>PVKU01000798.1:122151-394982 GCA_004027475.1 Anoura caudifer | reverse complement strand
CTTGTGTTTTGTGCATTTTGCATGCCATCTCCAATTCCCTGTGACATGGTGAGGGAAATGAGTACATAAATGAGTGTACACTACCCAGCATCTCATCCAACCCTATTACTTTAAGGTGAGAAACTGAGATCCAGAGTTCTCTAGTGATTTGCTCCAGGTCACGCAGTCCGAGTGTGGCGCAGACGAGATTACAAACTCACTTCCCTCTCCCTCAGTCTAGTATTCCTTTTCCATCCCCGTAAAATTGCCTACCTGAGCAATGAAGGAGGAAGAAAACTAATTCAAAAGGAAACATATCTCTTTGGTCAACGCAGCTCAGTGTTTCTCAACAGGGGCAAGACAAGTGTCCACTGTGCTGTGTCAAACTGTCCCTACATCTTTACAATGCTCAGCATCCCTGCCCAATAAGCGCCATTAATGTCCCCAGGCACCATATTAACAAAGTCCCCCTACCTTTCTCAAAGCCCATTCCCACCACATTTTTTGTTTGTTTTTGTTGTTATTATTTCAAAAGAGAAACCAAAGAAGTAGAAAATATTTCCTGATTTAATGAAAAAGTGAGTCTTTAGGGGAACATAAGAATCAGAGTTTAAAACGCACAAAGGTGTGTTTTAACGGCTGACATTAAATTCTCCTAGGAAGGTGGGGGAAGTATTTGCAAGAATGACCACAAGAGTTTCCCTCATTGTCTCGTGCTCTTGGATTTGTCCCTGCCCATAGTGACTTTGGTCTTGGCCACGTGAACAGTTTTGGCCGATGAGACACCAGTAACTGTGACAAGCAGAGAATTAACCAGTCACCTATGCGCTGTGATCTTTTGGAACTCCGAGACCACCAGAGGCTAGCTACGACAGGGGGAGAGACTGAAGAGAGCACATTCCAGCTCCACCAGCTGAGAGCCACTCAGCCCAGAAAACCCAGCAGGCTACCTGCTCTTGACGGATAAAGGGAGCCATCCCAGGTCATTCGGTCACCACCCAACCTCCATCTGACCACAGGCACCCGAGAGCCCAGCAGAGGGCACCATGGCCGGCCCGAATTGAACACAGTTCAGCTAGCCAACAGAACACTGGACTGAATAAAGTGGTTTTTGTTTTAAGCCACTCAATTTGGAGGTGATTTGTTACTGGCAAAATCTAAGCAACACAGAAGAAAACTGGCTTTGGTTAGGAAGATAAGTTGCAATGCTATAGGTCTGGGGACAATCCATAAATTAAGCTACGTGGGTGGCAACCGGGGCTCCAAGCGAGGTAAGGAGGAGCCCACCTCCTGCTTCCTTTGTTAGCTGCTGCCATCTTCTGCCTTCAGGCTTTCCAGTCCCCGTTCGGTCGTCTCCTCCAGTCCTTGGTTCTCCTTTGCTCTGCCCTTTTCTATGCCTCCCACCAACCTCCTTTCTCCTCAGGTCCCAGCACGGTCCACGGTCACAGTACTGCTTTTGCCAGGCACAATATTCCTGTCTTCTTCTCACTGGGCTTTCTATTACGCTCTAGGTCTCACCTGCCCAAAGAAATAACTTCTAAAAATACTTTAATGCCGGTGCTTAGCTTTCTCAGAGTTTGTTACAGACATTATCTCATCTATTTATCTTGAAACTAGGTGTCCCAATGACAGAGTGGCCCCAAAAGCTATGTGTGCAGATTTGGGGGTGTATGTGTGCCTGGGACCTCAAAGATGTCAGCTCTGCCTACTTGTGATGAAAGACAGATAATATTTTCTCAGCCATCAGTAAGTACCAAATGCTCTCTCAATGAAAGAGAGAAAATCCAACACCAGCTTAAAAAAAAAAAAAAGTTTCACATTTAAAAAAAGCATTGCTATCCAACAAAGAAAGAAAACATAAAAAATGACATGTTCCCATTCTTCTTTTAAATTCCAAATTTTTACTTCTTCTACAACCTTGAGAATTTTATCTCTGGGGGCATTGCTGTGTTCTTGCGCACACCTATAAACTACATACGGAGCCAGCTTGCCCTCACTCCGAAGTCTGTAAGAGCCTTCCACACACACCCACACCATTTCCCCGTACTGCACACCAAGGTGGTGTAATCTTCCTCTGGGTAATGAGCGACGCAGGCCTGCTGGAGAGGAGACTAACTTTGCAGCTGACACTGCCAGCCTGCCCCGCCGTGAGAGACGGAGAGAGCGGCAGAGATGGGCAGCAACCTCCGCGTGCCTCTCCTTCTCCCTCGGTCCTCGCGGCGCTGTTACTGTGTCTCGCGCAGAGGGTTAGCCCCTGTGACTTCAGGACTTTAGAAGCGTCTCAGCCCATAACATGGGAACACATTAACATTTTATTAACTTCGTAGAGGATTCCAGCCTAAACAGATTTTTTTCTCTCTGCTGAACACATGTTTAAAAGATTATAGGGGAAAAAAATGTTAACTTGAGCCTTCAGTTCCAATAAAGAATGACTCACTTGTGTGTTTTCCTAAGACATAAAGATTGGTCCACTTGAACTACACGCAGCCCCTAAACCTTTGTTAGGTACCTGCCCCAACGTAGGTACATGTCATTAACACTACAACCCAGGGAGAAAAGGAAACGCTGGCTACAAATCCAGCGAGGCAGAAAATTAAAACGGTATCCAGGAGGAAGAAAGGAGTCCGCTGAAAGCGCTGCCTCGAGACCGAAGCGACGACTGAAAGGCCGTCCGAAGACGCGTGATGGGAGTCCGGCATCGGAAAAGACCGCGGCCCTCGGGAGGCACGGGCCCAGCCGTCAGGTAGATATGCAAGCTCTCAGGAACTGCGCGCAGCTCCTGGCCCTTCCCTCCAAACACGCGCTTTTCTTTCTTTGTTAATTTTGCCAAAGCCCTTCATCGCCGATGAAACAAAAACTGTCTACTGATTAAGTGTGGTTTATGGAACAATTAACCTTTAATGCCCAGGAAAAAAAACAATGCTCCTCTCTAAAGAGTGAATCTTATGGAAAAGCCCCAAGCTGTGTATTGGTTTAAAGTACAGATGGTTTTCCTAAACTTCTTTCAAAAAAAAAAAAAAAAAAAAAACTACAGCAACAACCAGTAGAGCAATACAACAGCAAGCTTAATAAAACTCTCCATTTTTCCCTTCCCCACCCAAAGAACACCTGCTCTTGGTGCAGCAGGCACAGGCATGCAGACCCTCGGACTGCCTCCGACCACACAACTGCATTCTTACCCAAATGTCTCAAAAGTCCTGCAGCTACGTGCGAGTACAGGAGCTCAGCACAGCAAGTGATCACTGTGCCCAGTGTAATGATAATAACATGAAACCTTCCCACCTAGTGGCAACAATCACCATGCATCATTCAGATATCAGTGCAAAGGTTCAGAATCCAGAAGGTACTAGGGAAGTTTTCCTTTTCCGTGTTAAAGCATCTATTATTCTCTCTTTCCTGGTACAACATTCTATTTGATACCAATGGCCACCCAACGGTGTACTTACATATTTATAAATTAAAGGGGAAATGTAAATTGCAGTGCCCGTAAAGTGAAAAGAGATAGTGAAGACTATGAACTCTGGGCACTGAGAGTAAATTTCTTCCCAGAGATCATGTCTGGGACAATTAGGGGCATCAGACCATGGTAGCTTTTATGTCTGATGTATCTTCAGCTGAAGCTGGACCTTATAGATTCTTACTAGAGTTTTCAGCCTAGCTAATCATCATTCAGCTATCTTGAATCATATTGTTAGCTACCTGCTCTCCATAGTTCTTTGCTATAAATATGAAAATGAGACGGTAGGTACAGTTCTTCCAGGTTGGCAGGGTGTTCCAGTCAGATATCTACAAACATGATTCAGGGAACCAGATTCAAGCCATCCCCGAAAGCTAATGAAAGAAAGTTGAGGATGGGGCTTTTAGGTAGAGGAGTAAAGAGATCATAAATAGAACTGATCTGGGAGAAAAGTTTTCTTCACCTTGAACTCTTACCTCTTTACTAAAGTTCTCTCTTGGGTCCCTGTGTCCCAGGCAGTTGGCACTGAGATACACGCCCAGGGAGGACTCCCACTTTCAGGCAGGTCCTCGGATGGCCAACCAGAGAATAGGATCTCGGTGGGAAAAAAGAATGTAACAGCCTGCTTACTGCTACCCTAGTCCAGGCTTTGTGCTAACAGGTCAAAAGGCATCCTGAGGTTTCCTTACAGCCCAGCCCACTTGAGCTAAGGAAGCTGCCAGGCAGTGACTTGGGCCCATATTCCTCCTTAGTAACAGAATGTTTGTGGTTGTGAAAAGTCCTTTAACAAATTCAGCTATAATTACAGATGTACTTAGAAATATAGCTTTAGATTTATCTGTAAAACTCTCTCTTGATTTGCCTGATTAACTGACACTCTCTTTCCCCTCCACAAAAGATACCAGCTGATGTTCACCACTAACTAAAGACTCAGAGCTGCTTCCCCCTCTGTAGGAAACCTGAGCGCTTCTGCACTCACCTGTTAAGTCACCCACATGTCATAGCGCAGCTTGTTTGCTCTCTAACCTGTTTATAACTTGTGCAATGAATTTTATTAAATATAATCTAAACAGAATAAAAATGAGGACAAAAGGGAAAGTTGTTTTGGTAAAAATTAAGTCGAATGACTTGAAATGTGTAAATAAAGGTGAATGATTTCAAACGTGATTGAATTAAACTGGTACGAGAACAACTATAAAATACTGGTAGAAAATCATGAAAATCTAAGGAATCCTGTACTCAGGTTGCCTCAGAGTATATAAAGTGTGCTTTGCATTAAAAAAACTACATTTTCTAGATCATGTTTTATTGGTATTCCCTATGCATAAAAGAGAAAATGGAATTCCAACAGGAACACTCCTACTCAAAGAAAAGGTTTTGTCCCTACATAAAAGATTGGCAGATAAAGCAGCATTAATTAAATTAAAATAAAATATATTTTTTTAACCTTTTATCATTTTCTACTTTGACTTTATTTTTATTAGTAAACTGCAGTTACAGAAGGCTTATCTGTGTCTCTGCACCCCTGTGGCTCTGCACCAGTTACTTCTCTGGGGCCTGACTGGGGGAAGGGTGGCCAAGAGAACAGCAGAACGTAGCTGCATGTAGCACGGACATGTGCTGCTTAAAACCCCCTTCACGACAAGACTCGGTCTCAGGGCCCAAAAAGGCTGCTGGCTGGCGGCCATCAGCAGTTAGCTATTCAGAGTCTGCCTTGGCACTAGAACCACAGTCCCTGTCTTCTCAAAGAGGCGCCCAGCTGACGGCTGATCGAGGCCAGGGCACAAGGGCCTAGACAGACTGAGGACTGGCTCCAGGTGACGATTCTCATGGCAGAGCCCCCACTGGGCTGGCAGGAACTTGAACAGGTCCGTTTCCCAGTCTGAGGACTCACCCTGCCCAGGTCTGCGACCTTTCTTCTCCTTTTACAGACGCTACACCCAATCAACCTTTCGCACTCCTAACTCCATCTTGAAGTTGGGAAAACCAGACCAGCACACCATATAAGGGGCCACAACACAGAGTGTCCCACAGTTGTCCACCTTGGCTTCATTCGTGCCAGGTATTCTCACCACTCATGGAACCCATTGCTGGAAAAGGGCATTAAGGAACAGTGAGCTTCGGACAGTAAAGGAACGATCTGACTTCCCACAAAAGCAGAGTTGGGGTCTAGCAAACCTACCTTGGATGCCTACCCCAACAGACCACCAGGGGCCCAGAGCTAATATTCAAACTGTATTGAATATTGCATACCATGTCCTGCCAGAAGTTTCGCAGGAAAAAGGCCAGATTTTCCATCCAAGTAGAAAGGATCAGTTTCATATATTCCATGAGAATAGCCTTCAACAATCTCTTCCAAGTCATGTTGAGAAATACTAGTAGTTCTAGCTGGACTGACTGAGATTCTGATCGATACTTAACATCACAGGTTCAGCCAGACTGTGCCAGCCAATCTCCTACACAGACGGCCTATGGTAGCTTCTCCACAGCACTTTTCTCCCTGTCTCTGTCAATTTTGGATATTAATGATGCAACATAAGTTTAAATATATGCGTCACGGTCCCCAGAACAGAAAGAAATAAGACTCAACCAGGGGAAAAAGGGCGCCTCGGCTCTGCCAAGGATTGAGTCAGACGGAGCTATCGAGAGAAAGAGACAGTACACACGCTCTGATTTACTTCCCTCTCTCTCGGGCCTCTTAACACCTTGGCTAGGAAAACGCCAAAAATCAGAACTCAACAATTTATGTAGCACAATGGGATTGATGGCAGGCAGGTATGATGTATTAGTATAGCCTAGGGCCTCCGGATGGAAGAGGGATCTGGCTTCTCTTGTGCAAAGAGCAGCCTGGATTGCCAAAGAAATTAAATGTGAAGCTTAAAGAATGTACATGCAAAACATCCACCAATGATACTAAACGCCTCAAGTGGTAAATCTCCTACTCTGTGAGAACTTGGGTACATGGATTGTGCCCAAAAGCTCTCTTTTGGAAACGTCCTTTGGAACTAGATAATCAGTTATTTCCATCCAAAATTTTACTTTCAAACCTCATACTGCGATTAAAATTTAAAACAAAAATTGAGACAAGGACTGCCTACTGTTACAGTAATCACTAAAAAGGGAGATATTTAAGAAATTGGATAAGGGTGTTTCATGATTTATGATTTTACTTGGTAACTATATGACATTTTTAAAGTCCTAAAACAAAGGTCCTCTGTACATAATTTGAGTCAGCCATTGTAAAATCTGCTTATTTATAAGAAACTAGAATCAACTATAGCCTAATATCTACACCAAAGCTAAAATGCAAGAACAATAATTTGGGGACTACCCCAGACTCTGCCAGAATAATTAACAACAAAGTCCCTCCAACTTCTGCCCGATTACAAAGCCAAATCCAGATTTTAAAATATTTGTTACCTGAAATCTAGCACCCCAAATTCGGTACCAAAGTCTGTATTAGTACCTGTTGCTGTGTAACAAACTGCCCCGTTATTGAGTATCTTAAACAACCAACATCTGTCATCTCACAGTTTCTGAGGATCAGCTACGTCACTTGACTAGCACACGACAGATGGAGCTGATGGCGTGCGACTTCCTCCTTGATCCCCTGTTCCTGGGCTCAGTCCCTCCAGGGAAAGCCACTCAGCAGCCACTTTGGAAGACACTCAGGAAGCCCTACGGGGAGGGGAGATCTTTGCGGGGAGGGACTGGGGCCTATTTCGGAGACCCAATAACCACTAAGGTACTGAATCACTAAGGCCAGCCTACTGCACCTTTCGGTGGGGGGGGGGGCGGGGGGCAGTGAGGGAGTAAGCTTTATCTTTTGAAGGAGAGCATATCAAATCGTTGTTAACACACTTTGAAAACACTCCATAGAAGTATTAGGTTTAAAACAGCAACTTAAAGATAATTATTTAGTGATTTCACCCTTATTTTGACCAAGGGCCAATGCTGTATGTTAAGATTACAGAGCAAATAGGGATAGAACTCTCCCAGATCAATTCTGAGTTCGACATACCCTTACTTAAAACTGCAGTAAGATACTACTACATTCCAATTTAGAATGACTAAATTTTTTAAATGAAATGTTGACAATAGCAAATGTTTGAAAGGATACAGAGCAATACTAAGTCTCACATACTGCTGGTGGGAATGCAAAACAACCTAGCCTCTAATGAAAATAGTCTGGCAGTTTCTTGTAAAGTTAAACATGCCTTACCACACAACCCAGCGATGCTACTCCCAGGGACTTACCGAAGTGAAATAAAAATTTACATTCACAAGAAAACCAGTATGTGGTTCTATTCAGATATATACGTGTGTGTGTGTGTGTGTGTATGTAGGTACACGCATATATATGTAAATCTTATAATAAATCTTTTCACACATATACATGTGTATATGTAAAACATAATAAATCCATTCACACATATATATAGTAATTGGTTCACACAATCATAGAAGCAAGGGAGTCCAAAATCTGTAGCATGAGCTGGCAGGTCGGAGACTCAGCAGAGCCAATGTTCCAGTCCGAGTCTGAAGTTCATCTGACATAGAACCAGGAACAGCCAATGTTGCAGATGAAGTTCAAAGGCAGACTGCCGGAGAATTCTCTCGTGGCAGGTGAAGGTTAGGGAAGAAATGATGGTCAGTCTTTTTGTTCTGCTGAGGCCTTCAAGTGTCTAGATGAGGCCAATGCCATATTATGGAGACTGATCTACTTTACCCAACATCCACCCATTTTAAATGTTAATCTCATCAAAACTGCCCTCACAGACATACCCAGGATAATACTTGACCAGATGACTGGGCACTTCATGGACCAGCCAGGTCAACGCCTAAAATTAACCACCATGATATGAATATTTTTAGCAACTTTATTCATAGCCTCCAAAATCTAGAAACAACTCAAATATCCTTCAAGTAGTGAATAAACAACTCTAATACATCAATATAATGGGATGACATTTACCAAATAAATGGATCAATTTCTGATATAGGTGACAATATAAATGAATCTCAAATGCATTATGCTAGGTAAAAGAAACCAACTCAAAAATCTACATGCTACGCAATTGAATTTTTACAACATGCTGGAAAAGGCAAAACTAGGAGCAAATAAATGACTCAAAGGGAGAATGGGCTACAAAGAGGAACAGCAGAACTTGGGGAGGCGATGGGATGGTCCTGCGTCTTCATTATGGTGGCGATTACATGGCTGTGTATGCTTGTGACAACTCTCGGAAATGTGGACTCGCGAAACAGAGTGAATTCTACTGTAGGTAAAGTGTACCTAAAATAAATGAAAAAAACCTAATCAGCCACTTTATTCCTCATACATAAAGAATCGTGTCATATATCCTCAAAAACCCACCTCCAGAGTGACGGTAAAGGGCGGCTATGGATAACTAGGAAGCATCAATCAACGGCTTTACATTCACGTGTCTGTATCCCACTCAAGTGGCCTCTTCCAACCGTTAATGTGAGAATCCTCACTGGTTACATGAAGGCATCCCTTAGGCCTCTGCTTAGCTGACACAAATTCCTAGGCTATCACTTCTAATTAGCCCTCAATTAAGGAAATGAAAACAGCACACTCCACAGCAACCAAGGAGTCTAAAACTTCATTCAAAGAAACGGGAAGATTCTAAAATGGCTACTCCTGGCTTCTGAAAATTAAACATAGCTGTTGATGAAAAATAGTCGAGCTCCACAGGAAAGCCACAAAACTGGCGACCTAAAGAGAGTGATATGTCTCCCTGGACAACTTTTAATCAGGATCCCTCAAGAGCTCAAGGCCAAAGCTAACATACCATCCATCCTCAGCTAAACCTCATCGTGACCCACATAGACCACGCGGGCATCTTTCGGAGGCAGTGGCCACACTTGTCCCGAATAAACCAATAAACCACTGAGCAGTTCACATTGCGGAATAGAATCTAATCATCCAAAGCTCAAAAATGCCAACGGAAAAGGAAAACTGCATCCACACCAATAACTTCAAGTGAGCACACATCAGCAGAGAAAAATGGAGTTGCCAGCAAATGGGCTGAAGCCCAAGACAGTGTGGCTGGAAACTTGGATGCGGCCGGCGGTGGGAATTCAAGAAGGATGACAGCTCTCTCTGTCATGACAGCCTTCGCTCCAGCTTCCCCACCAAGGTTTTTACACTAGAGCTTGTCAACCCCCCTTGGCAAACCAGCTCAAGAATTTCCTCCCAGGACTAGATGACCTCCCCACATGGGGGCTTTATATCTTGCAGAGGCTCAACGACCCACATCACGCTTGTCTGTCCCAATATTTCACTGTGGTTTAGCACAGATATTTCCAAAATGTGTTTTTGCATGTTGATACAAGGAGTATTTTTTCTAGTAGTCCTATCTAAATAGTGACCTACTACTGCCTCTCGTTTGAGCTAATTCATAAAATGTCTTCATTTTCAGTTACTCTTCTCTTCTAATTTCCTCTGGCCTGGGCCTTTGTGCTGCCTAAGGAAAAGAATCTGGTTTGTTGAGCGCCATATGAGTATCCGGCACGTGAGAAGGCAAAAAAGTGACACGCAGGAGATGGGGAGTTCTAATCTTCTGTGATGAGCCTGTGGGAAGGGGGTCAGACCGCAGGAATGCATGAGGGAATGTTTGTGGAGTGATGGAAATGTTATATGTCTTGATTTTCTTGGCTATTACATGACTACACATTTGTTAAAACATTAAATTATACAGAGCGGGACCGAAGTAGGTTTATAGTTGCGAGTATGTGAAACAGAGTTATTCTTGTATTATTTATTAATTACTAATTCTTGTATCATTTTCCATGTCCACCACCACAAACCTGCTTTTGTCCCACCCTGTACACAAGATAAAGTCCCGTGTTGTCTTGTCCCTTGAACCTACCCTATTTCACAGAGTGGAATGTTCTTGGGGTTCATGCTGCTGTGTGCACCATCGATTTTTCCCTTTTATTGTTGAGTAGTATTTTTATTGTATGGATATGCCACACTATTTATCCATTCTCTAGCTGATTGACATTTGGATTATTTCCAGTTCGGAGTTATCATCAATACAGTAGCTATAAATATTCACAAAAAGAGTTTTCACACTGACGTGTTTTTATTTCTCTTGGGTAAATATCTAGGAAAGGGATTAGGCAGTCGTATGGTAACTGCAGAAGTTTTAAAGTTAGTCATTCTAGTGGGCAGCCAATAGCATTTAACTGTGGTCTCACATTTCTTTAACTAATTACGCTGGGTGTTCCGAGAAGCCGGATGATGCTACACCACCACTCTCTCACCGCTCCGAAAGAACCTCATCTAACCATCCTTTTACTCTATTTGCTTCTTGCCTCCTACCTATCCCCCCACCAAAAATGAATAGGACCTTTTGGCTCCCGCACTAAACAGCATCCGCAAGACCACAGCGTCATCCAGAGAGGAAACTGGAGTCAGGGCCCAGGGGCCCCGATCAGCTTCTCTGCCTCTGCCTTTCCAGGAAAGCCCCTTTATCCTCCGTCTGCCCACTGCCTCAGTCTTAAACGGGTGATTCTCACGTGACTTTAGTCCCAGGACAAAAATAAATCTATTTTCCTCACATTATCTTCGGGACAGTCTTTAAGCTTTAGGTGATGTAGTCCACTGGTGGGGCTGGAGAGAGAAATGAGCTGAGTATGGAAAAGGACCATGAGACGGTGAGCAAACCAAAGGCGAAGACTGGCGTGGAGTCAGATCACAAGTCACCTGGAAGCCCCCGGCATTGCAAGCACAAGGAGCAAAATCCCGGTGGTGGGTGAGCCCTAGCAAGGGAGCGAAAGGATGCGTGAGATGCTTGACAAACCCTGTGAAGTATTTGATCTCAGCAGTGATCAAACCCATGAGCGTGGGAGCAACAACTCCATTCCATTCCTCCACGTCTGACAGAATGAGGGGAAAGTGGCACCCGGACTGAGGGTAAGGGCTCAGGAGCCAGACGCTCCCGCTGCTGTGAGACGTGCCCTGGTCCAGTCGCTCTGGGAGTCACCATCACACTACGGATCCAACTTTGCAAAGACCCAGACATTTCCACCGAGACATTCTACTTAAATTACTATATCTTAAGGGAATAACAATGCACAGATTCATGGCAGCATAATTTATAACAGGAAAGAAGCTGTATACAGAGTAAACAAGCCACTGAGATGGCATATTAATTAAATCACAAAACATCCATACAGTGCAACTCTTAAAACCACCAAAGATACGTAATAGGAGACAACTGAATATTGAGAACAGGTCCAGGATGTTTTCATTAAGTAAAAAGGCAGGTTATAAAATAATGCATGTGAAATGGTCTCAATTTTGTGAATCATACATACTTACATGCATGTACCCTCCTACCCAAGCACCTACACATACACTCCTAATGACTAAGTCATACACGCTCTCGCACAAGCCACCTACCTCTGGACCGTGAGCATCCTGCAGCTTTACTCGGGCTTCTCTTTAAGGTAGGACTTACCAAGGTGCCCAAGAAACAGGCTGGAAAAGTTCTATGCTGCTGGTTCTTGCTTTGCTGAGTGAAGCACCCCAGCTGAGGGGAAGACTGGCAATGCTTGGGGAAGTAGAGAGACCCCCAATGGGGGAGGTGAGGGGTACAGTTTGTGGAGAAAGGAAGAGGGATGACTGCACAGATAGCAAGGAAATGAGGGAGCGAGGAGGAGGAGGATTAGAGTATTCCAAGGAGTTCTGCATTGCCGTATGTGACTGAACTGCTCTTCTGTCATCTCACGAGCATTTCAGTAAACGCCACAGCACTTGACAATACGTTCGCATCGGTTTTGCGGCAGAGCTTCGGGGAAGCACTGCTTATTGGATTTGTTGATTTGTTTTGATGGAAGTTTTTGGCAATGCAACAAAATGCTGAGCCTGGCCTCTGGGGGAATATTTTTACTTCATATAGGAGAAGACCGGGCCTAGCCCACATGGCAAAGCAAAGCTCTGGGCACCAATTCAAAGAGAAAAAGGAACAGATGGGATATAAATACCACGAAGCAAAAGACTCACCTGACTCTCCGCGCCATAGCAGATCCCGCGGTTGAGAGCTCACACGGAAGGTGAGAGAGAACAGAGACTCAAACAGCGGAGGCTGCCGGCGTTGGCGATGGCCCGCACAACAAACGTCAGAAACTAAGTCACCGAAAGACTTGGGCTTGGGCTCAGGACAAGACGTTCAGCTCACTTCAGCCCAAGATGGAAACTCCCGTACTGCAGAGGTAAGTATTCAGCACAAACAAGGAGACATTTGTGTCGGAGGATGAAGGATACACTGTGTGAGCCAAATATTTTAGAATGGAATTTTTAAAAGGACACCTAATCATTTGGACACCGGGGTGCCAAACACAGAGGGCAAAGTTACTCAAGCCTTAGCCGCCGATTTTCTGTAGCTCTCATTAAGCTCCCCTGACTTGCGTGAGGATGGCTCCGAGAATGCCAGCTGGTGCTAAGACCGAAACGAGCGGGGTGCCTCGTGGTGGCGGATCAAGAACACTGTGAGTTTCGGAAGCCAGGCAGACTATTGCACTTCTCATCAATCATGAATTTCTAAAACCAAAAAACTTGACTCAGAGGTCAAATTCCATTTCAAAAATAAACTTTGTGAGGACTGAAAACAAACAAACTGCCAATTATTTCAAGACTCTGGAGGGCTCCTGCAATTTAGCTCTAACCAGGACGTCATTTGCATCTATAAAAGTAACAAGGTTTTGCTCTGCGCTCCCTCCGTCACAGTCCTGACATCTGAAATGTGGGACTTGGGGAGGTAAACTGAGCCTCAGACGAAACCTCCAATATGGCCACAGACATCACGAGAAATTTCCTATGGAAAACATGTAAACAAAACAATAAAGACTGCTTTAGGTACCAGCAGCAAGTCTAAAACACAACACCTCACCAATGATCTTAAGTGTTTTTTCTAAGATGTGCACCAAGGAAAGCAGGAGATAGAAAAACACTACAGTGTCTTGCTCATACAAATTCAAAATGCACTTGTTCCCCACATTCTGCACCGTCCGGTGTGTGCCCTGATCTCGGGGAAGACCTCGAAATGAGAAAGTACAGCTACATCTACTAGAATGACCGTAAAATTTTATGCCATGCAAGCTGCACACTAAAAGGATAAAGAAGCTCATAGGCCTTACATTTTCCCGTCCTTGAATAAGAGCACACTGTTTTGCACATGGTGTTGCGATAAAATATAAAGCTCTGCCTTCTGCAACAGGATATTGGCTCTATAACAAGACGCACTACCTGCTAGTGTAAACTGTGCAAGATTAGGAGTTAAACCCTCGGAATTCAGAGAGATTTTAGCCTGCTTGTGAAAAACTCTCAGCGGCAAAGGGCTATGGAAGAGAAACTAAGATGCTAATGCAGACTCCGGAACAATGCTTAAGAAAATGACTCACACCAGCACTGGCCAGAAAGGTCACCAGGTCGCTGCGCAGGTGCGTCTGTGATGCAGTTCATTCACTGATGCCACCTAAGTTCCATGTTGCCCACCAGGGGGAGTTTTGTCACTCGTGAGAGTGGGAACAAGGTCTAATTCATCACCGTGAATCCAATCCTGACACTAACCAAGTGCTCGACAAATGTGCACTGAGGAAATGAATGGATGCAGAAACGATTAGGTGAGGCGCTGAGCAGAGAGGAATTAAACGGTGAAAGAGAGCCATCTGAATAGCCCGCCTACCCTACAACTCACGCGAAGGGCACTCGTTCAGACTCCAAAACCCTAACACAAAAAGCACACCTCTGTGCCCAGAAGCCCCAGCAGCACACACTCTGAGCACTTCAGTCCTGGCTCAGGTTCCAGGAGAGCAGAGCCAGCATGCAACCCAGGCGGGACTCTGACAGGAAAACAGGTGAAACGAGGATCCACCCAGAGCAACGAGAGCAGCCACCACTCGGTCAATTCTGGTCCCGTGCCAGGTATGCTGTCCTAACCGCTCTCCGAGTTTCACGCATTTACCCTTCATAGATGACTCTGGGGTGTGCATTGTTACTCTCTGGGGTGTACAGATGAGGGAACGGAGACCCACACAGGTGAGGCTCCCTCTCCACTATCACGGAGCTGCTCCAAAGAGAAACTAGGATTTGAGCAGGTCTGTCTAATCGCAGAGACTTCCTCCCGTGACGATACCATCTGCAACGGCAGAGCAGCTGCTCGCCTCCAGGGGTTCCGAGAGGCTAATTATATTCAGTCCCTTCGAGTGGCTCCCACCCCTCAGAACCAAGGTGCCACACAGCAGGGCCAGGACAGCCACCCTGCCACCGAGTTCCGTGACATCCAGACTTTATAGCACACATTTGCCCTACGTAGCACAATCTTAATGGACCCTTTCTGTAATCCAGAAAAAAAGATGGAATAGAAAAGGGGAAAAAAAGGCAGAGGGAGGGGAAAATTAAGAAAAATAACAAGAGGGCAAAGGCACAAAGGGAAAGGGAGAACCAGAGGCTGAGACAGACACCAGATGATTATTTGAAAGCTGTTACTTTGCTAAATGAAACCCGGGGCTCCGGGGTCTTTGAAAAGTAAGTGTGAAGAAATGAGAGACGTTTCGCCAATAGACCCAGTGAAAATAAGCAGCTACAACAGTGCAGCCCATTGTCTGGAACCTGCTTTAGCCTACTCGCTAAAGTCAAACACGACACAGCCAGTTTCGCAAATTCTTTCCACTGCTTTTCTGCTAGCGTTTGTAAGGCAGGTTGAAATCGAAACTCTCCTTGGTCCTTTCTCCATCTTTCAAACAAGTCCTAACCACAGAGTTCCTCGGACCCCTGCAACACCAAGACACACAAAGCTGCCCACGTCCAGCTGGGTGCCCGGCGATCTTTCTAAGAGTCCTCGGGCTCCTTTCTTTTCCTGGTTTCCTTACGACTTCATTTTGCCCTGTCACTCCCTTCACCTAAAGAAAGCTGGATTTTAGTAGCTCCTCGGGTGGTACTGAGATTTTCTCCAGTAAAATCACTGGACTCCAAAACCAAGCCTGGAACCCCATATTAGTTTGATGCAGTTTTACTTTCTACCGTCCAATCACTTTAATCAACTGTTTCCCTGCCAGCTCGGAGCAAGTGGTTAGTCATGTCAGTAATACCCTGGCTGTGTCCCCTGCCACCCATCCTCTGCCGCAGCCCCTGTGCCCCATCCTGCAGCATGAGCTGGTACTCACCATTCCCTCGGTGCCCAGCACTGGGCCAGGTGCCACTCTCCTGCTGTGGATAAACTCCAGGAACCCTGTTCTCCTCTCGTGTACTCAGCCTAAGGAGTATCCTCTGAAAGAGTTAAGATGCAGGGTCAAATTTTTCACCATCCTTTCCTGCTGCCCAGCCTTTGCTGGGCTCTGTGGTGTGTTCAGAAATGTGTTCCTTCATTCCCATGTATCATTACCTGTTCAGCCCCTGCCATGTGGTGAGCCTGACCCTAGGCACTGGAAATACAGTGGATAAATGCATCAGACAAAATCCCTGCCACCATGAAGCTTATAATTTACGTGGAAGACAAAATAAAAATACATAATGTAAAGTAATGATACGTGCTATGGAGCAGTGGGGCCTGCCTGAACTTGGTTCCCTCACACACACCCTTTGTGGCTCTTCTCATTCCTTTCCACTCTTCTCATATCTGTGATTCTATACACAGACCCTAAATCTCCTTCAGTTTTACAGATAAGGGAGACGATAGTCATCATTTATACTCTTGGCTCCTCTACAGCTCAAAATCTCTCCATGCCTTCACCCTCCATGTCAGGAGAATGCTGTCAGCTGCATGGAGAAGCAAATTCAACCCAGGCTGGCTTCTACCGCAGAGGACATGCACAGGTTTAAGAACTGGGAATTCTAGACATGATGGGGCTTTGGGCACATGGTACAAGTGCCAGGCCTTCTGATTTTTTTTTTTTTATTCTGCCCTTTTTCATGTTTGAGCTTTATCCTCAAGCTGGGTTCCCTCAACTGAAAGACATGCTTCCTCATTCACTTTTACAGCTTTAAAAAAAATCCTAAAAATCCTAAACTCAGGCTAACCTACCACTGAAATAATTACCAGAAATGCCTTGGGATGGTTGGGTTGAGTCTGAACCTATCCGTGGAGCAAAGGAGGCAGGCTCACCGCACTAACTGGCTTAGGCCGATGGGCACAAACCCAAGGGTCAGTCCCACTAACTGGCATGGCTGGGGCACGGCAGCATGAGTAATGAGACTGCCCCAAGGTTCCTTGATTTAGTCTTTCCTCCAGAGTATGTTCCTGAACTAGCAGCATCCTTCCTCCTGGCTAGGACAATTTGAATACTGGAATGACTATTGTTCAAAAACATTACACAAAATAAATCTGACATTAAGAGTGTATATAAGAGCAGTTCAAACAAAGGTTTAATTGCTATTCTGTTGCCTTGTGCTAGATAACGAGGTAGCCAAATTAATTTCCTACTGCCCACTTTGATTAATGGATGACTATGGTACAGTTTTGCCAGGTGATTTATTTTGTATATGCTGCACCTTTTAATATATCTGCACCCAGTGAGTGCTGCAGCAGCTGCAGCTCAAGAAAGGCCAAGTAACTAAGAGGTGTAGCAACGTAACTAAGTAACAAAGTAACTAAGGGACCACTTAGCAATGAAGATCTAGGCCACCCTACCAGGAAAACAGCTTAGACTAGCTAAAGTTTTAGACATAGACAAGGGAAAACTAAACAGGATCATGGAGGAAAGAAATGATAAATATCAGTTATGTCCTTTAGATCAGCTTGAATACCAAGAGCCCTAGTTCGTTTCACTAATCCTCTTGACTCAAGATTTTCAGAGGGTGGCAGCTGGCCGTTGCTTTCAAGAAAGATGCTGCCATACTGATTGGAATTGCACTTCTCCTTAGGAGGATAAACAGAAGCATCTCAAAGATGGAGACCCTATATTATAATATCTCTCACATGACATAATAATCAAGGAATCAGAACATGAACAACTAGTTAATAGACTCACCTCTAATACTATGATGCGTACCATTCAATCATTCTTCTTTATTATGAAGAAATGTGGGGATGTTATACTGACTCTAACGATCACTGTGAACATCATCTCTCAAGGTCTTTGCAAAGTGTGAGAGTGACAACTAATAAGAGTTATAGTGACTGAGCACTTGATGTCAAAATTGTTCATAAAAAAGATTTTCCTTTTCTGTGTCAAGAGAACACAGTGAGAGAAGTGTGCTGATCCTTTCCCAGGAACAAAGAATATTTGAGCAAAACGACCCCCTGGGGCTCGACGCAGCAGGAAAAATGCACCAATAAACACAGAACATAACAGATCCATTCCCATGCCAGTTATTTGCTATAAGGAAGCGCAAAATCACTACACTTTCCCAGTTTCCTCTCATTAGTGAAAGAACATTTATCGTTTGTCTTCCCCAGGTCTAGCTATAAGCCGCCTGGGTGGCTGTTCCACAGTTCTTCAAACTCACAGAGTAGAACTTCATGCTCTGCTGTCAAATTTTACCCTGAATTCAGAGAGTGCATAATGATTATTTTCTATAATTCATTCATCACCATGCATTTCATTGTTCTACTTTACCTAATTTTTACCTTCAATCTACCTAAAGCCCTGCTTCTTTATGTTCTATCCACAGCTTTTCTTTCTGTCTTAAAGCCAGTAGCCCTTTTTGAACTAAATTCCAATCCTTTTGCCTGCCAGCTTCTGTACACCATGATCATCAATACCTGACGATTATTTTAATCCGGAGTCGCTGGAAATATTCCCCCACCCCATCCTTAGGATCTAGTACACAGTCTCTCCAATCTGCTTCCTATTGGTTTTCCTTATGGCTTCCTGAGGCTGGGGAGCTGTGAATCCCTGGCCCCCATTTGGCCCACAGGCTCCTCTCTCTTCCAAATCAACCACAATCCTCAGTGCAAGGTGAAGGGAACCCAGACTCCTGGGCAATGCCCATTGGCAGGCAGACGTAAAATCTAGAGCTGCCAGCAGGATAGTGACACTGATAAATTCCTTAGAGGTGGCTTTGCATGTCCACCCTTAAAGTAATATGACTACCACAGTACAGACTTGCTTTGGAGGGGGGGGGGCCGGTCAAGGCAAAATTCTAGGACAATGGAATCACTTCTAGAGCTCCCGAGCCTCCCCAGCGGAACCCTCCCAGAGAGGACACAGCACCACCTGGGGGAACCACCAAATGTTCCTCCTGCTTCATGTTCCTTGTGGTGATAAAATTCATGGGAGGGGATCTCTTAACTCGTCTCAAACTAACAGCCAACGTGTCACTTCTACCTTTCAGAGGTGGGTCTTCTTTTCACACACAGATGTATGGAATTAAAACTTTGTCCCCACTGGAGGGACTGGGCGCACCCAGAAGCAAGTTAGGAGGGCCGTGCTCCTCCCTGTACACTACTCAGATTTTGCCGTGAAACGCCCTCTCCCCTCTGAACAAAGACAGGCTGGGGCCAGCGCCATCCCTTCAGCTGTCCCAGGTGTGAAGCCTTCAACCGAGTGCCCAGTTCCCGAGGCTGATGGCTTGTGGCTCCCGTCTCCACGCTGGGAGACGCACCGGAAACAGACCACCCTCACTGCCCTCCCAGCTCCTCTGCGGCCAGCACTTCCTGCGTCTGCCCTGAATCTGCTCTGGCCGACAAATGTCACTTTCCACCGTTCCCCAGGGGCTCCTCCCACTGCATCTCAAGAACGTAAACTTACACGAGGAGGAGAGTTGCATGCAGAAGTCTTTACCAGTTGCCTAAAATCCCTCCGTGTGCCTCGTCATCTTTGCAGCCGGCTGCCTCTACTTCCGATGTTAGAGAAATTACAGGGGTGGCCCTTATACTTCATTTCCAGTTACAATTTCCCTTCACACAGCCCAAATTCTCCTTGGGGTTACTCTATTTCCAGCCTCCCTCCTCAGCAAGGTAGACACTGAGCTACATAAAATTAATTAGAATTTTTTTCATTTTAATTGGAACCAGAATTAGTTTTTTAAGGAAAATCACTAACTCTGCATGGTAGTACCCCAAAAGTCCAACAGCAACATTAATAAAATAGTTTAAGAGGAACAGTGACCACAGTTGTAAAACAGAAATTCAGACTATCCTAAGAAAAGGGCTGAAGGACATGTGTTTGTTTGCTTTAAGTGAAAGAAAATTTAAGAATACACGTTGATTATTTTTAGATCTGTAAAGAACTACCATGTAGAAAGGCCCAAACGTAGAGTAAAAGGTATATGCCCCATTCAGTTCAGTGTGAGAAATGCCTTTCAACCACAATTTCCCACAAAGGAACTAGCACGCAGACAGTTTTCCACCTCCGGAAATGCTTACGAAGAGGCATAAATGGCATTTGCATGAAACGCTAGCGAATTCAACTCTCAGGTTCTATATTTCTTTGCCTCTCAGACTGAAACTTCAGTTCCTCTGCCTCATCTTCACAGAACAGCGCTACCTAATATCTGTTATAACTAAAGTAAGTTTCACACAGAGGGTAATCATGTATAAAAAGAAACAACAAAACTTCTGGAAGTTTCCCCGAAATGTTGTGAAGGTTGCCTCTTGATTTCCTTTCTAGAACTGTACTCCTTGGATTCAAGTCTTAGATGTTAAACATAATAATTTTCCATGTGCGATTTACGAAATAAGTCACCATGTTGAAACAAACAAGTAAAAAAAAAAAAAAAAGCCGTCTGGGACAAACCAGTGGCAGACGTGGGTTAGTTAGACTTTGGGTTGGCAAATCCAACATGTCCTCATCTCAAGGAAACAGGAAGAGTTTGCTGGCTGACGTTTTCATTTTAATCTGAACCAAATTTTTCTGCCATCGTTTTCTGTCATCGTTTCCACGATGAAAGATTTTAGCTCTGCGTTTCTAATATTTACAAAGGGTGGTAGGCACATGCTTTGGGCAAGTTTCTTAAGAAGAGGCTTCCGCATCAGTGGATGATGAAGTAATGAATGGAAGTCTCCGCATTCCATGGGCAGTAAAAGCGCAGGAAAAGTTTGTTTTATGACAACGACTTCACTTGTTGCAATGCCACAACGTTTTTCTACCCACACCGCACGAGACCCTGGCGACACGGCCTGAGCTCAGAATCAGTGCTAACTCTGCGGCGCGCAGGACGGCGGTGCAGGAGATGCAGGCTGGCAGCTGCAAGCAGCCTCGGTGTGTCAGTCCTAAACTATCCATTCTGTTTCCTTGCCTCTTCCTACCAATCTTAACATTTTCATAACTAAAAATATCCCTCAAAATCAACTAACCATTAAGAAAGGAACTTTATGTTCCCTGTGTTCACTAAAAATATAAGAAAGAAAAACAAAAACTTTAGCATCCCCCCCCACACACACGTATGTATATGCCTTATCACATACATGGATTGTCAAACTTTACAAAAAGTAAATTGAAATAAACTCATTACAAATATACAGGAAAAGTTGCCTCCATGTTGCCTCCATGAAGGGTCATATCTACAACTGACTTAGGGAATTTAAGTCATTAGCTTAAACAATTAGAAATTAATTGGCCTGGGGAGTTGAAGACAGCCTGAATGCATGAATGTTATGCAGCCTGTCTTACATCAGAAAGAAAAATTAGACTCTAGATTCAGCGTCCCGGCATGGGGCAACCAGTCATTTAACAATTGTTTACATAATTAAACATAGAAAACAACATGTAGATATCAGTCCTTTCTTTTGTTTTTATGTGGTATTTTTATTTGTTACCTGGTCACTTGAAAATATATAAAATGTGTGTTTACTAAATCCTTTACTAATTCACCTATAAGTTTTTCAAAAAATATGCCCAGTTATTGTACTGTCTGTATATCTTAAAACAATTAATTAAAAGAACTTGATTAAAAAAATGACAAAGTTGGAAAGCCAGTTAGCCTACTAAATGCTTCACTACCTTTCAAAATTGATAAATTCTGGAGAAAGTAGAAGAAAAAAGAATTAGATGGTTATTGCATTAAAAATAAATGACATAGACTTCTTTTACTCTTCCAGATTTAAAATCCACAACCCAGAGAGTCTTGAAGAAGACAAAAAAGTAAAGAAGACAGAAAATGAGGAAGGGGTGACGGCTATGGGAACTCCAAGCAGGCACCTTGCAACCCACGCTAAATATTGACCATAAACAGCTAGAAACATCATGGAAGGTTCCATCCTACGGCTTCTGGGATGTGTGTTCAGTTCTTAAATACTATTTAGTATTTAACAACAGTGTTACATACTTCGTAAATACTAAAAAAATCAACTAACCAGAATGTATTCAGAGGTAAGTGGTTAGGTAAGAAGCCATTTGAAACTATGTCAAGAGGACCAATTGAAGAAAACAAGACTATTTAGTTTGGAGTAAGAAAAATCAGCAGAGTAAGAAAGATCCATGAGAAATATTCTCAATTCTGAAATCTTTTCATGGGTAAGAGGGTTTAGAATTTAGGGGTATGTTAAGAAGTTACGGGGACACAAATTTAGCTGAATTAGAAGAAAAGATTTTAAAAAGCAGAAAAGTTTGAAGATGAAACTAGTTACCACACCAGACTAGTGAGCCTTCTGTTGATGAAGCTATTTTGGTGCAGGGTGGATGATTTCTTGGCAGAAGTGTTACAGGGGAAATTCAAGAAATTGGTTGATTAACACCTGAACTGTATAGGTTCAAAGTACTTCAATATTAAGAGTCTGAATCCTAAAATAGAAATGCTATATTCCCACAGGTTTCGCCATACTCCCTAACAGGGGATTCTCACTGTCCCTTTGAGTACCTGTTATAAGCCTGGTAGAAAGCAGGCCTTGACTCAAAGACAGTGGAAGGTCACAGAAAATTGAAAATGCAAGGGTGAAAGTATCCATAAAGATCAGTGTGCACAGGTGTGTACACACACAGACACACATATACGTTCACCACTGAGCCTAAATTAAAATCAACAAAAAGACTTGCATAGAAGCATGAAGAATTCACATACTAAATCTCAAATGTAAATATTTTGTTTATAAGAAAAATTGTGGTTTGCTAACTCAAGGTTGCGTTAAGGTGGACATACCCAACAGATGACTAGATACAGACAGGATAATGGTTTCCACAGCAGACCTAGAGTTTTCCCAGATTTCATATCAAATGTGCCCTGAAGACGTTCTGTGGTTTTCAACTTTTTTTACAATGCACATAAATATCAGAATAAAAACAATAAGACTATTTCAATGAGGAAACCTGTGTCAGCTTTAAAAGACTCTATCAAATTGCTTTGATGGTCTCCCATTCAGCGGTGGGGGACACGTCCCCTCTCCTCCACTATGGACCCTGTGACTGACGCACCGACAGAATACACCAGAACTATCACCATGCGGGTTTCCACACCAGGGCTCTAAAAAATTGGCCGCTTCCATTTCCTGACTCTTGGAACTCAGCCACCATTCTGTGAGGAAGTTCAAGTGCCCGGTGTGGAAAGGAATCAAGGTGCCTGGCCTTGGGCCCAGCTGAGCTGCTGCCAGCTTGAGTCAAAGCCACTGAGTGAGTCGCCTTGTAAGGGACCCTCCAGCACCCCTGACTTCATAGTTGTCTCAGCTGACACTCCGTGGAGCAAAAACATGGGCCTTCTTCCTTGACGCCTGCAAATTCAAAGGCTAAATAAGCAACAGTTGTTCCTTTCTAAGCACCTAAGTTGAGGGGTGGGGTAGGCAACAATGGATGAGGGGAATCACAACCAAAACTGGCACCAGCCACACTCCTCTCACTTGGCTCTCCAGACCCTACAATGCTGATTTCCCAACTCTCCCTGCAACCGCGTCTATTGTCTCTTCGTTCCTGGATTTAACGTATAGAGAGTATACTGTGGAAGGTGTTTTTCAAAAGATCTAAGTGAATGAATTGCAATTTTACTTAAGAATTTCACAGCACTCTGTGAGATCATTACAGATATTGGAAAATCAACCACCAAAGTGAATTCAGGAATCATCATACCTGAGGGGTGTGGGAATTAGGGGGCACAGAATATAAAGACAGGCCCTTATGAAAATCATCCTCCATTTTCCACACCCTTCTCGCCAAGAACTTTTTGAATGAGAAGGGATTCCGCACATCACTCAGTCCATCCCACAACAGTTAGTTGTGTACGTCGTATAATAAGTGAGCGGCAGAGATCGGTCTTCAAAAGCGGGCATCATGGCTCTTTCCTACATGTATGTTTACAAACAGAAATGCCTTTGGAACTCAAACTAAATAAACGTTAATACAGAGCTTAAGTCCATAAAAAATCATTTAGAGTTATAACAGCAGTTCTCAGAAATGGTTACATTTCCTGTGGTTACTTGGCTCCTTGCTGAGCCATGTCGATGACGGGAACAGAAGGTATGTGGTCTCCGCCCCATAGAGGTCCGTATTGTTAGGTGCACATATCTTAAGCAATTAAAGAAATGTGAGGTGGGGTGCAAAGTAAGAGAAGACTCAGAATGGTGTTAGATTTGTCAAGGAAGTCTTCAGGCACATGTGGAATACCTTAAGGAGACCATGGCATTAAAACTCAGGGAATACAGTAGGAAGTGAGCAGAATCAATAATGGATACACATTTGCTAAGGATATCACATAGACTATTCTTAAATGCCTTGTTGAAATATTTAGATTTGCACCAATGAATAAGGAGTCACTGTAGCAACTTAACAATTTGCAGCCACTATAATTTCGTTATATCTTAAACTCCAAGCTTATGAGCATGCTGTTCCCTCTGCATGAAATAACCTTCTCTTTCTTGACCTGAAAAATTCCAGTTCATCCATTAAGACCCAGCACAAAGACACCTTCTTTATAAAAGCTTCTTTAATTTGAGATCCTATCCACCCACCCAAAAAACCCTTTTTAAAAATAATTTTAGAGTATTCACAACTTTATGCTATAATTCATTTGCTTAATTGCACTGTTGTTACTCTCTGAGGTATGAATTCTTTAAGGTCGTGTATTCTTCCTTACTCCTAACCTCAATGCCGGGCTCAGGTCAGACACAAAGTAAAATTTTATGATGAATACATGTCAAATTTAAAATCAAGCATGTCTTGTTTTCTTCTATGCTCAGAGCTGAGAGCCAAATTTTATGCAACATGTAGGAGAAAATTAATCCAATAAAACTACCCTCAAATACTCAGGATGCTAAGTAATTATCTCTTTCCTCAAGAAAATGTTATTATTCATTATGAGCCTGGCATTTGCCAAAAATTCCATGAAAAAGGCAATAAAATTATTATATCATTCCTCCATAGGCATAAAATGCTCAAAAAAGAGAAACAAAGTATGGCAATTAGCATCTGAGAATAAATTCCAGGCAGATTTAGTGTAAACTCAATTGCTCTTCATCACGCCTTGAAGAGTTAAGTCACGGTTATTATTGTCAGTACTCATTCCCACCTTTGCAATCCACTTCCACTTCAGCGCCAAACTCGGGGAAGACAGCTCCAGATTTCCCTGGACCCGCAAGCCCTATTCAGCTTCAGACATGTCAGATCATAGGGGACTCGTTCAGAAATCATGGCCAGTGTTAAATCAAGGAACAAAAGTGAAGAACCACTTTATATGACACTTTTAAATAGCACGAAGGGGAAAGTCATGAAACTACTTATATAATAATGTCTGAGGTAGAATTTCAGCTCATGGTGGGCTTCTGAAAACTTAAGTAAATTTTTATACGGACTTAAAAGAACTTTCTTTGGTCAGCTGGTGTCTCATTTTAGACTCCGCAGATTTCATCATACTGAAAACAAAAAGAAAGAAAAAGTCCAGGCCCCACATTGTTAAAGGAAAGAAAAAACTCCCACATGGTTTCTTTGGTAGAAATCCACCTATTAAATTGTAGACTCTTAAATTTGTTTTCAGAGAGTTTCTACAAAATGTGTGAGATAAAAAAAATAATTTTCTCATAAACTAAATCAGAAAAATCTGACACAGAATTCATTATTTGTTCAATAATTAAATTATCAATACTTTATACTTTAAGTAATAGTGATTCAAAACTGATTTATGCTCTGTCTCTTAGGAATGATCAATTGTTCAGTGGGGTAAATGCTATAATCAGTAAGTACTCAGGGAAAATGAGCAAAAAGAGAGACCAATAAACTGCCTGGAAAAGTTGGGGAAAGCATGGTATCTCATCTTTCAGGATCCAAAGCAGTTTAGACAGCAGGGGTAGCGTGTACCACAAACATGGAGGCCGAAAGGGAAGAATCTATTCAGCAAACTGTAATAGCTTAGCATGGTCAGAGGCTGTGCATGAAAGTGGAAGGTGGCAGGAAAGGGGCCAGAAAGGCAATAAGAACCCACGAAAGTTTAGAGTGCTTGTAGAGAAGACTAAATGATAAGATTTATGTTATAATAACTCAGACTCATCATGAAGAATAGGTTGGAAAATGCAAAACCAGGAGCAGGAAGATTAGGAGGGCCAACGCAAAACGAAAATGACCGAGATCTAATGAAGGCAGAAGATGGACAGTAGGGAGCAGCTATTAGAGGGAGAGCCAAGGTAGAATCAACCAACCTTGGGGGCTAGGGGGCGAGACAGAAGAGACTCTAAGAACTCCAAGATTTCCAGCTTGAGGACTGTGTGAATAGTGGAGACGTTAATCAACGTGGGGAATTCAGGAGATGGAGCAGGTCTGGGGGAGAAGAGATAACAATGAGTTCAGGTTTACTTGTGTTGGCTTTGATTTCAACCCCGGGCATCCAGGAGCTATGGGTCTGGAGCTCAGAGTAAATGTCTGGACTGAAGTTACAGATTTGGGAGCCAGCACAGAAATCAGGAAGTGAAATGAAATCATGTGCGGAGTGAGGAAGGAGCCAAGGTAAACTGAGAAGGAAAGGCTAGAAAACCAGGAGAAAAAATGATCAGTGTGCTGGGGGGCAAGGAGCACGGCGTTTTTAACCAGGATGTGTCTGGAAGTGTTTGCTACAAGGTAATATGAAAATCTGAGTATCTGGAGAACTTCCAGGGTAGATTGATCAGGAATCTAGTATTTAGAGGAGAAGCTGAGAGGCCTTCTTGGGGGGCGGGGGACGGGGAAGAGTGAGGAGGAATACCCTCATCCTTAAGCAAGAGACTAGAGGCACAGAAGTTTGGCTTAAGAATAATGGATTGGGAATTTTCAGCAAGGATGCCAAAACATTTCAATGGGTAAAAATAGCCTTTTCAATAAATGGTACTAATGACTAGATGGATACACGGAAGAATGAAGTTGAACTCCTTCCTCACACCATCCACAAAAATTAACTTGAAATGTATCATAGATCTAAATGGAAGAACTAAATAAAACTATAAAACTCTTAGAAGAAAAATACAGAAGTATTTGTGACTTTAGCTTAGGTAAAGCCTCCTTAGATATGACATGAAAAACACAAACTACAAAGAAAAATTATATTTTGGCCTTCATAAAAACTTAAAAACTTTTTTGTGCTTTGAAGGATACCATCAAGCAAGTGAAAAGACAACCCACAAACAGGAGAAAATATTTATAAATCACACATCTGATAAGAGACCTGTACTCAGAATATATAAAGAACTCTTACAACTCAATAATTTATTTTAAAAACTAATAAATGGGTAAAGGTTCTGAATAGATATTCCTCAAAAAAAAGATATAGAAATAGTCAATGAACACATGAAAAGATGCCCATCATCATTAGTCGCCAATGGAATGCAAATCAAAGCCACAATGAGGTACCACTTCACATCCAGGCAGATGGCTATAGCAAAAGACAGCCGATAAACAAACGTCAGTGAGGAAGTGGAGAAAGTAAAACCTTCATACATCGCTCATGGGAATGTAAAATCATGCAGCCACTTTGTAAAAGCAAGAGACGGTTCCTCAAATTAAACCTGCAGCTACCATATGACTCAGCAATTCCATTTCTAGGTAAATGACCAAGGGAATCTAAAACACGTGCCCCCTCACAAACACGTACACAAGTGTCAACGTGTTCATCAGCTTACAGAGAACTGAAATGTGGCCTGCCTGTACGATGGAATAGCCCTCAGCAACAAAGAGGAATGAAGTGCTGGTGCATGCTACAACGCAGACGAACCTTGGAAGCACTATTCGAAATGGAAGAAGCCGGCCACAAAAGGACACGGATGATTCCATTTGTATGAAATGTCCACAATAGGCCAGAGCGCATTGGGACTGGAAGTTTAAACTAGTATTCTAACCCCTTTAAAAAACTGGCCCACAGTCACAGACCGCAAAATTAATAGGCTAACTAATCAACAGAAATGAAGACACATGCAGACTTTAAGATAGTAGATAAAGACTACATATTTATAAACTTTGCTTCTCTTTCACTGCATCTTCGGTCCGATATTTGTAATACTTCTCTTTCCCTTCTCCATCAGTCTCTGAGAGCTTCCCCCTTTCTTCACTGATATTTCACCTCATCAACGCTCCTTCCTTCCCTTCTCTGTTCCAGTCCTGGTGTGGGATACGCGCAGGGATGCCTTGCTCAGTCCCCTTGCGGAGACTGTCAGGATGGAGTGCCGGCCTGGCATTACGCAGCTCTTACCCTGGTGAAAAGGACCCTTCCGCCTGAGAACTCTGAGCTCTCTCCCCACTCAGGCTTAAGTACCATTCATGTTTACCACAACTTTACTGTTAGATACAGTGCACCATGCTGGAGGCTGATTTTCAAAATGCCTTTGACCATGTTCCATGCTGAAAGATACTTTTAAATTAATGTTGAGTGAAGGGCGGTGAGGGGGACTGATTTATCATGTATAGGAACTGGCTAAGAGACAAGTGTATGAGAAGATAAGTAGTTACCTTTGTTGCTTTGGCTAAAGACCTGATTATTGCTTTGGATAGGAAGAGAAAGGTGAACAATAGGGTCTTCAAGAAGACATCCTGAAATCGGTCTTATTTTATACATAATCTCAAAAGGGTGTGAGCAAAGGAATCTCTAAGATTTCAGATAACACTGAGCTACTTTGAAACTTAGAAAAATAAGAAGTTAAATCTAAACTATATTTAAAGGATATACACTCTGAATAAAATTTGCAGACCCAGGAAAGAACCTGGGAACAAACTCAATATTTCTCTCTTAAAAAAAAAATATCAAGGTTCAAGATATAATCAAGGAGGAGCACTTGAAATAAAACAGAGCCCATCGTGTACTCCTGTACAAAACCCCACATACAGTGTTCCCTCTGCACATCTGGTGACACCAGACTTCCAGAAACAGCAACAGGGAGAAAGTCCACCTGAAGGAAACAAATGACTGAAGAGACGAAGAGGCTGATAAAAGACTGCCTTCCAGTTAGAACAGATAAAATCTGAAGTGATATTTGAGTTCAACGTGTTCTTGGGATGAAGGAAGTTATCTGAGCAGAAGGAAGGGGTACACACCCCAGGTGAGTCCGGGGAGAAGAAATATTACTCTGAGCTGAGATGAAGGCCTTCCTTTCGGACACTGTCAGGAGCACATTTGAGGCAAACGCAGGCCCGAGGTCCCCTGACTCCTTCCTTTCCCAAGAAAGTCCTCCCTTCCTGAAGTCAGCGCAGTGATTCTCTGCACCAAGCCGCTGTTCTCAGCATACGATGCCTGGCTAGCATTTTATTCCCAAATCCTGACTCCGGAAGTGTGATGGGAGGCCCGTGGACCGAGGTAGTCCATGTTCTCTTTGTTGCCCACGTATCAATAACCACAACGCTCATTCACATTATTGATATTACAGACAGGTATGATGAGACTTGAGGGTGGATCCAGCATGGCGAACACTCAACCCAGGAAATGCTCCTTGGGCACAGAAATAAGTGATTTGGGGATAAATGAGGGAAAATTTCTCTTTGTGAGCAGTAAAATCACCAGAGTGAGTGAAGAGTCAAAATACAGTTAATTTCAAAGAAGGTTAATACATGATAATTTTCAAACTGAAAATTTTATAGATGTCTGCCATGTATCTCTACATTGATGTCAGGAAAAAAAAAATGTCGTCTTACATACATTAGTGGACTGACTCTATGCAATCTACGTAAAAGAAAAAAATTAACGCAAAATTGGCCTGAGGGAAAATCATGAGCGAGCAGGTGGTCACCGTTCCCTCCCGTGTCCCTCCTCTTTGCCGACTCCAGTTGCCAGTGCCTCAGTCAGTCCCCAGCCGCAGACCTCCCACCTGCTGCCCAGGTGCCTCTCCTTTTCTCATCCAACTTCTTGTCCTTGAACTATTCCTGTGAATGATTCCAGTTACGTGTAGCAAATACGCATTCTCACAGAGCACTGCAACACCCCAAAACGATTTCAGAGCAAAGTAATTTTCCAAAGTCGCTCCCAACAGCGGAGCCTCTCTCAGATCAGAGGGCGTGATGGTGACGGTCAATTTCGGTGCCGCAGGTGGGCAGCACCTCCACGTTCTGGGTGGGCAGAGAGCACAAGTTAGTGCAAGCCTCTGTTCATAGTCACAATAAGCCCCAATAGTGAACCAAAATGATAAAACTTCAATTATGACAAAAACAGTGTCATTCTTTCTTTCCCCTTCCGTCCATTCTTTAATTTCCCCAAAACCCTGAGAAATTCATACACTTCCTCCCTATAAACACCATCATTTTGCTTCCAGGGACATCATGTGTTTGGGGCTGCTTTAACTTACAACTGTATCCATAATAAGCTACAGAAAATTATATTTAAATTAGGATTCAGAGCATTAACAACAAAAGAGGAATAATGGACATCAGCACTGCCGATCAATGTCTTCCGCACGCGTGACCAAAAAATCCACTGGGTAAAACAAAAGCACGCCATCCCCACCGACACCGACTCCCTACGTTGGCTAAGGAAATACACACAGCGGTGGGAAGAGGGGACTGCAAATATGCACGCTCAACCTGTCTTCCCCCTGGCTGCCCAATAATGTGCGTAGAACAAAATAAACAAGACACAATGAATCAAAACAAAATAGACTAAAATGATGAGGAGCCTTCAAATGGATAGCTCTATATTAGAGTACTCAGTGAGAAGCAGCAAAAAAATTAATAATGAATTTGGACACTTTCATCGATTTTAGAGTTAGTCTGGGCAAGGGAACAGGAGTTATAAAAGCATTTTTGCTAGGAGTTCAGCATTTTGGAGCAGGCTTGGTGGCCAAGTTTGGCGACATGACATTAGCATCATAAAATTGCAGAGTGCTTGGAAAGCGGCATGTTACACTGGAGATTGCTGTGTTGGTTTGGCGGACTTGGACACTTTTATTTGGAAAGATTTCCACTGCAATAATGAATAGGACATGAAAGAGATCAGGTCCAGTCTTTAGGATGTTTACAACTAATATGTTGCAGGACATTTCCTGTGACAGGGAACAGTGAGCCATATCTCTGTGTGCAATGTGTACATGCAGGCCTGTGAAACAAACACACAGGATGTATTCCTGCTCGCCAGCAGCCCACTTGCACACGTGGTGCCAGCTCTGCAGAAGGAGAAATCGGCCACGTGGAAGCCCAAAGCTCATCATGCCTAATGGTGGTGATGATCACACCAATGCCTCATATATACTCACTAAATTTTCTCCAGAAGGATGGATGGAAGAAAAAACAGAGAGAGTGGGGGAAGGTAGGAACATGGAGCAAGAAAGAAAGGAGAGGAGGAGATAATAAAATACTGAGGCTGCTATGCAATCAATCTATTTTTTCAGGCCACATTTATACATCACATACACACATAAAGTGTGTGTGTGTGTGCACGCATGCAGAAAGAGACAGACAGAAGCTCATTTGAATAACTGCACAGGAACCATGTGTACATGCCTAAAGTAAAGGCCATCAGGGAGAGACACACACAGCATGTATGTAAAGATCACCACTAACTATGCTGTGTGTTATAAAAATGGCCTTATAAATCTCCATCATGACAAGTACAAGTTCTACCATCATATAATTGATTTTTTCTATTACAAAGACTCATCATGGAGTAAACTAGATGTTGACGCATGCGTTGGAGCCCTCTACATCTGTGATCTCTTCCCAGTTTTACAGTTTACCAGCTGGGTTTACACTTAAGCGGAGGCTTAGCTTCCCATGCACAGATGCCTTTCCTGTCAGTAAAGAAGTGCAGCCAGTACGCCAGACCTTGACTTTGAAATTCATTCCCATGGCGAAGAAAAGGACAGTGTTGCCTTAAATAGAGCGTAGTAAGGTAACATTATAAGGCGACAAAAGCAGCATAGCAAGGAAGAGAGTTCAACCTGGATACACATCTTTAAATAAGACAACTACACTAAAGGGAGGAAAGGCTTGAGCCAGAAAATTCACATTCTCCTTATTTTCCTGGAGTTATCTTTATGGCACCTCGGCAGGAGAACACTGGCCTCTATGTCTGCTAACAAATGAAATAACCAAGAGTGGCTTCATAAAATATAAATGAATCAAATTACTCTATGAAATCCAAGGAAATAAAACATTTTTCATCGGGAGGCATAAATGTGCTGGGATTTTTCAGAATCACAATGTATAGTTTTACCTCCTTACAAAGATACAAGTACACATATGTAACTACTTGTCACTTTTGAGGGTAAATAAAGAAAAATGGTATTATCAACCAAAGGCTCCTCTCGCCAAGGGGAAATAAAAAACAGTAGCTACGGGCAACAGAGCAGGGCACTCAGAGATCTGAGGCCGCGTTCTCACAGGGACAGAATCAAATCCCTCAGTGCCAGCGAAGATGGCTTGTCTCATGGCTTCAGACTTGCACTAAGTATGCTGAATCAATGCAGACAATTTAAGAACTCTTGACTTTTGAAAAATATGTTTTGATTACTGGAAGATGCAAATAAATTTTTTCCACTTGGGTAAGGATATATTTACTTTGCCTGGTTTAGATCAGAGCTTATTGGCATCATCATTAGAAATGTCAGTAAATGTACTCATACCTTTGCAGCATTTTTACTAGAACTTTCTCCAATAATTGTGTTTATAGAATCTGGCAGTTTGGCGTATTTCCCTTTCCAACCCTCTCCTACCCCTAGCATTCTGAAAATATAAAAACCAAGTACTGCAAGCCCATAGTTCCATTAATTCAGTGTTTTCATTGTCTGTAAAGCTAGAAAACATTTGTCCCTTTACGACATTAACTATCTGACATTGTGAGTGCTGGTCCTTGGGATGCCACATGGAGGAATCTTTCCTTCACACACCTTTAGTTCTGGGACAGGCCCTGCTGATGAGACTTCCAAGCAGGCTCAGGCGAAGCAAAGCCAGGCTACGCAACACACACTTTGAGACTCCCGGGGGGCGGGGCAAATGTGGGTGGAGGCGAGGGGTAACCTTTGCTTTCTACCACCATCTCTATCTCTCTCTATGCCCTTTTCTTTTTTCAGGTAAATATTACACACAGACCTCAAGTAGATAATTCACTATTTTTTTTTTATGTACAGACCCATGTAAACAACACCCCAAAACACACAACATGTCTATCAATGTCAAAAAGTCCCCAAGGAACCATTCTGATCAGTGCGCATGCCCCAGAGACAATGCTTATTCTGATTTCTAACATCATATATCAATTCTAAGTGTTCATGAACTTCATGTAAATGGAATCTGATGGCATCTAGTCCTTGATATGTCTGGCTTCTTATATTCAAAACACTGTTTTTGACATTCATCCATACAGTTCTATGTAATCACGTTTTGCTCTATCTTTTCATCTATTTTGGTGGACATCGCACATGTACATGGTATTCTGCAGTTGTTGGGTAGAAAAACACTCCAGGGAGAAGTAAAATAAAGAGAAGGGGAGAAGGGAGAGGGAAGGGAGAAGAGATTGACATACTGATGTGAAAATGGTAGACAGCCTGATAAAGCACTGATTTTGTAAGGAGAGTACAGCAACATTCGGAGAGGTAGGGAAGAATCTTAAACAGGAACGAATGATCAATGTTGTAATATGCTATAAATAAATCAAGGAAGGTAAGGATTTTGAAAGTGTCTGTTATATTTGGCAATTTAGCAGGTACTAGAAACCTCCGTGGGAGCAACTTCAATGGTCAGATGATGGTGAAAGCCAAACAATCATGGATCCACACAGAAGTAAATGAGACATGATACATTCAGATAATCTTTTCAATAAGGTAGGATATGAAGGAGAGGGGACTGGAAAACAGCTCCTGTAACAGGAAACCAGGGTAGAGAGAGAAGTTTCTAAGATGAAAGAGTGTGAGGTTGAGGGGTGGGACCCTAAGCTCTAGGACTGATGGAACAAGACCCCAGGAGATACAGGCATCTCAGCTGGGAAGAGGTAAGGAGTGAGCAATGAAACTAACATTTGCTGTCTGCTGGATTCCAAGCACACAGTTAAGGATGTAAATGTATTATCTAATTTAATTATCCACATAAATTGGTATTACCCTCAAGTTGCCCATGAGGATGCTTTTGGACTATGAATAATTCACCCATGCTTCCTTGGCTACATTTCAGATTTTGTCTGCCTGCAGCCAAAGCACGTGGTCTACCCTGTACCCCTCCTTGCTCTGAAACAGGAGACAAGCATCACGACAGATGCAGGTGACAGTATGACCACAGGTAGGAAGGAGTGGTGAACATGACAGCGTAACCCTCCGAGAAGGTCATTGTCAGGGCTGGGGTGGTGAGGGAATGGGACCTGGAGAGGACGTGTGAACGCTGGGAAAGTGTCTCAAGCTCTCTGAGTTCAGATCAGAGCACGACAGTTCAGAACTAAATTAAGGAGAAAAATAGGGAATTTGTAGTGATCCCAAACCTTATAATTTTAAGCTATTTCCCCCGATGCTAAGAAACCAAGATAAAGGGGTGGAAAAGGTGGCATGTCATGTACCAAGCACTGTAATAAAATTTGAAAATAAGCCAGTTATTGGTAATAGAGAGACAACGTGTGAAGGAAGACGGCTGTGGGTAAAGGACCTGGTCATGAAACAGCATTTAAGCAACACTCTATAGGTTAGCCAGGGACTGGGCCAGGTAACCCAGGGGCACCTGAAAGGCCCCAGAGCTACCGGAGAGTGAACGGCCCAGTGAGGGACAGAGGACAGCTCTGTCAGACACTCCCAGGGGTTGCCCTTTCTTCTACCAGCAGAGAAGGGGGCCTGCCCATGGCCAAGGGAGCTAAGGACCTGATACAAGAGTTCGGCTTCCAGACACACTGCCTGGCTGGTACAGGCAGAGGGGTCACCTGACAGAAGCAGACTGCTAGAGGCGGAGGGAGCTCAGAGTGTGCCTGGGGAAGTGAGTAAGCAGTAAGAGGAGGGGTTAGCAGGAGGGGTGGGTGCAGGCAGCTCAAAAGATTTAGAAAAGAGGAAGTACATACCATAAGGGTAAGAAAGAGCTGAAGATACTCATGGGCCAATAGTCTATGCCAAAGTTCCCAAACATTCCTAAGAGTTTTCTCAAAACTGCTTAATACAGAAGTCTAACAGACATGACAGCAGTTAAGAGAAGTGAAATGGAAAACTAATATCTCCAGGAAGAGGGAATATGGCCTCTGATAGGAAAGACTGGAAGAAAGACATTGGGAGGACTCTGAGGGGGTGAAACTGAACATGTCCACGTGACATAACAAATTCAAGTTGATGAACATGTGTCCCAGGGCCTAGGTTAAAAACAGAGTAAAGAAGAGACCAATATGGCTATATACAAGGGGGTTGTAAGTGATGGGGTGCCACACAGAAGAAGGGAGGATGAGCTATAGGAAAAAGACTTACACATTCATTTGTACACACTCAGCAATCTCTGCATCTTGGACCTCATGCATCAACACAGCCCAGCTTCCAGCAAACACCAAACTGTGGGAAACACTGTAAGTGCATCAGAGTCTAACAGGCTTGGTCCGGAAACTGTGGACTCTCTCAGTAGGTCAGAGTGGCTGTCAGGCAGCAAGTCTTGCTTTAAATGGGAAGGCTGATAATCAATTTGTGCGGCAAGCAGGGACAGAAAATGCTCTGTAATCACAACCAATTCAGTGCGCGCTGATAATGACAAACTGGGAAAAGAAGGCCAGATCATACATGGAAAAATGCAGATGACAAAACCCAACAAGCTGCAACGTCTGAACCATGTTAACTTGGAGCTATGTTAACACAGACAGGCAAGTGATTCCACTGGAAGAGGGGAAGCCCTGAGATTTGTATACGCCAGGGAATTGAAAGACTGAATCCAAAATCTTGAAGTGGAATTTATATAACAAGCACATTGTGTTTTGATGACATGTTTATGGAGGGTGGCTTTTTGGATTAACTGGAATTAAAAAAAGTTGAAGCCTTTTTCTAAATGACCTTTTGATACAACCACAGAACTGCTATCGCATTAGCAAATACTGTTATCTAGTAAATATCATGAACATCGACTTTGAATCATCAACATCCACATACCTACTCGACAAAAGAAAGGTTTCGGGCCTCAAGTCCCAAATGCTTACGGCTGCATCACTTTTCTGAGCTAGGACCCAGAGGATGCTTATTTATGATGAAATGGCCCAACGCATGCTGTGCGTGGAACTCATATTAGAGCTGCAAACATATGGGCCAGTCTATGCAAATGACTCATCTCTAAGCCTCTGGGGAAAGAGTCTCTCTTGGAGCCCCATGATGATATCTCAGAAAGGCTATTAAAAAAAATAATTACTTTGCAATCCCCTTGTTTAGCAGCAAATATGTTTTCTTTCTGTGATGTTGTCCAAAACCTATTAACTGTCGGTGACACACTAATTCATCAGTGGCATTGAATTAAGAAGCGTTTGTATCTTGGGTTTTACTGACATCTTGTCATCACTCCACATGATTCAAGGAAGAGTAAGAGTAACAGAAATCTGCACGACGTATGAAATGCAATGACCCGCATTATCAGTGGTGGTCGCCAAGGCCCAGGTAAATTAAAGCTCCACAGGCCAGCATCAGATCACAGGTGCTAAGCGTTCCTGAAGACTGGTGTGGGAGACGGCCCAATGACCCTCCCCTCCTGGTGTTCCCACACAACACTGTGTGTAGTCCCGCCTCTACTATATAACTGCTGGCCTGTGACACCAATAGGACACGAGACATGATGGCTGGGACACTTCCTAGGCTGGGTCATAATTGGGGTTTCTCCTTGTTTCTCTTGGATCACCCTGGAGGAAGCTGGCTATTGGATCATGGAAACACTCGAGCCACCCTGGGGCCAGGCCTCCAAGAGAAGGAATTGGGGTCTCCCACCAACAAACAGCTCAAGCTGACACATAAGCTACACAAGGGAGCCACCTTGAAAGTACATTTGCCAGGTCCAGTCAGGTCTTCCAAGGACAGCCACCTGAGCTGGCACCTCAATGACTATCTCGTGAAGGACTCCTGAGCCTGAGCCACCCAGCTAAATGCTCCCAAGTTCCTGACCCAGAGAAATAGAGAGAAAGAAAAGAATGCATTGTTGTTGTTTTAAGCCATCTGTATGGCAATTTATTACACAGTAATAAGTAACTAATACAAGTGGGTTTTCTCCTTTCCACCTCTAGGATCCTCAGTCTGAGTTGAGTGAGCTCCTCTGTGCTTCCTCAGTATCCTGCGTGTATATCTGTTGTCATTTATCATCTTCTCCTGTAAACGTTCATTCACCTGTTCCCTCTCTAGATTGCAGACACCTTCAAGGCAGGCACTGGGTGTTCCCAGAACAAAGCATTTCAGGTGCACGATAAATGCCTGGTGAATCTGTGGTCCACGAGCAAGTGACTGTGTTGGAAGGAGTATGGAAATTCAGTGAACAATACATGGAACCGTTCAGCCACTGAATGCCGGGGAAGACACAAATGCTGACAACCCAGCAAGAACACGTAAAACCGAATGCTTCGGGCCGGTCACAAGTTTCGGGAGCAGCCTCGCTGCAGCGCTAATCCATTCGGGGCGCAGCTGCAGATGCTAATCCAAGGACGTGTGCGACTTGAACTCAGGGGAAAAGTGACTAGCACTTTTAAAAAAATAGGCTCAAAATAAAGGTTAATTGAACGAACACGTTGATTGAATGAAAGACGTTGATTGCACAAGGTTTTTTAGAGTCGCCGCGGGCTGCAGCACTGGGTGAAGTAAAGCATTCTAAAATGAAGCGGCGTGTAGAGCGTTTCCATGTCACAGGCAACGCACGTACTAGGAACGACAGCGACTCAGAAGGGCGGCCGCCTACCGTAGCGGCAGTGTCATCACGCACGTGTCCATGAGCCGCCGCACCTCCAAAACCGGGCACGGTGCCTCGCGCCGAGCAGGTGCCCAATAAGGACCTGCGGAGTGACGTGACCCGGAAACGTTTCCGGTTCCCTCCCTGAAGCTTCTTCCGGGGGCTGGAATGAAAGGAGATCCAGGCATTCAGAACAATAGCCAAGCTGATTCCATGAGCGGTTCAGTGTCAGGCCTGTGCGTCGGAATCATCGTCTGCACATTTCTGCCCAGAGCCCTAGATAAACGTCTAATCTAACATCAACCTAATACCATCCCAGTACCATCCTGCCTAGTACCACTCCTCGGTTTGAGAATCTAAGAGAAATGATGTGCAGCAGCCAAAACCAGATTTTGCAGCTCTCAAAAATTACCCTCTTCCAAAGGGGCCCGTGAAGTTACCTCTGCATCTGGCTCCAGGTATCCAGGCCACATGTGTCTGACACTGTGCAGACAAGTGCCACCTCGGTGCCATCCCCTGCCTGGCACTTCCCCGGGAATCAGACATTGCCAAAGCAGAGAGTCCTTTTAAGGAGACACTTCAGTGATAATTTCATCTGTTTCACTATCTCTGAAGCCCTCATGGGGGTTCAAGATGATAAATCACCACATACGTGACTCATTTTTTTTCACTTTACTTGTTGGGCTGCCCAGGAGTCTTATTCCTCTCTCTCTCTGTAGCGTGTAGTTTCTTTGGCACTCAAAAAAGTCTGTACAAAATGAATGTTTCTCGCACTCAGAGCTGTTGCAATATTGAGAACCATATACATTGAACATACTCACTTAGTTTCTAAATCCATGACAATACTACTGTGCCAAATTCCCGTTCTATGTAATACTCTCGAAATTTCCCCTGAGTGTTATATAAAAGAAGAATACAGTCTGATCTCTGTTTTAAACATAGGGACTTTTATCTAAGGATTTCAAAGCACATTATAACTGAGGTTAAGTGATTTGTTGAAGGCAACCCAACAAATCAGCAGATTAGGTCCAAATTACCTAGCTCTAAATTCCAGTTTTTTAAAAGCACAATTCTCTGGGGTTGGTTATATCAGCACTAGAGGAATATTATGATCTACTCATTGGTCAATGATTCATTCTTATTCATAGACCACAGATAATTACTTCCTCCACCAAAAGCAAATAAAAAGCATTCTTTCTTTTCACCAAAAAAGCAACAGAATTAGTCCAAACCTACTACAGAGAAAATAAAATATCACCTTGCTTCATGAAAAGTTGACAAGAACATGTTACAACAGAAACATGAAGCTGCTAACATAAAACCAGATGTAGTTGGACCACACTGAGAGAGTCCCTACATTTGAGGCTGTTTGGTCTTCTCAGCAGCCTGGATATACAGCTAAAGAATTTAATCTGAAATTACTGTAAAAAAAAAAAAAAGCACCTGAACATCTGAAATTTTCTGTTTTCTTATTTCTCATTTCTGAGGAAGAATTCTCTACTCATCCCATATAATTTTCTCCAAAATGACTTCTAGCATAAATTATACTTACTCTTTGAAAATGCGATGTTGTTACTAATTTGGATGGAGAACTCTTCCGAATTTTGGGTAGCAACATTAAAGCCTGTTCTCTAACAAGGAGCATTATAGAGCAAACTGGTTACAACAATATGGACCATGTGGTAAAACTGGTGTCCAAAAGAACAGATTGCAACTCACATTTTGGACCCAAAAAAGTCATTCTTGCCATCCCTACAAAATTTGAGCCTCAAATCAACCTATTCAAAAGGAACCCAGTTCATGTACTTGACCAAAATGTCAAGAAAATTCCCAACAATTGGCCAAAAGAAAAAGCCTAGGATAAGATGAATAGTCACAATTTCTAAGCACCACCATTTCTTAGATTTTCTTATAGTCTCATGTTCAGTTAACAATGTACATCAATCAGTTTTAAAAATTTGGGAGTGCACTTTAATATACATGACGTCATCCTGATTTTCCAGTAGACAGGAGGAAGAGGTACTCTAGACACACACCTGATAATTCTTATTGACAGTAAATACAGCCAAAATCTTTCTTGGATAGTTTTAAGAGTTTGCTACAAATTCCAATGGAAATGTGAAAACTGTGTTAGCGCTACTGTTGCTTACATCCACTATATGTCACATGAAATGTGTTTGGTTCCCTAAAGTTCTCAAGTATACTTTTAAAAAATGATATAAAAACATAATGGTAAAATTGAAATGAAAAGACATAGAAAGTGTGATGATATCTTAACAGATGATTGCAACCAGTTCTATAAAGCTAACTGAAGCACCAAGGAATTCAAGAGAAATGTACAGTTTCAAGCAGAATGACTCCAGCTGAAGTCTTTAGAGAGTGATCTACCCAACCCATAGGGAGCTCACAAAACCTAAAACTAAGTTTTCCATTGAAGCATCTTTTTCAAAAATAAACTAAAAAGCAACAACAAAACAATTTAGAATTTTTTTATCTAAAAGCAAACGTTTTATTTTTTATATTTGAATTCATTAGCTTTTGCTCGCATATCGAATTACCCCAAATGTTTGAAATAACAAACATTTTTATTTTTTATGATTCTGTGGGGTGGCCGAGCAAACCTGGCCTACACCAGCTTGGCTGGCACTGAATAGCCTATCATGGCTCACTCACCCACCTAACGGTTGGCAGGCTTGTTGGTCCAGAAAGACCAGAGCTAGAACAGCTCATCTCGGCTCTGCGTGGTGTCTCACCCTCCAGGAGGGTATTCAGGGTGGCTTTACACAGCAACCTCAAGGTTCCAAGGAACAGCAAGACAGGGAAGCTCCAACACGCAAGCGTGCTTCAAATCTCAGCTCGAATCAAATTTCCCAGTGTTCTGTGAGCCGAGGTAAGCCCCATTATCAACAGTAGATTCAAGAGTGGAGACACTAGACTCAACTTTGATGTATCTGTGGCTTCTGGTTTTTTTTCAACTGACCCCAATATCTTCAACTTAAAGAATCAATAGCCTTCTTTTGGATCTGAGACATAGCGAAGTTGTTATTCCAATCTTCACGTTGCTCCTTCACTTCTGAATTGATGGGATAACCTTGCTTCTTGTTTTATATAGTTTTAATTTATTTTCTTTGTCTCCCAATTTTCCCCAAAATATAGGTGCACTTTAGGGAGTGAAGAGAGCAGCTAACCAGGTAAGGAAATATCAAGATAGAATGTGAGAAAAGGCAAAACCAAATGTATACCTTTATTTATATCTCAAGCCAAAAAGCAAGAACCACCTACAAGTTTCTCATTTGCTTCATTTACCATGGATGTAACTTAAGTATAGGTCTGGTGTTTGGAGGAAAAACAAAAATGATACTAGTAGTTGAAATTAACAAAACAGAACAAATTTGAGATCTAGGGTGTGCCATTTATTTTTATCTCAAATAATGAAAGGTAGGCTTTTTCTTAATATTAAAAATATATGTTATCCTTAATACGGAAAACTAAGGTAATCTAATTTTTTCAAAAAATACTATTTAGAGGTAATAATTCAAGACCTAATGCCAAACATAATTCAGCTCACTCTGCTAACATTATGAAGGTAATGAAAACCGAGTTTTCAGAAAGAACATCTAATACAATGGTAGCCATTTTGTTCAACACATCTGATCGAGAACACTTCATCACGGGGAAGTGACAAGAAAGAGTTTCATTACCTCTTAATGGCAATTAAATAACCACTGACATCATTGGTAGGAAATGTCTTTCATCACCATTTCAGGTTTCTCAAAATAGAAGGAAACGTGATTTTGTTATTGTAGTGTTAATGCAGTTAGGGTGTGTAATAGTCTCATAAAAGTAAAAACAGAGCTTGAGATTTAATGACAATCACCATGACTTTTTTGCTTAAGACAAAGCAACTCTATGCACCGGACCAACCCCCCAGCCAGACTTGGAAGGCACCTTTTTCTCTTCGATGCACCATTTCCACTCCATCACGGCATTGATGATCCCAGCCTCACAATGCAGGCGGCAGGCAGTGGGGTTTAAAGTAGCGCTGTGCGTGTGGAAGTAAGAGTAACCCACATGCTTTTCCACTGGTATCTTAAGATATCACATTTCTTTTACCTTTAAGCCCATTTTTTTAACCAACATTTTATTAGCACTGTGTGACCTACATATTTTTCCCCTAAGCCCACTTTTAACCTTTTTCTTTTATTTGGTCACTACATAACAGAATCTTCATGAAATGCTTTTACCTTAAAAACCCAAAATGCAAAATAACATATAATTTTGTGATATTTCATTTACCTCAATAATTGTTTCCATATTTTTTGGCTCTCTCTGGCTAGTGTCAAACTGTTTTGATTATTAGCTGATGAAAATGAGGAAATTTTTTCCCCCTCCACACCGCTGTTCAGCTTTCACTTAATAGCAGTTACTCTCTCTGATATCATGGCTTGCAAGCGCTGCTTAACCATTTAATTCACGTGCTTCAGATTGGACTTCACTGCAAAGTAATCCTATATGGAAGCCTATCTTTACTCCCAGAAGAAATTTTATTTATTGTCAGCTATGGTGTCCTTCTTAGAACTGAAAGAGAGAGAGACCACCAGGATTGCAAAAAAATATTACGGTGCTCTTACTCTCTCAGAAATGCAAAAATCTGTAGACAAAGGATTATAATTACTCTTCTTAATTTATGGCAGAGTAAAATGATATTTGCTAGTTTTGAAATGTTGTCCTTACCTGAGCAATCAAATAAGTGAAATATGACCAGAAATATTCTATACCTTTGTTTACATATTTATTTATATTTGGTTTTGCTCCAAAAGTTTCCAGTGACAAGCACAGACAATTTTATGATATCTCAGGCAGGTTTCAATTGCCTTGGGTGAGGTTAATCAGAGTTGGGAATTTTTTCCAACTTCTACAAAAGCAAGACCCAGACTGTATCTTAAAAGTTTTGCAATGCAAGAAGGAAAATGCCCAAGAAGATATTTCAAATCGAATCTGGATCTAAATGTGACTCTTGAAGCCTCTGGCGGAACCACCTCTGTGTGTGGGTAGCCCAGAAATTAGCTTTCTTCTCCCATGCTTGCCTTTCCTACCTCAAAAGCTAACAGTGCTTAGAATCATTTTTAAATGAAGACTCAACGGAAATCACTACAAAGACCCCAGCTCCTTGACTAAGCCTCCGTAGGGACGACTCGTGCTTACACACACCACTGAGGGGTGGGGCCCCCGACGGCCACTCTTAGGAAACTCCTCCCCTGTCGCCCAAAGCTGCCTTCATAAAGGCATGGCCACAATTTTCACCTGCTTGGGCCTTAACCTGAAAGGACAATATTTAGGCTCGTGGCTGCTGCCAAAGCGATCACCACGTTTTTGACGGATGGGTGTTCCCGGTTTTTCCCTCAATGCAGGTCTGAAACTCTGGGGGTAGCACTGCCGCCACCTGCATTCCGGGGCACCCTTTAACCGGGGAGTGTCCCAGGGCCAGCGCGGTCGGCCAAAGTCCACGGAAGTCAACAATCTATGGCTCGCAAATTGAGTAGCTTGTGAGGAGCCACAAATATTAGGGCAAATTCCATGGAGCATCCGCCTCAGGGGCCTATTCCAGCAGAAGCCAAGAAAGAAGGCTCGTGGAGGAAAATTACAGGTTCTCACTCTAACACTAAACACCACTTATTGCACAGCTTCCAGGGGTCAACACGCAATGGCAGTTGGATTTTGTTTTAATTCTGTGTCACGCTATGTACTAAATAAATTCCATTAGTTCTTATCGTGGAGAAATATGGTAAAATTGAATCATAAAAAGTTTCATCCTTTACCGCCTATCTCATTTCCAGTACACAAGGGGGAAAAAATATCATTATGGGAAAGCTATGATGAGAAATAAAAACAAAATTTTGTTGATATGTAGAGAATAGGAAAGACAATAAAGCATTGAATAACCCCTAAAAAAAGGATTGTCTGAAAACAAAATCCACAACGTCTGAGAAAACCAAGCTCTAATGGTTATTTCAAACATGGGACTTTTAAAACAATTTTTAAGTGAAGGCATCTTCATTCTTTCCTAATGTTTGTACGTACTCCGAAAGGAAAGTTAAATATTGTGATTTTTCAATGTTGTGCTGCAAGTGTTTTGATCCAGAGTTCAATTTACTGAACTTCCCCTGAAAAGTATGTATTGTCCCCACTTCTGTGAGCATGATTTGGTGTATGTTAGGAACTGGAAGGGATTACGAGAAAACCACAAGACATAGTTCTCTTCTGGCTATTATTATTATTTGGCACCAGAACTTGAGCCTGAAAGGTTTATTTCCGTAAAGTTCAAAACACATCTTGTGTGCACTATGTAATTATCATATTATATGTTATATTTTTCTACCTCCTTGAGGGAAATTTGCTCTCCTAGTTTGGTTACCAGATGGCATGAAACCCTAGTTCCAGTGCATGCGTGTACGTTTACAAATACACCAGAAAGTGTACGTGTGATCGACGTGACGGTCCTCCAGACAAGCCCTCAGCTGGCTCTCAAGTAGAACAAGTCAAAAGTCATGTAGCTCAGCCTTCAGCGGGCTTGGCATTTAGGTCCAAATTTCTGTCTTTAATATCCACACACTTTTCAGCCAGTTTTGCGCCGTTTGCCTTGTCGGGCTACGAGGCAATGCTACCACCTAGTGGAGCTTGCCTGTCCACGGGTGAGCATGTTACACTCTAACCCTACCCAGAAAAGTCCCCATTTGTGGCTGGGGAAGTGGCCTTCTCCCAAGAACCTCCTTCCCAAAAAATATCCCTTCCTATGGCAAGTGCCAGCCTTTGATCTGTTCAGGAGCTCCAACGTTAGATTTACTTTTTGGAAAGGCGGCCATCAAAGAATATACCGTTGTTTCCAGTAGGTTGCTACTTTAAATATATCTGATACCTAGGAAGGAAACTTGTGAGGCCTACCATTTTCTTAAACTAACAGATTTTTTGAAAATCTCGCTGTCAGCTGAGCAGTCATTTAAATGAAAAAGTATAGGTACGCTCAGAACATAACCTGAGAGCACACCCCACAGAACTGACGGCGCTGTTTCCGGGGAGCACAGATGGAAGCGAAGGGAGCACGGGGTGGGGCCCTTTTGGTTTTTCAAGTTTTCAAGATACTAAGGAGCAATATCCTTTTAGTATAGATAAGGAAGCCAAGGCTCAAGAATTTAAGTGACGTATCTAAGGTAACTGTGACAGCTAAATTTAAGTGTGAACTTGGCTAAGCCCAGCACGCAATGCCCAAACAGCTGGTTAAACAACATTTCCAAATGCGTGGGTGGATGCTTCTAGAAGAGATGAGCATCTGAGTAAAGCAGATGGTCCCCTCTAACCTGGTGGCCATCATCCCACCCACCAAGGGCTTCGAAAAGCAGAACAGCAGAAGCAGGTCACGCCGGCTCTCTGCCGCGCCATTTGAGCTGGGACGGGATCTTCTCCCGCCCTTGGCCGTCAGGCTTGCAGACCCAGGCTGGAATCTACACAACCAGCTCTCCAGCTCCCTGGCCTCCAACTATACTGTCAGCTTCCCTGGGCTCCAGCGTGCAGATGGCACGGAGTGGGACGTCTCAGCCTCCATCATCACATGGGCCAGTACCTCCTCACACGTCTCTCCCAGGCCTCCGGGCACATACCCTCTTGGTCCTGTGTCCCCGCAGAACCCTGACCAGTGCAGCAAGACACTGGTCACCAGCAGAGTCCCCGCGCCACAGCTGCAGTTCCGGTGTTCATGCCACTCTGTCAGAAGCCTCTCCTCCACCTCCTCTCCAGTTGCATTTCTCAAATAACCTCTTCTACAGTGCTCATCTCACTTATTGTGACTTTTCCTACAAAGAAAAATTTAAAGTCTGGTATTTTTGTGTGAAAATGGAACAAATTTTTTTTCCATGATGCCATCTTACTTAGGTGACAAGAACAGAGTACAATCTCATTGTACATGAATTAGTGTGTAGCATTCGATGATCTCGATTGATCAAAATACCTCTGATAAGCTAATAATACCAGAATATTGACTAATATTTTCAGACTTACCTATTAAAACATTCAACAAGATGTGAAATATGGACACTACGTAAGATGAAATGTCAAAGCGCTAACAAAGCCTAAAAACTCTTCTGGAACATTGAAGAGGCAATGATCGTTCTCTAACACTGACTTGTCGAAACCCACGAGACGTTCTCTGCCATTTCTCAGACCCAACCGCCCCCACCCCTGCCCCGGCACACTTGCAAATAAGCAGAATATAATGCAAAGACACCATTAACCAAGTAAACATAGTAATTACATCTACTCATTTGCATTTTTAAAAATTCCAGTCTAGCTTTTATCAGTTCTCCTTGAGATGATTTGTTGAGCACTTAGCTCATTCCAGTGACTCTATAAAACATCTCTGATTCTCACAATAAACCTACAAGATGAATAGTGTTACCATTTGCTTTACTGATGAAGACGAGGCTCCAAAAGCTGCTTGCCCAAGTAACTCACACAGAGACACCTGTCTTTTTACCCGGAGGAAGATTAACATCTACATCTAAAGTTGCATGTATGTACTTTGTACGCCAGGTGCTAACCAGTTACATCTAGACCTTGTTTACAACCAGCCTGGCCACCAAACCATCCCAGCAGTCAACCAGGTGGCCACTTTATGAGCATCTTCCTTACAGACGAAAGCACGTGGACACAAAATGAGTGATCTGCTCCTTCCTTATCAGGCCAAGTCTATTTAAGAATGCAGCAGGGGGCTCTATGAGACACTCCCCGGAAGGAGAACACACTCACTCTAATTCTTTCATAGACTTTCCTGAAGGGGAGGTGAACTGCCCCATCTCCCAGAACATCAAACCTTCTGTTGAAAATGAGCTAATCTTTCAATCAGACGCATTGGGCTCTTTGGCGGGAGGCAGAGGAAGCTCGGACGGTCACAGTCTGTTAGGAGACTATGGGATTTTCCTCCTCAGTATTATTATTTTGGCACCTCTACCAAGCCATAAATCCTTTAAAGCCTAATAAGTAATTGCAGAGAGATTGAAACTAAAGCTGCCATAGTTGCAAAGCTTTTAATGTGTCACTGGAGTAAACACTCATGTCCACTGCTGTGAAGAGAAATGTCCTTCAGTGCTGCAGGAGTATTTCCTACCACCCGCTACATGCCTGGCAGAGTGTTCGAAACCGCAAAGACTACACACACGGATGTACACACACATGCTCCCAAAACAGCAATCCCTGTCTCAAGAAATATACTGTAACAATGAAGAGGCAAAACATTTACAAGTAATCATGATAGTTTTTTCGTGAAATTTTCCTAGCATATTGACAAGAACAGACTCATTTCCAAAACCGTCAAATCCACATATGAGGTGATCCAAACCTTTATGGATCAAGGTCCCATCAGAAGACAGAATTTTCCCCAGATGGGTCCGGTGAAGCAGTGCTAATGAAGAGACCGAGGACAGAGGACCAAGGGGTGGGAGGAGCTACGATAACAAACAAGGGCAACTGGGCACCCGGAGACCTGATGAGGGGAAGGCAGCCCACCTCCGGCTGCAGGCACGGGAGGAGGAGACGGCGCCGACGGCACCCAGTGAGAGTCGAAGCTTCAGAGGGTTTGCCCACGGGGGCAACCCAGGGAGGACGCACAGGAAAGACACCCACACCTCTTTCTACTCACTCATGTCCTCTTGGTGCTGGCAGAGGGAGCCAGAGGAAAAGGCGGCCCAGGTAACACTGTCCACAGTCCACAGTCATCTGCCAGAGCACAAAGAGAAGGGGGAGGAAAGACAAATACATAGCATTAGCATGCATGCCAATGAATTTCATTGTTGTTACAAATATTAAATAAGTGGTAAACACGAAGGATTTCCTGGGCCAGACTGGTCTCGGTGTTTTCACATATACCAAATCATTCAATGCTCACAGTGACCTATGAGTCAGAACTGTCAGTATTCCCCACCTATGGATGGAGACAAGGAGGCCCAGGGAGGCTCAGGAACCTGCCCAAGGTCACAGAGCTAGTACGTGGTAGAGTCCAGATTGGAACCAAGGTGATCTGGCTCTGGAGTTCACGGCCTTAAAACATTATGTTCCCCGGCCTATCAAGCCTCACACCCTCTCTCCACAAAGCATCATCTCTGAATGTGAAATTAACAAAGCAGCCCTGGCTAGCATAGCTGAGTGGATTGGGTACGGGCCTGCAAACCAACGGGTCACTGGTTCGATTCCCAGTCTAGGGCACATGCCTGGGTTGCAGGCCAGATCCCCAGTGCAGGGCATGTGAGAGGCAACCACACATTAATGTTTCTCTCCTTCTCTTTCTCCCTCCCTTCCCCTCTCTCTAAAAATAAATAAATAAAATCTTTAAAAAAAAAAAAGAAGTTAACAAAGTAAAATCAAATTCGATGCCTCAGGATTTCACCAAATACAGTGGTAGCCTAGTACTCATGGCTAATTTGTTCCAGAACTTGTGACAAGTGCCAAAACTGACAAGTACTGAGCAAGCAACAAGTGGTGAAGCATTTTCTCTGGCAGGGTGGCGTCGTGACTCGTACAGGTTCTAGCAAGCGTGACAAGTTCAGGGTTTGACGAGTTCTGAAGCTGACAAGTACCATGGTATAACTGTATTTCTTATTAATGAACACGAAGAGCCAGCGTTCAGGATGTACACTTCTCTACCGTACAAGGAAATAAAATTAAGTCTCGTTCTGATTTTGCCTTAAATTTCCATAGATGCAGGAATTCCTGGAGGGTTGTGGGAAAATAATCAGAAAGCACTCCATCGCAAAGGAGAAAACCAGTGGCGGAAAGGGAAAAGCTATGATTTAAAGCCCGAGGAGAGAAGTTATTTTCACAAAGAGCAACAACTGCCATTGCTTCGCCTCTGCTTCAAGCTGAACCTGGAGAACTGTTGATGTTCTTGAACTAGTAAAATTGTAAAGCTCCTCAGAGACACTTCTTCTTGGAGGCAGAAGAAAACTGATTAGCCATTTAACCTGAGGTAGGTAGGCAACTCGAGTTTAAAAGGAAGCAGGCATAACGAAGGACTTATTCAAACAAGTCTGCAATAGTCACCAGACTGTTGTTGCAACTCAACACATCCTTCCTGAAAAATATGGGAGAAATGCTAAGCTTTCCCTGGCCCATAATAAATCATTCAGGAGCTGCCACTCCCAGGCTAAACCTTCCGGCCCGCTCCCTGCCTCTCCCTTTTTTTTTCTTCATACTTTTCCTCTCTCATTTTTCTAGTGTCAGTTAAAGAGAATGAAAGAAAATGGAAGTAAAAGTAGACCATTTTTGCCCCAATTGTTGCCCTGAATACCAAAGAAATAAGAATACGACTCTTCCCTTTCTGCTTTTGCTCAAACATTGCTGCATCGGAACTCAGAGCTGACAACCAGAGGGGCCCATCATTTGTCTTCTCACTTGAAGAGAGTATGCAGTCACTTAGAAAGAAGGAAGTCTAAGATGGATCAGAAGACCCTTGTCCAGCATCCCTCTCCCACTGTCCTGTATCAGAGCATCCTGTTGCTTGAAGATTAGCTCTTTGCACTGTCAGTAAAATTGGTAGTCCCGTGAAGACGGTCAACACATTGCAAAGTACATTGGAAACACCACCTATTCGCTCTAGCCAACTGGCTCATCTCTGCTGATGCCACACAGTTGTTTACGGGAGCGAGTAAGGAAGGACCTCTGATGATTTGAAACTTAGAGGAGGCCGAGGGCAGTGTGGCAAGGATTAAAAAGCGAACTTATGGTGGAGAAACCTGACAGACACTGCTTCAGCCAGGTTAGAGGGAGAACATCGAGAATGGTAAGACAAGGGAATAGTAGCTCCGATATTGCGCAAAGAGCACTTTATCTCTGGTTTTCCTCCCAAAAACCCATCAGCTCAGTCTAATCATATCAGCCCAATCCCAAGTGAGGGACATTCTGCCAAACCCCTGAGCAGAACTCCTTGAACTATCCCCATCACCAAACACAAGGACAGTTTGAACAAGGTCACAGTCAAGGGGGATCGAGGTGTAATGACAAACTGCAATGTGGTACCCTGGATGGCATCCCAGGACAGAAAAGTGACAGGGACATTAAAGGGAAAAAAAGAAAAATCAAAGTAATTTTTATGTGGCTAATAATAATAATGTATCAATGCTGTTTTATTGCTCGCAACAAATGTGCCACATGAATTAGGATGTTAATAATAGGGAAAGTGGCTGTGGGGTATACGGGAATTCTCTGTTCTGTCCTCCCCATGTTTCTGTAAATCTAAACTGTTCTAAAAATAAGGAGCATTTTCAAAAAGGAAATGAGGTCATGTATAGAAAGTGTTTGTAAACCACGGCGCATAGCGGGGTGATGGTGGAGGGAAAGCCCAGAGCCGTGTTTGGGTGACGAGCCGGCAGTAGCTGCAAAGCGGACTGGTGCGGCACTCACAGAGGGTTTCCCGTGGCTCCGATTTCTACAAGTCTTCAAGATGTCCATACTTTGGAAATCATAATTGTTTTAGATCTACAACCTGTGAAATTGGTTCTATTTATCATCAGACAGATCTCAGAATTATTCAATATTTCCTTAATCATTCTGCAACTCATTTACTCAATAGTGATCATGTCCTGGGTTCCGCCCTAAATACTGAGAACACACAGGCTCACAAAGATGCACCAAGCTCCTAGCCCTCAAGGAGAGAAACTGTGAACGAGAAAAGTAAAAGAAACTAATATTTACACTGTTGTGCCTCCAGCACAATAGAGCATATGACCTGCCCATAATTGGTGAAGTGAATGAATGAGGTTTAGTCAAGGCTCTTTCAGCTGCACGTGACAGAAGCCTAAAGCGCAAAGATCATTTCTCAACTGATGGACTTGCAAAGGCTAGGGGCCAGGGCTCTGGCTTCGTGAGGCCTTTCTTCTTCCTGAACATCCCCCTGTACCCACTCACTGTCCTGGGAGAGGAGGAGGGACTCAGATTGCAGTGGCTTTAGGAGAGGGTACTCCTTATCTCTCCCTCTCCTGGCTGGTGTAGGGAGCAGGGATCTGCCTCCCTACCTTACTGTAGGGAGAGCATCCTGTTCTGCTTCCCAGCGCACACTCAGCTACCACGCAGGATTTGCTTGTACGAATCCAACCCAGTAGAGAGTAGTAAGAAGTCCACCATACCCGCACATCTAAACCAGGTTCACTAATCCAGCTTTTATCAGAATCGCAGTTGATATTTTGATTTCCATCTGGTTAACTACTGTTGCTATCACTCAGTTCATTCCAAACTTGAAGAGGGGTAGAATGGGAAGCTCTTCATTAGCCCCTAAAGTCTTGCTAGAAAACACAGGAGCACAAGGTGCGGACTGTAACTGAATTGAGGGGCTCAGATGGTGCCAGTAGAATTCAGACTCTCCATCACTCAGTTCTACTCTTCTCTGTGTGGGCTGCACTCTGAGATGGCCTTCCTTCACGGATGGTGCCTGCAGTTCCAGGCTGGTAACTCCTCAAGCTAAGCAACTAGAAGTGAGCTGCTTCTTCCCAAATTCTTCAACAAAGATCCTCACATTTGCTGTGCTATGGATTATTTAGGTCTCGTGTTCTACCCTCAGATCAGTCACTGGGGCCAGGGAGTCAGAAGGCACTGATTAGCCAGGCCTGGGTCTCATGCAGCCCTGGGTGGAGCCTGTACCTTTTGAATGGCTAGTACTTAGAACGAGGGAGGGAAGGTGCTGTCACCAGAATCATGGGGAGAGACCTGAGCAAAAGAACAAAAATCTACTAGAGCTATTACTAACTCTTTTTACAGAAAAGAAAACTCATAGCACACAGCCTGTACGGGGCACATAGGACATTTAAAATTGCGTGTTTGACCCCAAGCCTGTGAGCCTTCCCTCCCCTGAAGACAGCTGCCCAGGCTTCCGCCAATAAAACTCATCACCCTCACAAATGATGTAGCCCAGCAGTTGTCAACCTTCGTTATCCCACGTCACACATAAAGTAATTACTAAATTCTGTATCACACCAAAACCTATATATATATTTTTTGCCAATCTGACAAAAAAAATAGGCATCATTTTGATCCACTCACACCAGACAGCTGTTGTTGTGTTGGCTGTTGTCATGTTTTCATTGACAATCCAAGGGAAGAGAGGTCGTGCCCCTGACTAGACAGAGCGCTGCTCTAGCAGAAGAAGTGGTAGAAACTCCTAAGAAGATTGCAGAGCACGTGGGTGAAAGAGAACTTACTAAATTCCTCGTTGCCTAACATGCCGCTCCGTGCCCTGCAGGAGGCGCCGCTCCTGCTGAGCAGCTAGCGAGGGACCAGCTCGGCGCTTCTCCAGACCGGCTCTGTGCGATTCGACCGCAGCTCTAATCTCAGACACCCTGGGTCATGTGTGGGAGGCTGCTCAACAGGTTCCTGGCCTCTGCTTTTTCGCACCTCAATTGTTCATACTCGCAAAGAACTCTATGCCATGGATCCAGTATAAGAAGTTTACCTTTTTTCTGAAACTCCACTTATTCCCAGTTCTGCTTGGTAGCAGAAAACAAACTCAATGATTCATGTTAAACTCAGTGAAGCTGGTACTTTCTCAGGCAAATCAAAGTAAACTCAATGTAGGGTTCTCTTCCCAACTCCACCCCACCCCATTTAAGTTCCAGTTGGCTTAGTTTCCTAGCATCAGGAAGAGGCCGTTCCGGCTTCTGCTGACACACACCTCGCTCCCTCTGACTCAGGGACACGTAGCTCCGTGCTGGCTGCTGCTGAGGACGTCTCTCTACCTGTGCGGGCTGCTTCTGGGGGTGGTCCCTCCCTGCAAGCACAAGGCCTCTCCACAACAGCCTGACTTCAGGCCACGCTGACACCACATTTGTCTACGCAGGAAACATTCGGCTACTCATCACACCACGTAAGAGCACAAGCAGACTCTCTATAAGATCCTTCTCCTAGCAACGCTGTGCTGTCTCCCACTGTTGCCGCGCTCCACGGACGACCATATGGCATCCCTGTGCAACCAGACAGGGAGTGGAAGACCAGGGCATCCCTGGGGCCAGAACGTGCTGAGGCAGGTGTAGGGAAGAGCACGGTGCCCTTGCCAGGGGCCACCACTGGGGCTGATGCCTTTCCCTTCCAGCTCTTTCTCCACAGCCTCAGGAATCGTGAGCCAGCCTAGGGAAGGAAAAACACTCTCTAACATATCGTGAATTCTTGCCAATCTTCTGATCCTTTCTTTCAACTGCTGCCTCTACCAGGAGTTTTAAACTCAAAAGCAGGGATCAGCTGGCTTGTTTTCAATCGTTCTGCCAGGCCTTGCTTCTCTGAAAGAGTGAGCTCAGACTGCCTGAAATAGAGATAAAGGCCATTTAAAAAAATTACTAAAAATGAAAACAAAGTTGTTAATGTCAAAATGTTCCCCATGACGTAATTTGAACCAAGCTGAATTTCTGTATTTGAGATACTAAGACCTGGACCACAAAAGTATAGAACACAGATGGGAAAATATAGCTGCTCAAGTCAAATACACTGTGAATACTTACTTCAGCATGACCTCACACGCTTCTTCACGGCCTTCCCACAATAATCTTTGGACTGTCCTCGGAAATGAGCACAGCAACCCACTGACAAGACCTACAAAGGTTTCTCTGGAGACGCCCTTCAGTGCAGGGTGACCGAAGTGAGAGCAGAGGACAGACCTCATGCTTAGCAACTGGAGACACTCGTCACGACATCATAACTTTATCACGGACTCGATACCTCCAAACCACTGCAAGGACGCAGAGGACACCACGTGGACAGAGGTCTCCATTTCCCCTGCCCCCATGAAATCAGTCCCAGACCCTACCCTGAAGGAAACACAGAAAGGCAGAGAAGCCTGAGCGGGCCTGAATTTAACCTGAAAGACACCGAGACATCAGGAAGAGATGAAACAGGAAGAGAGTTCAGGATTATAAATTGCAAAACATCAAGTTTATTTTTAGAAACTACCCAGTAAGACTTTCAGCAACAGGAAAAAAAAAAAACAATATTCTGTGTTTTCCCTGAACATCTGAGCGTGATGAAAATGACCACTGGTCTGCTGACCAACCTCCAGAATCGCTCCTCCCAGCAGCAGCGCATGGCCGAGCAGGACGAGGCCAGGCGGCGCTGACCGCTCTCGGGGAGCAAGTCACCGTACTCCAAGTCCACTGTCACAAAAGTCACTACTCTATTTACTGCTTTGGCTCAGTTGCAGATATTGCTGTGATTAAAGAAAAAAGGGAAACACATGGCGAGAGGGAGGGCAGATGGAGGTTAATGAGGGAGAGAAGGAGGGAGGGAGGGAGGAGGAGGAAGACATAGCGGGAAAGAAAGAAAACAGGGGAGAAAAGAGAGGAACAAAAATGTCTTGTGTTGTACAAAATAACTCCATGGTAAAATCATTTCCTCAACAAGCTGTGAATGAAATGAAAGCTGATGCCAGTGCCAGATTGTTCAAATAAATTATGCTTCAAAAATCTCTCTTCAGTAAATCCTCAGTGACTTCAGAGCAACAACCACCCAAAAATTAGAGCTTTCTTATCTTTACCTGACTTCCTGCTTTGAGTCTCTTCTCCAGAAGACCTTGAAAACTCTCTCTGCAGCAAATATAAAAATCACCTATTTATGAAGCCTTATAAAATGCTGCTTTTAAAAGTGAATGAATAAAATAAAGAGAAAGAAGAGAGGAGACAAGAGCATAGAGCAACTAAAGCCCAGGAACATCTACACGCTGATTTTTCCTCCTGTCTCCTCGCTTCACGCCCTCACAGCGGAGTCTAACACCCAGGTCTGTTTACCCACCAGCGCGCCGAGCCACTGCTCGGACCTGGGAAAGGCACCTGCTCTCCGCAGAGCCATAGCCCTCTCAGCAGCCTGCACTACAAATGAGCCTTCTTTCCTCCCCGGCTCCTCGGAGGGGCGTGATGGCAACTGCAGTCCCTGTAATTGTCGCACAGATGCCTTCAAGGAGATTCGAGAAGACCCCGAAGCCCACAGAGCTTACTGACTTATGTAAAAATGCACAAAGGGGTTTATTTTCAATTCCAATTTTTTTTAATTTTTTTTATTATTTTCCCCAGCACAGAGCAGGCTTTGTGCCTGTGGATACCCCTAAATGTTTATGTCTCAAAGGACACAGAGGTGTGAAAAATGTGACTCATGTTCTTGACAAATTCATATTACAAGACACGGCCTTGAAAATGAAAAGCAAATGCAATCCCTCTTTCCTCTAAATTTTCTTTCGTGTCAAAGGTTAGTCTTGCTTATTCAACAACTTAGACCTCAGCACTTGAAAAATAATGAGTCTATCCAAGTAGTATCAACAGCTAAGACTCTAGAAACATGAACAGAAAGTCTTTAGAAAAATAAATCAGGGTCAGCAGTCAGAGAAGACTTTGCAGTTTTACTCGCCCACGAGTGGATTCCTGAAAGCTGAGTAGCTCATTTGCTCACTCCCCGCTCAACCTGCCAGGAAGCTGCCGGACAAGGACATTTGACGTGAACTGCCTGATTCACTCTTAGAATGCACTAAAACCTTGCAGCTTCATGCCATTAAATAAAACTGCCAGGAATGTCACAATCAAAAAATTAACTCATCTCTTTTCTAAGAAAGGTATAATAATTTTAGACCTACAACAACAAATGTTTAAGCCAACAACAAATCTCAGCCACAGATTACCTGCTGAATGAAACATAAATTTTTGCAATAAATTTATTATTTGTTCTTTCTCCCCCACCCTTTGCAGGTTAAGGAGAGCGATCCTCCAATGGGCCACCAAAGAATTTGGCTTTCAAGGCCAAGGTATGCACATCGGACACACCTCATTCTGTTCTAGAAGAGACCGGGACTTCTCTTTGTGTTCAGCTTGCATGAGGAGCCACTATGAAGTTGTGCATTCATAGGAAGGTCTCCAAGTTTACCTGCCCAGGTGCCCTCACCAAAGCTGCCTGGAAACACGGATTGTGTCATCCGTGAATTCCCAGTCTGTGTGCAGGTGAAAATGATGGCCATCGCGTAGTGAACACTCACAGTGTGCCAGGCACTGTTCAACACATTGACAGAAATTCATTCAAACAAGATTTAATCACATATTTTTCCTCCCTTGGGAGAAAAACTCAAATCAATTGGGAATATGAAAAAAATAAGAACCATCAGTCTGATTTGTCTGGATGGCTGAATCATGAGTTAATTTTTCCTTTCACTTTGATTGCCATTAATATATTCACATAGTAAATACAAAGGTGAAGTTTTTTCAGGCCTCTTCCCACCACTGGTGCCCGCCTGAGAGCAGGGATAATAACGGTGCCTTCCTCCCAGAGCCACTGCGCTGGTCTCGCCTACCACAAGAACCTGTCCCAGAAATAGCTGCGTTTGTGCAACGTGCAACGTGCAACCGCACAGTGGATCGGCTCGAAACTTCCCGGCTGGCCACGCCATCGCTCTTCTTCGTCTCACCTCCTCTCCGTGCAAGTCTCCCTCCCAGTCAGGCCTGGGTTCACACCAAAATCATTCCCCTCCCACCTCCATGGAGGCTGCCCACCTCCACTCACCTTCACTTCCCACCTCCTTCCCAGCAGACTCATCACTCCTCTCTGCTAACCACGCCTTCCTCACCCTTCATCTCCCAGGTCCCATGCCCTTGTAAGTCCTCCCCACCCTACATAGACCTAACTGACAGGAACAGGGCACACGTGATGTGCTTGGCACATTTTATAGGTTGTTTAATCCTGTCAACAATTCTAAAGATAGTTAATAGCATCCCTATTAGATCCCTAAGGATGACAGCGTTGTGATTTATCCATCCAGGTGGCTGAGCCAGGGTTCACACTCAGTTACGCTGGTGCATCCTACACTGAAGAACCTGTGCCACAGAAATGGGTCCTTAAATTTGTATTTTCTTATCATGTTCTCTAACTGCTTAATATCTGTGAAATCCATATCACCCCCTACTTTCTGCAAGGTCCAGGTCTCACCCAAGGCCCACCGTAGAGGTTAGTTACCATTGCTGACTCAAATTAGCAGAGAAGAAAGGCCTCAAAAGTAATCTATAGTTCCCATAAAAGGGTTACTCTTTAAACATTAAATCATTCCAAATTTCCCAAAAAGGGCTGTGAACCACCAGATGCCTCAGACAACCTGGTGGAAGCTTCGGGAAAGCAGCATCATAGTGAAACACTCAACGGGTGTTTGAAGACCATGAAGAGACACTCTTCAGGGAACGGGACTTTGGAAAGAATGGAGTGGACGTGTCAGAGTAAGATCAGAGTTGCCCTGCACAGTGTTCAGCATCCAAACATTCAGCTTTCAAAGAGTTTATGTCTGAAGACAAAGTGGGAAAGATAAATAGGGTGTTTCCTTCTATCACTTTCATGTTGCAAAGCATTTCCTTTTCTTTTGACCCAAGAGGTCCATGTCAGCTGAAGCAAAGTTTTAGAAGACAACTAAATTGGGTTGTTTCACTACCACTAAGTAAGTTCTGACATAATTGTTTATCCTCTGTCCAGAGGCCCGGATCCAAATGGAAAGGAGATGGAGCAATGCCTGGCCATGTCTCAGCAACCACTCACCCCGCTCTTACTCTGGCACCGCCAGGGAATATCCAAATGCCCAGCGTTACTGTCCCATGTCCCTCCCACACCAGGCACTGAAAATGTGTCACCGAACTTCAAGCCCTGCCATGGTGCGCTGAGGATGGCACTAACCCCACTAAGCCCACAGCTGAAAGCTAGCAGGGGAAAGCAAGCCTTGGACAGCAGTGGGTTGCAACCATGGCTTGTGGCTAATGGCCACACCTCTAAAAGGAAGCTCCTACCCAACACCTTTGCAAGCAGACTCCTTGGTAATCTTCAAGGAGCGATCATTTCCATCACCATGGCTCCTAGGGCATCTGAATCATTACTCCTGTGGAAACCATGAACAGACCAGCAGTCAAAAGCTCCTGGCCCCTCCCTGCAGTCCTGCTCAGTGGCCTCTATGAGTCTCTTTATGACTTTTATTCAGGGCATGTGGCCGTTGGAGGAGAGCCAACCCCATCCTTCAACAGCCCCGTCTGCCTGGTGTTCAGGGGTCAGAGACAACACTCCAGCTGCCAGTTCCCTGCCCAGCGACAGGGTGCAGAGTCTTTTCCACAGACAGGCAGGGTTAATAAACAGCCGGGATCACTGGCTTCTTATTCTTCCTGCTCTCCGTCCCCCTCCTATGCCAAGGGGCCTCCCTGAGCCCTGTAACGCCTTCTGTCACCAACACAATTAAGCCCCCCACCCTGCACCCCCCAACATCCTGCTTTGTAGAGAATACTAATGTAACACGACTTGGGCGGCCACAGAAAGGAGTGTGCTACCTTGCTGGAAAAAATTGCTCACTAAACCACTCATCCTCTCAAGAACTGGTGTAAATACTTCCAAAAAATTAATAAAGCATGATTACCTCCTCAAGCCTCCAGACATACTTCACACACAACACTGTATCAGCAAGAATGATTTTCTTTCATGTTTTTTAAGGAATTGCTACACTACCCTATGAAGTGCCCCTGAAATTTCAATATATGTGTATATTTATATTATGTAGTATTGTATATAAATACATAGCAATACATATTTAGAAATATATCTTTATATATAGCTATGTATTATTCATAATTTTAATTTTATATATTATATTTATGTATGACTAAATATATAGCATTATATAATAAATAAATATATTTTACACAGATGTCTTCTATAAAATAAATTTATAAATATATAGTAACTAATTTTCAAATAGCATTTATGTAAAATTTATTTTGTATATAAATGTGAATGTTTCCTAAAATACATATATCCTCATCCTGAACACAACATTCTGAGTCATTTGCATGCACAGGGAAATGTCTTCTGCTCCTTCTTTTATTTTTTGTGTTTGTTACGTTCTGACCGGGGCAGGGTGACAAGCGCAGAATCAACACATCTAATGAAGTCTGGCTCAGTATGAGGCCAAATGAAAACATCAACAGTCCTACAACCTCAAGATGTCCTCATTGTTTGCAAAGAGCTCTCTGGTTTTCAAGAGGAAGATAAAGGCATTATAAATAGAAGTTTCATTCCCAAATATTGACTAAAATAACTATTTTTAAATGAATTTTATAGGTTGCTCTAACCAATCCAAAGTAAAAACAAATACTGGAGAGAAAAAAAAATCTAAACAAAGCTAAGACAATGATAATATTTATTCCCCGATGCACAAATAACTACCATGAAATAATATCGTTTCAATCCTTGGGAAAGGGTTGTTCATCAGTTTCAAAATGTTTATGCACATAGCTAACTCACAAACAATTTGCCAGCATTGAGGAAGATGGAAACGCAAAGTTCCTCTTCATTTACTTCTTGTGTTTACTGTGCACTCAGCTAATGAGAGGCTTCGGGCAGAATTCCTTCTACGTTATCAAGGGTTCTAGTGAAAGCTGGGGGCCACCGTGGAAACAGCACTGACGTGGCGGCCGCCTTTCCTACCCGTCCCCAGGCCAGGCTCCTTCACACCAGGTCAGGGCTGTCCTCCCACATCCTCCTGATGCAAAGAAAAACAAATAAATAAACGTTTTACTATTTGGCAGTGGGGCTGACTTTTTAAAAGCCATTCCATCAAACATTCAAAGTAAATAACTGCACAGTCTGTGTACACGACGCGCATTGTTTATGACAATAATGAAGGAAGGGAGGCAGCGGGAATATTTTCTTCTGGCGTTTCAAAGCGGCTCCTGACATAACAATTTATTGCATTTTAAGAATAAAAAAACTGCCTCAGTAAATTCTCTTCCCCCCAGGAACTGCCAAAATTGCATTCTGCAAACACTGAAAAAGAAGAAAAACAATACTTCTGCCAAATACAAAGATGGTATCTATCACGGAAAGAGTTAAGCTGATAGAGCTCTGTGATAGATTTCCTCTTCACTCTAATACGTTATAAAATGTCGTAGCAGCTCAGATGGATACACTTAGTACCTTCTACCTTGAAAGCAATTTATGAGTTTTACTAAGAAAGATTACGCTAACGCCACCACACTTTTTCTAAACGTGTTTAACTATACAACTATTTCATCACATCCCCACTATAGCTTATCAGATACTAAGATTCCCAAGCACAGCTTAGAAATCAATTACACCAAATTTAATGTTTTATTATGTAACAGTAAGGATAATAAAAGTACATACTTGTGCTAAAGAAGGGAAGAGAGGTATTTACAGACTGATTAGAGAATGCTCTTCAGATACTCCACTCGGCAGTCCTGACTCCATCTTTCCTTCGTCTCCCGTAGAGTCTTACTCGGTTTCTCTAGCTTTTCGATAATTCCTTTCTGTTTAGTTCTCTAAAAAACTTCATGACTCTCTGACTCAATCTTACTCAGGTTTTTATTTATGGATTTTTAAAAATCCAAATATGATCAAAACTATTTTGAACCTGTGTAAATAATAGTGCAAATAAATAGATTATTAAAGTGACAAAATATACAGGGTGGTGAAAAAGTCCGTTTACAGTTGTTCGTATGGAAAAGAATATGGTAATTAAATAATAATACAAGAATAAACTGTGTTTCTCACACTCACAACAGTAAACCTACTTTTGCAACACCCTGCATATGAATTAAAACAAGATGTGCCCCCTTTCAGGAACCATTCGGTTTTAGCTAAAGTAAATGTGACAGAGAAAAACCGAAGTATGTGCAGTGGAACTCTGAAAGAACTCACAGAAACTAGTAACAATGCCGCCATGAGGGGGAAACGACAGGAGGAGTTTTTACTGTATATTCTTTCGTAGTGTTTGAAATTTCATCATTGTGTATTCAACGCTTTTTCAAAAAAATAAAAGTATATATTACATTAAAATTTTAAAACAATAAGGATATTTAAAATCCACGTGGCAGTCATAGGGCTGTGGGATTTGCCATCTTCCTCGCACATGGTAGTTTCATATTTAGTTAAAAGTTAAAAGACTAGATATGAAAACTATTTGTTTAAATCTTATAACTGGCAAGTAATCATAGGCTCTATAGAGAAAAAGAAAACAACTATAATAGTTATCCAAAATGAAAAATAAAGCTGATTCTTGTGGGCTATACTTGGTTTAAACATCTGAATCTTTTTCAGCATCAGCAAATCCTCAGTAATGTGTGTATTCAAATAAATATCTAATAAATTGAATCCACAGTCAGTGGTGATAAAAAAAGCCTTTCAAAATATGAGAGTCTTAGAAAAAGGAACATTAAACTTTCTGGGCATTAACACCATAACACAGACAGAAAATCCTCGGGGAAAGAGAAAATGATTTAGACTTAAAACTTTAGGGAAAAACAGTTATACAAGTAGTACTGAAAAATAATCCAAGAGAAGAAAAACCTTATATATTATGACATCCATCACAGTTTTATTTTAAATGGAAAAATGGAAATAACATAAGTGTACATTAATAGAGGGATTGTTTAAAGTTACAAAACATCCCCTCAATCAACACTATGAATTTTCATCATAAAAACTGTGAACAACACGGAAATTATTTTCTAATGAAACCAGAACATAAAATTGCATAATTCCATCATCAAAAATATGTTTCTTTGCCATATTTGTGATAATTGACTGCAGCAGGTCCAAAAGCATGGAGAGAAAAAAGGTGAAGGCCAAGATTCCCGAAGTTCAAACACACACACCCGCCTCTACCATGGAATCAGAGGTCCGTTCACCACGCTGGGATTCAGCACAGGAATGGACACGTGTATCTCCTACGTGGAAAACACGTCCAAGGTACTGCCCTTCCCCGACCTTCAGGAAATTCCCCCAAATAACCCATATCCTTCCAGGATTCAAACTCTTCGACCTACTTCAACTCTAGCCTGGCTTCTTTCTGCTTCCCTTTTGGAAGTGTAATTCCAGGCTTCACCCTCCTCATTGGACTGGAGACAGAGCTTGACATCTCTCCACCAGTTGGTAAAGGAGAGTAAGTGGGAAGAAGACAGAGAAGTCAGGAAGGGGAATCAGTTTAGCTAAGAGAAATATAATTCATCTGTTCATTCGCCCAACAAACATGTGCTTCGTGCACAGTATGTGCGGAAGGTGGAGAAGACAGCAGCAAACAAAATAAACACAGTTGCCGTTCTCATCTGAGGCAATTAGCGATGAGTTCTACTCTGGACACGCTCAGTTTAGGTTACTTCCAGGATAACCTGACGGAGGAGCTTGCCGAGAGATAGAAACATGGTTTTCAAAAAAGTGCTGGCAAGACTCTGCGCAGGGTTTGTTTTCGCTGCTCAGCAGACAGAAATTGAATTGGGAGGATTACCAGGGGTTGAGTAATTGAATGTTTCACTGAGAATACAATGCAGGCTTGTGGAATGGGCAATACACAAGACATCAATGCCACAAATTTTGGAGACCTCCCGTGTGGAAGTTGACACACGACGAAGGAGGAGGCCTAGAGTCCAGTCACTCCCCATCAGGGTGAAGGCGGAGTGGGGACATCCACGGAGGCTTTGAGGGAGCCGGGATCACTGGGCTAGAACAGCGGAGAAAGGCCATTTTCATTAGGCAAAGATATTTCCACGTTCGGTAAATTTAAATCAGCAAAAGAGAGCTTGGAATGTACGTCAGTAGCATCTCAGGTAATCGTCCTGAAGGAGAAGGAGAGTTTAAAGGAGACTGGCCCGGCTTCAGAGAACAGGTGGGGTGGGGGGCTCCCCGGGGTCCAACAATGAAGTGGCCTGGAGCTGAGCTGATGGAGAAGGGAAGTTGAAACCTGGAAAAGCTTCCCGTAGGACTCGCAAAAAGTCGGGAAACATGGGAAAATTAAAAGAAGATACTGCTTCAAAGAGCACTGGGAAACTTGGAAAGAAAAAAATGAAGGTGAGGATGAAACAAAAGAGCTAATTACCATACCCAGTTTGGCTCAAATAATGTCAAGAATTGTCACTCAGTGATAAGGACCGTTGAGACACACTCTGCAGCCGCGGATGAGCTGATGCTCCCTTCTCATTCACACTGTGACCACCAACAACAAGCCACACTATTCAGAGAGCACGAAATAATCAAATCAAAGTCCCCTCTGGGGAGGTAACATTGAATACTGCTTCATCCACAAAAAAATGCGGCAATGAATGATAATGAGCCACTCAAAAAATTTAAATCTCTGAATTCTCTACATTGATAGAGAAAATATTTGGTTAATATTTTCACAGTACTTAGAGAAGCTTAATTGGGCAGGGGGCACTTTTTAGCCAATCTGATGCTTGTGATAGTATTTCAACATTTCCTCTCTGCCATCAGTTTATAAAATTAGGAAATTCCAAAGTCAGTCAGAGAGTATTTAGTAATTATGTAATTTATTAACTTAGCAGGGAGGGATAATTTAATGCTTCGTCTCAAAACTTACCTTTTTTTAAGAGCTGCAGTGAATTGAATCTGGTGAGGCTTACTATATTTTTATGAGGAAAAAATGCTATTAAGACCTTACAAACAAAATATATTTTTATTAAAAATGACTAATGCTTAGTGAAAAGTTCAAAGGTTAGAAAAGAAGCACTAAAAAGAGTTTTAAAAAGCAACAGTTCTGCTCACTCGGTTACTGGAAAAGTCATTTTCATAGTTAACCTTCAGGGCTACGCAGCAGCTGGAAAAGCAGCTTATTTTATTGTACAGTTAATAAATGTCATGGACTCTTCTTGAAAGAATCAAAAATTGTTTCCCTCAAAGACTGCAAGTGAGTCCGTAAGAAGAGACAAGATATATCACAGATTTAACTCACAATGCCTGTCCAGTTAAAAGATGCTTCTCAGCCAGATGGAATGTATGATTGCTGGTTAGCTCCTAGATCAAAACAAATAAATAAATCAAAAGCTATATAATGAAAGAAATGTGTATATAAAATCTATGTTAAATTAATATAGACTTGAGGTTCAATTTTGGGGGTTTCATGACATCTTGGATTTACATATGAGAACGTCCTTGCTCCTCAAAGACACATGCTGAAGTGTTTGGGGGGCAAAGTCTGCCACTCACTTTCATATATATTCATCGTGTGTGGGCACATGTGTGTAGATGCACACAGATATAAGGCAAAGGTCTCGAAAAATTTAAAATTGGCAAATCTAGATGTAGTGTATATACACTTGAACTTCAGTTTTTTTTCCTTTTTATTGAATTTATTGGGGTGACACTGGCTAACAAAATTATACCGGTGTCAGATGCATAACCCTACCACAAATTGTCCATACCCTGTGTTGCGTGTTCTCCACCCCAAGTCAAGTCTCCTTCCATCACCATTTATTCCCGCATACCCTCCTCCGCCTTCCCTCACGCCCCCTGTGCCCAGCAATCACCACACAGTTGTCCCAGTCCATGATTTTTTTTCTTTTTTCCTCTATCCCTCCACCCCCGAGCCCTCCCCAACAGCTGTCAGCCTGCTCTCTATCTGTGCATCTGTCTCTATTTTGTTTGTTAGTTCATTTTGTTCATTAGATTCCACATATTAGTGAAATCATATGGTGTTTGTTTTCCTATGACTGGCTTATTTCACTTAGCATAATGCTCTCCAGGTCCATCCCTGTTGTTGCAAAAGGCAAGATTTCCTTCTGCAGGTTTTTATATTTATAAATCAAAAGCTGGGGAGGGGTAAGATATTTCAATCCAACATTATTAAGAACTAGAATCTCTACAGAGGGACAAAGCAGAACCAGGTAGGAAAATATCACCTTAAAAATAAATTTATTTAGCATCTAAATACATGTGCAATACCACCCCAGGTGTTCTAACAAAAACTAACATAGTCTGCAGCTTTTAAGAACATATAATACAAGGCAAACACTGTTAACATAAAGCACACTTAAATCTAAATACACTAAGCGAATGTCCTAATCATCCCCACTTCTCTAACCACACAAGGAAAAACTGCCCAGATTTGGCAAAACTCATCCAACCTTAAGGTTCTATGTACATTCTGCCACTTCACGTGGCTGCACAGGACACAGCAAGCTAAACCAGTACCACCCTTTCTTTCATGAGATGAGGCGGCCATCAAAGGGACACTTGCTTTTGTGAGCAAAAGGAGCTCGCATCTGTGCGTAAGATGAGCTTAGGCACTGTCACGGAGTATTTTGTGTTCAAGTACAAACTTCCCATTCCCACCCTGCTTTCCTTCTTGAGTCAGTTTACAAATTTTCTTAGAAGCATTTTGATTTCCCTAAGCTGGGCGAGATGCCTCTCCACGTTCTGTTATTCTCCCCACGGCATTATTATCACCTATTTTTCTTGTCCACACCAACCCAGCCTTGGCTGGGCATAAGAGGCATAAGAATAAATCAGATACTTGCCACTCCATCCCAGGTTCCCAGCTGGGAAGTGGGGACAGCTGTGCAAAAAGCGATCCTGTGTATCATCTGCTATCATACCATCTACCAAGTTGTTCAAGTCAAAAACTTCAGATTCTTCTTGACTCGCTGACCTCCAGGCCATTCGGCAAGTGACTCTATCACCAGATATATCCTGAAAGCATCCATTTCTGTCACTGGCACTGTCGCCCGGGCCCAGGCACTCCCCTCTCACCTGGGTGGCTCCTAAAGCCAAGATGTAACTGGCTGCCTACAACGGCTCTTTTCCTCCGGACTCCCTACAATGTTTTCCACACAAGAACCAGAATCATCTTTCAAAAATATAAAACAGATTATGTCAGTCCCCTGCTTAAACCCTTCCAAGGGTTTCTCTTTGGAATGAAATCCAAATCCCTGATAACAGCTGCCCACCAGCTTCTGTATCCTCTGGACCTGTCTGCCTCACCTGATCTCCCTCTGACCTCCCTCTCACACAGCGTACTTCAGCTTGCTGGCTCCACGTCTCAGATCCACCAGCTTGTCCCTCTCCTACATCTGCATAAGTGGTTCCCCTCTGGAAGTGCTATGGGCATTTGTGTGGCTGGCTCATTATCATCACACAGGTCTCTATGAAAACGTTAACTTCCCAGCAGGAGCGTTCCCTCTCACCCAATCTAAAGTAGCCTCCTACCCCCTGTCGTCACTTTGCCTGGCTTTAGCATCACTACAAGACTGATCACTGCTTGATGTTTTCTCACTTACGTTTTTACTGGCTGTTTCCCTCTTCCGCAGAAATCAAGCTTGCTCCTTACAGAAATGTAAAGTAATTGTAATGAAATACTATGAGCAACTGTATGCCAACAGAGTAATAATTTAGATGAAATGCAGAAATTCCTAGAAAGACAAAAACTGCTAAAACTGAATCAAAGAGAAAGAAAAAATCATAGTAACCCTAGAACAAATAGGAGATTGAGTTTAAAACTCAATAGGAGATCATTTTAAAACTTCCCACAAGTAAAACCCCAGAGCCAGATGGCTTCCCTGGTGAATTCTACGAACATTTAAGAATTAGTGCAAGTTCTTCACACACTCTTCCAAAAGACTGAAGAGGAAGGAACAGCTCCTCTTACCTATAAGGCCTGTATTATTGTGTCACCAAAACCAGACAAATATCACAAAAAAAGGAAACTGTAGATCAACATCGCTTATGAATACAGATGCAAAAACCCTCAACAAAACACTTTAGGAAACTAAATCCACCAACATATAAAAATTACTATACATCATGACCAATTAATGTAATAAACTATGCCAATAGAATAAAGGACAAAAACCACATTATCTTCTCAATAAATGCAAATGATGAATCTGAGAAAATTGAACATCCCTTCAAGAACACTCAACAAAAAAGAAATGGGGGAGGACTTCCTCAACCTGACAAAGGGCGTCTGGGAAAAGCCCACAGCTAAGACCATACTTAATGGCAACAGACTCAATGACTTTCTCTTAAAATCAAGACTAAGGCAAGGGTATCTGTTCTTACCACTTCTACTGAAAGTTATATTGGAGCACCCATCTGGGGCAATTAGGGGAGAAAATGAGATAAAGGGCATCTGGAAAAGAAAAAGTAAACCTTTATTTATTTCTATATGGCATGTTCCTGTAGTTGGGTAATCCTAAAAAATCCACTAAAAAAGCTTACTAGAACTAACAAACAGGGCAATAATGCTGCAGGTTATATGATCAATATAAAAAATCAATTTTATTTCTATATACTAGCAATAAATCTAAAATGAAGTTAAGAAAATTCAGTTTACATATCATCAAAATGAATTGAATACTGAGGAACAAATTTAACAAAACAGTACAAAATTTATACTCTGAAAACTATAAAATATTGTTGAAATTCAAGAGGATGTAAATAAATGGAAAGACCTAAGTAAATGTTCATAGATCAGGAGACTTAATATTATTAATATAATAAGACCTGCAGATTCAATACCATCCTTATTGGAATCCCAACTGGCTTTCTGGCAGAAACTGACAAGTGTATCCTAAAGTTCATATGGAATTTGAAGGAACCCAGAATATCCAAAGCAACATTGGAAAAGAAGAACAAAGTAGGAGGATTAGAAGTGTGTCAAGACAAATCTATGGGGAAAGAATAGTCTTTTCAGCAAATGGGGATGGGACAACTGGATATACACATGCAAAAACATGAACTTGAACACCTTATTCACATAATACACAAGAACTAACTCAAAACGGATCATAGACCTAAACATAAAAACTAAAACCATAAAACTCTCAGAAGAAAATATAACAGTAACTCTTTGCAACCTTGGATTTGGCAATGGTTTCTTCAATATGATATCAAATTAAGCAACAAAAGAAAAAAAGAGATGTTAGACTTCATCAAAATTAAAAACCCTCGTGCTACAAAAGACACCACCCCAAGAGTGAAAAGACAATCTAGACTAAGATTTCCAAATCATATTTTTGATAAAGGACTTACATGCAGAATCATAAAGAACTCTTACAGTTCAAAACTTAAAAGACAAAAGGCTCATTTTAAACAATGCACACAAGATTTTCTCTTTCTTCCTTTCACCCTCTTATTCTTCAGTTACCACGCCCCCATCAGCAGGCTCCCGTGCCCTCTGGCTCTGGCTGGTTCAGGCCTTGAGAAGCAATGGCAGGAGACTGGAGGACGGGAGGAGGGCAACGGCGGAATGTGACCTCCCTGGGTGCTCTCCCTGCCACGGCAGGACACTAGCCCGTTCAGGGTTCCTGTTGCTCTCTCCCTTCCCCTTCATGACTACCTGCCCCAGGGGTTTACATTATTGCATGTGGCTTCTTACTGCCCTCAAATGATTAAATCTCCCTCAAATTATCCCAAGTAGAAGTATGACACCTATTTCCAACATGGACCCTAGCTGATAAAGATACCACTGGCTTTCTGGCATGAACCTTTAGAAATACTAAGTACAGGTTTTAGGGAACATGATTTTGCCTAGGATAACTGTTTTCAGAACTTAGGATCTGAGGGAGGAACCAGTGCCGTGATGTTAGAAGGGCCTAGTGGCCCTTCAGAATCTTGTTTTAAAAGTAAAGTTTGCCCTGGCCAGTATGGCTCAGTTGGTTGGAGCATCAGCCAGTAACCAAAGGTTTGCAGGTTCGATTCCAGTCAGGAGACATACCTGGGTTCCATGTTTGATCCCTGGTCCCAGCACTTGTGATCCCCAGTCTGGGTACGAACGGGAGGCAACCCATCAATGTTTGTCCCTCACATCAATACTTCTCTCTCTCCCCCTTCCTCTTTCCCTTCCTCTCTCTCTGAAAGCAACAAAAAAATATGTCCTCACGTAAGGATTAAAAACATAAAAATTTAAAAATAAAAGTAAGGTTTATCCTAGATTTATTCAGAATCAGTAAAACTCCAAGACCTTAAAGAAACATCACCAAGACTTCCAGCCAAGATGGAGGCGTAGGCAAACACACTGTGCCTCTTTTCACAACCAAAATTAAGGACAGCAAGGATTTAGAAACAAGAAAACAACCAGAACTCAGAAAATCGAACTGTTTGGAAGTCCAACAACGATTCATCCAGACTGGTAAGAGGGGCGGAGTCGCTGCAGGAAAAAGCAGAGGTGCAGACGGGCACGCAGGCAGCAGCGACTGGCAGATCCCAGGTGCACAGGCGGCGGCTAGCAGGCCCCAGGCCCAGGGTGGCAACTGTGCAGAACCAGTGAGGCTGCACAGGGCAGCTGGCTGACCAGGTGGTCCCACATTCACGCGCAGATAATCCAGGCAAAGGAGAAGCGGTGGAAGGGACTGGAATCCAAGAGAGAGCAGAGCAAGCGCCATTGTCTCCTCTCAGACCCCACCCCCACATACAGCATCACTACCCAGCGACTGGGCTGTGCCGCCCTGGGGAACACCTAAGGCTCCACCCCTTACTACGTAACAGCCACGACTAGACCAAAAAAAAAAAACCCAGAAATGAAAATGGCTCAAACCGGAGAACAAAGACCCAGAGCCAATCTATCTAAGCAACGAAGAGATTGCCAATCTATCAGATGCATAATTCAAAACCCTGGTGATCAGGATGCGCACAGAATTGATTGATTTTGCTCACAAATTAGATGAAAAAATGAAGGCTACAATAAGTGAAATGAAGAAAAATGCATGGGGAACCAATAGTGATGAGAAGAAAACTGGGACTCAAATCAATGGAGTGGACCAGAAGGAAGAAAGAAACAACCAAATAGAAGAGAAGGAAGAAACAACAATTCAGAAAAATGAGGAGAGGCTTAGGAACCTCCAGGACATCTTTAAACGTCCCAACATCCGAATTATAGGAGTACCAGAAGGAGAAGAAGAAGAGCAACCAGTGGAAAACTTATTTGAACAAATAATAAAGGAGAACTTCCCCAATCTGGCAAAGGAAATAGTCTTCCAGGAAGTCCAGGAAGCTCAGAGAGTCCCAAAGAAGTTGGACCCCAGGAGGAACACACCAAGGCACATTATAATTACATTACCCAAGATTAAAATGAAGGAGAGAATTCTAGAAGCAGCAAGGGATAAGGGCACAGTCACCTACAAAGGAGTTCCCATCAGACTGTCAGCTGATTTCTCAAAAGAGATCTTACAGGCAAGAAGGGCCTGGAAAGAGGTATTCCAAGTCATGAAAATCAAAGACCTACATCCAAGATTGCTCTATCCAGCAAAGTTGTCATTTAGAATGGAAGGGCAGATAAAGTGCTTCTCAGATAAGGTCAAGTGAAAGGAGTTCATCATCACCAAGCCCTTATTATATGAAATGTTAAAGGGACTCATCTAAGAAAAAGAAGATTAAAAATATGAACAGTTAAAAGACAGCAAACTCACAGGTATTAACAACCAGACCTAAAACAAAAGCCAACTAAGCAAACCACTACTACAGGAGCAGAAACACAGAAATGGAGATTACATGGAGGGTTAGGAACAGGGGAGTGGGAGGAGGATAGAGGGAGACAAGGTACAGAGAATAAGTAGCATAGACGGTGGGTAGAAAATAGACAAGGGGAGGGCAAGAATAGTGTGGGAAATGTAGAAGCTAAAGAAGTTATGACACATGGGCATGAACTAAAGGGGGGAATGTGGGTGGGAGGGGGTGTGCAGGGTGGAGGGGAATGAAGGGGGGAAATGGGACAAACTGTAATAGCATAATCAATAAAATACAATTAAAAAAAAAGAAACATCACCAATTCCAGTGAGAAACAGTATAGGCTACAATTGTAGAAAGAAAAACAATTCTATTCAGACATTAAAAACCCTTTAGCTGAGACTGAAGATAAGAATTTGAGGTTAAAATAAAACTTCTGTTTCTTTGAAATTTAATTCCCAAGCCCAAAAGAACTTGATATCTAACCTCAATTCCTCTGGAATTTTAACCTGAAAGGGGGTGGCTCTCTGGACGTCCATTTTTCTTTTCCCAAGAAATTTATAATGAAAGAATGTTTACCTTCAAATTTCATGCATCTTTTCCGACATTTTGTTTATGAGCATCTTAACATCATTTCACTTTCTTTTATAACTTCAGTTCATTCCGTAACTTCTAAGCTACATTGGGCAATACGTAGGTCATAGTTCTTATGAGAAATAGACTAGGGTATGAAATTTCTGTCTCGTGTACACAGGAGTTTCGGAGTTCATTTAAATAACGTGCTGTTCTGACTCACTTCAGAGCCTGCAAAAAGCAAAAGCTACCCTGTCACCAACAGCTCAAAGAGCGCCCACGAAGAAGCGGTCAGTTCCACCGAGGGAGCGGTCCCAGGAAGACGTGGGCAGGAATGCTTTGGACAGTGTGTTGATCTCTTCCGCACCCAGAACCCAATCGGTTCAGTCCAGGGTATCCCTAGAAGGCTTTAACACTGTATCACAAGGGACTTTTCTGTGCGCATCCCTGACCTCGTCACTAGACACCATAAGTATTCTGCAATCACTGTCACAACGAAAAATTCCTTAGGGAATGTAACAACCCTAGTGTAGAACCACTGGGTTAAAAGAACAAAAAACACTTCTTTGCTGTTTTGGATGTTTTCTTCCAACATGAAGGGAGTCCTGTTAAAGTTACATTCTTGGGTTCTTGCCCAAATTTTACTTCCTCTTCCCCAAGAGAGGCACATAGACTTACTGGTGGAAAATACCAAGAAAAATAAGATGATGTTTTCAACCCCTTTCCCCTACCCTTTTTCCTGGGAACAAGCTGAATGGAGAAAGCAAAAGCCCAGTGCTGCCTCCCAGGCTGAGTGTTGTTGGAGCAGCCCTGGCCCGCCCCAGAGCTCCTGCCCAGTCCTGTGCGGGCTGGGACTGGGCAGGGAGGCTGCCTAGCTCTGGAGTTTGTCTTGAGGAAGCCCATTGTTCCTACAGCTAAACCACAATCTCTGGCATCAGCTTTATGAAAGACAGAGGCGGCACTTTGATCTGCCATCATCCCTGTTTTTCAGTTCATTGAAGATGTGAAAACAGTGACATGACTTACTCAACCTCCTCAAGCCCAATTACCACACTTCTGCCTGTCTAGTAATTTAAATTTTCTAATCTATGAGGTCTGTCTGGAAAAAGCTCAGCCATTGTTAATATAACAAGAATGGTTTGCGCAACATCGATGTAACCTGGCAGCCAAGGAGAGTGGACTGGAATGCACATGCGTGAACAATGCTGACTTCACTGTACTAGTCAGTGGGGGTGGGAAACCCACTGAGTGAGCATGTGGACAGCATGGCTGTCACATTCGAAGTGACTGAACAAGTAGAGCCACGAATCTGAATCCAATTTTGTGTGAAGCTTGAACCTTCCTCCATGGAAACTATTCAGGTGATTCAGAGGGCCACAGGTGTGGGCAGCTGACGACTGGCAGCTTCATCACGACAACGTGCCCACTCATGCATCACATCTCCGGCAGAAATTTTGGCAAAACATCAAAGCATCCAGGTGACTTAGCACTCCCTACAGCCCAGATTTGGCACCCTGTGACTTCTGGCTTTTCCCAAAACCAAAATTACCTTTGAAAGGGAAGAGATTTCAGACCATCGATGAGATTCAGGAAAATACAACAGGGCAGCTGAAGGCAACTGGGAGAACTGTGTGAGGTCCCAAGGTGCCTACTTTGAAGGGGACTGAGGTGTCATTGTCCTGTGTACAATGTTCTTGTGTCTTGTATCTTCTGCAATAAATGTCTCTCTTTTTCATAGTACATGGCTGGATATTTTCTGGACAGACCTCGCCTCATATGTCACGCACATCCTTCTTTAACAAAACTCTCACATGCAAGTCAAGCTCACGTTTTTGAAAAGCGTAGTCTTCTCACCCTCTCCCACTCATATGCAAAAGTCTATGGTGGCTAAGGAAATGCAGACACTTAGAAACAGTTTGGTATTAAAAGCTTTGGGAAGCACAATAACAGCAAGTAGCACCTCAGAAAACCTTAATTCACAACTGTTTTTCCCCAAATATTTATTTTTTCTCTGCCCATAAAATTCCTGAATCAGGTCAGCCTTCTTTTACAGAATCTTCAATAAATTAGTTTTAGCACCAAAACCATAGAGGTTAAATATTCATTGTTAAAGAGAAGTTTATCATCGCTCATTCTTTTATTAGCAGTACTTTCATTGCCAGAAATATTTTCCACAAAGATATCCCAATTCAAGTCTCTTGAGCTATTCAACCGTTCAACTATTTGGGGTTTTGAAGGAAAATAACAGACAGCATTTTTCAGCCACTTTTTCCTCTTAATCGCTAAACATGTATACTTAAAGAGAAATTTAATCCAGCCTCTTCTGGTTTGTTTCCATTTAAATCATTAAAGTGTTATTTTTTTTAAAGTCATTTGTTGTCCAAGAGACTTTTTAAATTAGCTTCTTTGCTTAAAAATCCAAATTGGCCATAAGAACACGAGCTTTTATGCCAAAAGGTTCAAGTTTGGAACGAAAGTGTGAGCCCCAAGTTGGAAATCAGTTTAAATGCCGACTACGACATAAAGGGACCATGTGGACACCTCCCCCTTCCCGGACTCGCTGAGCCTTCCGTGGAAGCGAACATTATAGTTGAGGTTACCAAGGGGTCTTCCAAACAAATCCTGTGTTCAGGAATCAGTCAGAGCTTCTGAAAATCCTAATTTATGGCTTTAATTGTCTTATGCTCATGCTAATCTCATGTGACTTCTCCACATTGTTTAAGGAGGGAAAGCCTTTCAACTAAAGTTTAATTCATAAAAAAAAGGAGTTAGCTCCTTTTCTTTCATGTTTATTCTTTTCATCTTCCTTCAAAACTAAGAACTTCCCTTCAGTTAGAGGAGAATGTGTCGCCCTTAATTAACACCATTTATCTGAGGTCGTTTTACTTCTTGCTGTCCCCTAGGGAAAGCTCGTTACCCTCCTCAAAGTACCATCCCCACAGATGGTAGATTTCGTACACCCTCATCGCCACATCATAAACCAGCAGAAAGCATACACTTCCAAAGTGGCAAAATGCCATGGAACCCTGAGGGAAGTAAAAGAAAGTTCTGGGATAAGTTCTCTGCTTTGCTGATTGGTTAGAAGAAAAATTAGTTTAACTACTTTTCTTCACACGTTTCTCAATCTTCTCAGTAAGAAGAGTGGATTTTACTCACTTGTTTGTTATTGACTTTTTGGCATTAGAAAGATATGTAACTCACATTTGCCTACCTTCTCCCTCAAAAAATTAATCTGGAAATATATTTCTATGAACTGAGAGGGTAAGAGAAATGAAGGCAACAATTTTCAAAGATATTACTAGTATTTTCTTGTTTGAGTCTTAACATACAGACAATCGGAAGAGGAGGTTCAATGGGGAAGAAGTCCACAATTCAGACTGAAGATGCAGCTTGGCTGAGGGACACGCAGCCTGTTTTGAGAACACTGGGTTTTGGTGAAATAAGCAAGAAGCGTTCAAGAATACATGTTTTCCACATGGCTTAGCACTCAACAACTTTAGTTGCAGCTTGCCAGCTTAAAATATGATGTTAAAATCTCTTTGAATATGCTTAAATGACTTTTATGCACACCTATTTAACTAAGGGATGAATATGCCAAAACTCACCAAACAATTCTTTATAGTGTTGAAGTACCTTCCCAATCCATTACATCAATGCACTATACTGCCAACCTATAACCATTATTTATCAAATGATAATTTATACAGCAATTATTCACTGGAGAGTTATTTATAATGATGCATCGATGAATCATGGTCAGCAGTGGCACCAAATATAAAAAATGTATGAACTTGCCTAATTGAAAATTCTACAGTAGCTTTACTTAGAAATTTTCATAATTTATTAAGTTTTCAAGTCATAAAATGTTACTCTAATTTATTGCTGTAATTTATGCTTTCAAATTAATCCTCTGTTTCTTCCTGATCCAAGACTCTATAATCCTAAATATAAATGGCACGAGATACAGGAAGACAATTGTTGATTCATAATAGCAAAAGGCAGTAATTTTCAGAGTTCTTCGGGCACTCATTAGGCTATTTGTATAGTCCAACGCTGACATTTGCAGAAGGTAATGTATCGTTCAATAAAGAAACCGTAAGCTTTTCCTTCCTTTTTGTGAACCACTTTTATGCATTTACTTAGTGGATCTGCTATAGGCAGATGATCTGACAATTCCAAACAAGGGTCACTGTATATTCTGAAAAACTAAATATAAAAAACTACTTTAGCTATTACTCATGCAACAGATGATTAATTTTAAAGTGTATGTCTTAATATCATGGCCCATATTTTGAGAGGTATTTCAATCTGAGGAGTCCTAGAATTTTAGAGGGGGGTGACTATAATTGTACATTCATCACACATCCCCAGAAACTGAGTCAAAGGAAACCAAATCACTGGGAAGGAGCTAGACAGATTGTAGGAAGTGCCATGTCTCAGCTGGTCTATTTACTCCCCTACAGCATACATAGTAACCTGCCTGCCTCGTTTGAATTAGCAATGTCTCCCAGCAGGAAAGTCTGTGATTTTTTTAGGAGTTTTCTTATCCTTTTAGACTCCATCCCTTTGTGTCATAAAAGGACCCAAAAAAATAATTATTTTCCCAGCAGGAAAGTCTATGATTTTTAGGAGTTTTCTTATCCTTTTAGATTCCATCCCTTGTGTCATGAAAGGCAAAAAATAATTATTTTGCCATTTGTGGTTTTTATCTTTTCTTATCGATACCTTTGTATTCTCAGCACCGGAATGCACAGAACCCTTGCAGTGTGTCTGCAGGGCACTCAACAACTCCTGCTGCACGTTGGCAGAGCTGGCCCAGCCTGTCTTTCCTAAGGCGGCAATCCCTTTCCTCGGAGGCACTGAATCACTCCGACAATCATGGCACTGGCGTGGATTCCGCTGCCAACACGACAACACAGGGAACATTCCGCACCGCCTCACAGGCACCAGCCCAGGGAGCCTATGAGCTCAGCTCTCTCACAGCAAGATGCCCTATGAGAAAATTTAAAGGTCCATGTAATAGTCTTGATGTTTTACACCACCTCTATGAATTTTAATACTAAGAAGCTCATTCAGAAGAAAATAAAAATTAACCTAAAGGGATCAGTAATTACCTTTTCCTATAAGGCTCCTCATTTCTTAACAGGCTACTCTAGAAAGTCTTCTTGATTGATTCTGCAAATAAAAGTGACACGCACTAACTGGTCCATACAAAATTCCTATTTCCAAGAAACCAGGTAAGAAAAACATCCCAGAGAACCCACTTTCTTTGCTGGATATGAGTACAACAACAAGAAAGGCTAGTTAGAGCAACACAGAACTTGGCTCCGTAACGAAATGGGCCCCGTTCGGGATGGAATAGAATATATAATGTATGACAGAAGCAAAGCTGCAATGTACAATTATATAATTTACTTGAACAGTTGCTTTCCATATGGGAAGTAACAGATTGCCTGGGTGCATTCTGGCGAAGACCAAGCCTACTATTACTCAGGGCGAGACAATTTTGTTGAAATCTGGAAATCCTGCAGAAAGCATCTCTAGGTCTCTCTGAGGGCTCTCGACATTGTTTCTTTTTTTCTAGGAATAGTATACAGCTGTGGCCTCCTTTCTAAATGCTTTTGACCCACAGCACATAGTATTTTCTGGGAAATATAACCATAACTATGTCCTATAGATTTCACAGTTGAGATAACCACCTAAGCCATTCAGCCAGATTTCCATGATGAAGCCCCCAAAAATTAAAAATAAAAATCAGAGATAAGAATGGATAGAAAAAAATAACAAATCTTTCTCTGCATATCCCTTTCTAAACATTCAATATTACAGGGAAAACATACTTTGAAGAAAATGAGTCTTTTTCTCGCTCATTTTATGTCTCAGTTGAATACCAAAGCAGAACTCCTACACATTTAATAATATCCCCTCCCAGTTAAGTTACACTCCAGGAGCATTTTATGGACTGTGGAACATTCTTATTCATGACCTTAACATTTTAGAACAGGTTGATGGATAAGCAATGCCTTTTCTATATTGATGCATAAATGATCTGGATCCCAGAATGTATCTTCAAAGTTTGAAAACTTACATTGTGCAGTAAAAATATGTCATTATCACCCCTTGAAAAGGTCTTGAAATTGCAACTATCTATGGCCAAATATCATTTTCTGCAATCTGTCCCCCTGTGCATGGATTTATGAGTCCCATGGTTGGACAAAGGGAAATTATCCAAGGCGAAGTTGTCCAAGTAGGCAATTATCCAACAGCGTAGAGCCAAGACAAGCCCTGGAGATAACTGTGCAGGTTCAAGTGCAGCTGTGGGAAGTATGGATCCCAGTCAGCTATGTGAAGAGTTGGGTGTTTCCAGGAAGAACAAACTGGTAAGACTGTTTTTGTGTCCTAGACTACTTGTTTATATTTTAAAAAAAGAAAAGAAGAAAGAAAAAGTAGGGAGAAGGCATAAAGCAGTTGCATATCTGTATTTCTACCTCTAAATTATTATGTTGCACTACAATATTTCTTCCTCTAAAAAATTTTATTACATTATGTTATGGAATGTTATAATTATAATACTATTAACTTATTTTCAGCTCTGGAGTATTCAAGCAGCAAACCAAATCATGGAAACCTAACACTGGAAACACAATGCAATAATTAGCAAACATTTCCATGTAGTGCCTACAAAGAATAGTAATAGTCTTTCATGTATGAACTAGCTGTACATATGGAATCTCATTTGATCCTCCAGATAACCTGTGAGGAGCATGGGGAGATTATTATGACCCTTTTACAGATGGGAAAATTAAAGTTCAGAAAGGTTGGGATATATTCAAAGGCATCCAGCTAGAAAGTACGAGGCAAAGGTTCAGCCCTAGTGTTCTCATTTGAGAACCAGGCTTCTCTGCACACCTGCCTCCTAGGGCAGCTCCCTGTGTGAGAATGGGAGGAAGTCACCGCCCCTGCATAATTAAGAAGACAAGAAAGAGGTCTTCTTCCCTTCTCCCTCAGACACCCCACCATCCCCACTGACACCACTTCTACCTTCCTAGTTCTCTACTAAGTCTGATTTTTCATGAAAGCATTCCTGTGAGTTTTCACCATTTTGAATTAATATTCTTTAATATGAATTCCCTACATTATCAGGTCTATTTTTTAATCCCTCAGAATAAGAGGGACAGAACTGGTAATGTCCACAATAAAAACAAAGCAAAGGGGATGAGTTATGAGAAACATGGATAAGTCAAGGATTCTAAAATTAAAAATATGTCCTCGGATGGCCCACTTTAAATTGTACAATGAGAAGTACCTAACTATATTCCACTTCCCAGAAGTCTTTGAAACCCAAGCGTGATTTAGAAGAAAGTTGCTATTTATGCCCATGCTACCACATTTTGAGCCATCACTTGACCAGAGAAAATGCATTATATTCATTTAACACCTGCTTATTGAAGTCACTGTGTGTCCGATGCTGAAATAAGTTCCAGGATTAAAATTAAAAACAACACAATGTCCCTGTATTCAGGAAACTTACAGCAAGCAAATTACACTAAAACATCTAACTCTGCATCCTTTGTAGAAACTTAGTTTGTTTAATGACCAGAAACACTAACTCCATTAAGCCTCTGTCCTCATAACTCTCTCTTCCACCTGTTTATGCGGAATCGAGGTGCGGCGCTCTCCCTGTCATCTGCCTGGCGGCTTTTGTCAGCATCTTTGTGGGTTCCTGCTGCTCACCTCGTCTTGCACACGGCCGTGTCCCTCAGTAATCTGCCTCGTTGCCTTCTTCTTGTCCCACGATACAGCCTCACCCCGGGGTCTCACATACTCCAGCCTGAGGACCAGCAGTCAATGTTTCCAGTTGATGAGACCCTCTCCTGAGGCCAATCCTAGGTAATCACCTGCTACCAGATATCTCCACGCAACTGCCTTGGATATCTCATTCCCCAAATGGCTCCGTTTTCTCAGTTCCCTCCCCCAATAATTGGAAACATCAGCCAATTTGGACCTCAGACTGACATATTACCTTTTTTTGCCCCAAACTTTCACTCATTCAAAACATTGAACAAGCTAAAAGTCACTCCATTCATTCACTTACTCGTTCAGTCACGTGCTAAGTGTCCACCTGGAACTGAGTAGCGTGCTAAGTGTCCACCTGGAACTGAGTAGCGTGCCAGCCGCTGGAGCACCAGGCTCACCTGGGCACCGCCCTTAGGCAAACAGGCAAGCATGACGCACTGGTGTCAATGCCACGGCGATGCAGGTACAGGCTGCCTGGGGACCCGCCCAGACTTGAGGCTGGGAAAGGCTTCCTAAAGGAAGCGACAGGGGAGATGAAACCTAGAAAATGGGTAAGAGACAAGTGGGAAGAGCACGTGCAGCATGGTGACAGTGGGAGAGCGCCACACTGAAAACTGAATGGAAAGAATTAAGTGTGTCTGGTACTTAGAATAAAAAAAGGTCAAGTGGTAAGAGTAAAGAAGCAGACAGGGACTTAAGCACCATTCTTAAAGCTTTAGGCTAGAAGAGCAACCAGAGGTCACTGAGGGATGTTAAACAGATGAATAATATAATATGTGCATACGGATGGACTGAAAGAGGGAGAGAAGTGACACAGAGAGGAAATAGAAGGCTCTTGTATCAATCCTGATGACAGAAAGATGTCAGCTTGAACTAGAAAAATACCAGTGGGGCCATCGAAAAGTTGGCAGATCAGAGAAAATACTTAGAAGGTGGAACAAATAGGTTCCAGGTACCTTCAGATATGGAACATCGGGGGAAAGGACAAATCAAAAGTGATTTTCAAGTTTGAGTACCTGGATTATGCCACTTAATGAGACTGGAAACAAAAGGTGATAACATAAGCAAGCTTGTGGGAAAAGACAGTGAATGCGTTGTTTTGAAATACCTGTGAGATTGCCAAGTGAAAACACCTAATAGGCAATTTGATAGGCAGTAGTCCCCTCATCTACAGTTTTGCTTTCCATGGTTTCAGTTGCCTGCAGTCAACCACAGTCCAAAAATATTAAATGGAGAATTCCAGAAATAAATAATTCATGAGTCTTAGATTGCTTGCCATTCTGAGTGGCATGCTGAAACCTCACACCTTCCCGCTTTGTCCCACCCAGGACGTGAATCATCTTTTTGTCCAGCGTACCCACCCGGCAAGGCCTCCTGTCTGTTGCCACTTCACAGCCGTCTTGGTTGTCTGATCACCTGTGTCGGTGCTGCGGAGCTTGTACATGTAACCCTCGTTTTACTGAATAATGGCCTCAGATCACCAGAGCAGTGATGCTGGCAATCTGGATACACCAAAGAGTAGCTGGGAAGTACCTCCTTTAAGTGAAAATATACATATGAATAGGAAAAAACATAGTATAGTAGGGCTCCGTACTACCCATGGTTTCAGGCACCCACTGATAGTCTGGGAATGGCCCGTGGATAAGGGGGCGGGGCTACTTTATTGGTTCAGAGTTCCAAGCTGATTGTTGAGAAGGAATCAACCACTTGGGAGTCATCAGCATACGATTAGTAATCATCAGCATATGGTTAGTTTTTTTAAGTCACAGAAATAGATGATCTAGCAAAAGAACGATGGAAAGAAAAGAGAAATAAGCTATATGAGAAACTCCTCAGGGAAAGAGTCCTGCAGAGATGAGTAAGAAAGAACACCCAGAAAAGTAAAAGGAAACCTATTGGCTGGGACATCACAGAGGTCAACTGGAGAAAGTGTGCCACATCAGAAGAGGTCAAATGTCACTCGGATGGAAACATTAGCAATGCCTCTTATCTTTAGTGAGGTCGCCGGTGACTTGCAGGAGGAGCTCTAGCCAAGCCAAGGGGCTAGTGGAGTGGTGCAAGTAGATGCCAGATCTCAGTGAGTTAAAGAAGGAACAGGAGGTGAGAGTGGAGACCACAAATGCAAGCAACTCTTTCAAGACGTCTGGCTGCAAGGGAGTGACAAGAGATCGAAAGGATCAAGAAAGGGATGAGAAATCTAAGTAGGGTTTGCCTGCAGAATGGGGGAAATTATGCCGCATTTAAACTCCAACAGAATGTATCAGACGGAGAAAGGGAATGGTTCGCTAAGCTTCCTGAGAAGGTAGTAGGGGACGGGATCCAGAGCTCGGGTAGAGAAATTGTTGTTTGTTTGTTTGTTTGTTTGTCTGTTTGTTTGTTTTAAAAAGGGATACTCTGTGAATTGTAACAGGAGGAAATGAGGATAATATTGGCATGGTGTAGGTTTTCTTTGTGGTGTAGTACAGGTTTATCTGTTTGGAGAGGAGTGACTGGGGGAGGGCATATGCATAAGTGGCTAAAGTCCGAAGGGAATAGAGAAGTTTTTAAAGAACTTCGGCACTGAACTAAAATAATATAAGATTGCCAAGCTATGTGAAATGTAAGGACGTTTATGAAGCTGCTTCGGGAGTAATTGAAACAATGAACCATCAAAATTAAACTAGATAAGACAAAAAGTAACGACAGGAAGTGCTCCAGGGAAAGAATGCCGACTAGAGGTCCAGGCAAGCGTAAATAAACGAACCTCTAGTGATGTAGGACTCATACAAGGATAGAAAGTGATGATGAAGGCCAGGAAGGTGCAGGCTCACTGAATTTGTTGTTTCTCATCAGGAAGTGTTCGTTTATGACAAAGTCCAGGGTGTAGCCATGGAAAAGAGTGAAGAGGCTGGAGCCAAACCACTGAGAGGATGAGGACTTGAACTCCCCATAGTCAGGAACATTGTCCCCCGAGATGACATCCCCACTGAGGAAGATAGCTCACAGTGAACCAGAAATGTGAGTCCAGAGGCCTCAAATGCCATATTCAAGCAACGCTTCCATCCAGTGTTTCCATTCGTTCTGGATGGTTCTGTTCTTTCCAACACAGACTACGTTAGATACCAAGCCTGACTGACTTTGTAATTCAAAGTAAAATGACACAATTTCTACTCTCAAAATCTTTTCAAAATCTCTTAAATTAATTTTTTTAAATATAGACCCTGCAAAAAAAATTTAGACTATTATGGCTATTTCCCCAATGAATTTAAGTATTTGGGGTTTTCTTATCCTGAATATATGTAAAAAATATTATTTTCAGTTGTCACTTTGTTAAATATTTCCAAATAACAATCTCATTTTCACAGAAAAGTGTTATTTTTCATCAAGCACAATAAAAATCCTTATAAAAAAAGAGTTTGGCTAAAATCGTTTAAATAATTCTTGCCTCATATTGACATTGAGCCAAGATTCAGGAGCTTTCACGTTCTTAGGAGTTTTGTTAACTGCTAGTAATAGAAAAACTGACTAACAATAGCTAGAGCAAAAAAGGGTTATTTTTCTCACATAAAAAAAGAGATAAAGAGGCCAATGATGGTACAAATCTAAGATCTCGGTTCCTACTTTTCTACTCTACCTCTCTTGGTACATCAGCTTGTTGCAAAATGGCTTCTACAGCTTTGCTCTAATCCAAGAGTGTCCAACCTTTTGGAGTGTCTGGGCCACATTGGAAGAAGAAGAGTTGTCTTGGGCCACACATTAAATGCACAAATACTAACGAAAACTGATGAGCAAAAAGATTTTAACTAAATTTATGATTTTGTGTTGAGCCACATTCATAGCCATCCTGGCCGGTATGCAGCCCACACGTTGGACACTGTAATCCCCAACTCAGGGCAGGTAGAAAAAAGAGAGGAACATTATCAGCTACATCTGTTTTTTCAATTAAGAAAACAAAACACTGGCCCTGGCCAGGTAGCTCAGTTGGTTAGCACGCATCATTCCAATACACTAAGGTTGCAGGTTGGATTCCTAGTCAGGGGCACATATGAGAATCCACCAATGAATGCATAAATAAGTGGAACAACAAATTGATGTTTCTCTCTCTCTCCCTCCCTTCCTCCTCTCTGAAAACTCAATCAATAAATAAATAAAATTAAATGAAAATTAAAAAGTTTTCCCACGAAGCCCCTGCAATTGACTTCCCTTAGGTCCCAGTGCTCCTAAGGGGGTCACATGATGTGGAGTCTGGGAGGTAGGGGGCAGGAACCCCATGGTTAGCTGAGACCACCGCTTCTCAACCAGTGGTTCTTCCCCAGGTCTAACTTTTGGTGTCTTTGTTTTTGTTTGCTTTGGTTTTTTTTTTTCAGAAGTTTGTATGTGTTAGGTTGCTCCTAAAACAAAATAATTATATCTATTTTTGCATTTTAAAGACCCACAATGTGACAAAATCCTGATATTTCCATTCACACACTTGAACAATAAACAGAAAAAAAAACACAAGGGGGAAAAGCATTTGTAGTAGGAAATCATGAATTAAATAATATGTGTGAATGGAGGTAAAGAAGGGGTCTGATTAGAAATAAATGGCAATCAAGTATAAAAATTAGGCTTATATTTTATGAAAAGAAAATTCGGGTGGAGAGGAGGGCTAGCTACTCAAATAACATTACCTACTCAACCAAGATTAACTCTAGACCAATAATGAACTTCTCATAGATCCTTAATCCTGAAATTACAATGAATAAAGCAATCCACAGTTATGAAACAATTTGTGAGTCTGAGCAAACTATTGCAAATTCTGCAGCTACCTGGGCTACAAGTCAGGAGCCATTCAGCTGTCACGTGCAGTATGCGTGCACTGTCCCAGATGCAGCAATTAAGTGAAGGTGGTTTCCTGCCTTGAGGAACTCAGACTGTGGAGGAGAATACCCACAGGTAAATAACTAAGTGAATACACTTTCATAGCTGAAATGACAAAAGTACAGAAAGGATGACGTATGCCCAGAGACCAAGAAACTGCTTCTTCAAGGAAATGAGTTAAAGGGAAAAGAAGAATTCGACAAGCCGGGCAGGGAAAACGGCCTGCCGAGCAGAGTGAGGAGACTCAGTAACAGCAAGGAAGCCGCTATAACATGATCTTAGCGTGACTTCTCTGGTAAGCGCGGAGGATGAAATGGAGACGTATGAACCAAGATAGGGGAAAAGAGTTTAAGTAGTCCAGGCCAGACGAGGAGGGGCTGAACGACACTTGCAATAGTGAGAATCGAGAGGACAGGGATTTCTGTCAGTGACGTTAACCAAGGAGAATCAATTGGGCATCATTACTGTATATGACCTTAGTTCAGACCTTGCTCTCCCACCTAACTAGCTATATGACCTTAAAGATACATAATTCTCAACTCAAATTTCTCCTTGACTTTAAATTAAAAATGATAGCGCCTAACTCACAGGGTTGTTCGGAGAATTCAATGAGTTAATATGTTAAATGTCTATCATAGTGTTAGAACAGTTATTTTTATCATCAGCATCATCATCAAAGGAATGAGGGAAAAATCAGGTTTCTATGTTAGTTATCTGGAGAGAGCATTTACTATGGAGATAAAATGGAAATGACAAGCTTTGGACATGTTAAGTGCCTCTCTGGGCCCTCCCTCCCATCTTGCCCTGTGACTGTCTCTCATTTGGCTGTTCCTGGATTGCATCCATTATAATAAGCCTGTGCTAGTATGTAAAGTGTTAATTTTTAGTTGTGTGAGTCATACTAGCAAATTATCCAAACTTAGAAGGGAGTCGTGGGAACCCCTCATATGTAGCTCACTGGTCAGAAGTATAGACGGGCACCTGGAACTTGTGCCTGGCATCAGGAGCGGCAGGCGGTCTTGCAAAACTGAGCCTTTACCCTGTGAGGTCAGTGCTGACTCTGGAGACACAGCACCAGCTTTGGGTTGAAACGTGGGACACCCAGGTGGTGTCCGAGAACCAGAGAACTGGTTGTTGGATGGAGAAAAAGTTCTCTGAAGTGTTGTCAATAGAAAGAGCTTAGAAGAGACACTGACTCATGCAAACGCTGGGTACCAAAAAGACGCTTCGGGGGCTTCAGGGTACTTTATATTTTCGTGGCTAATCTATTAATGCCCAAAAGTCGCATGTTCTTCAAACGGGTGATTCCTTTCACTCAAGTTTTTCTCAATCTTCACAATATAAATAACCAACAGAAAATGGTGAATACCAACTAGTCCTTGGTTTGTCAAAGAGACTTCCAGTCTGCCTGCGGGGCCAATGCCCTCCTCTAAGTGGGAGAGAAGGAGCCTGAGGAAATAATTAAATAATACGAAAAATTTGCATCCTTTTTCCTCAGGCAAAACTTATACAAGCCTAAAAAAGCCTCATTATTATTTCCTGTTCTTCACAATTTGCATCACACTTATGTTTCATGTAAGCTCCAACTATCAGCAAGAAGGTTAATATGGAAAAACTGTACAAGCTGAAGCCTGGCTCCAGGCAGCAGAGTTTTAAGAACAATTATTTTTACTGACAAGCTGACAGAAACTTCGCAAAGGTGCAACACAATGTTCTCCTGCAGCAAAGAACAATGGGTCATGTAACCTGGACCCAAACAATTCTCTGAAAAATGCACATGCAGAAATTCCATGGTATTGATAAGAAACTCAACTGCTTAGTCTCCGGGGAAAATTGACTATTCACTTCCCCTTCTGACGTTATTGTGATATAATTTTGTGGAGTTTTTTCTACATGTGTTTCTTTATAGTTACACTATATTGCAGAATTTTTTCCATTTAATCCTCTGATCAATATTATTTATAAACAGCCTTTTTTCCCAACTTCTTCTCGCAGCCCATAACATCAAATGAAGCTCCTGCCTTTGTACACGATAGCCTCTCGGCCAAGCGCACCTTCACGCCACGTTTGACAGATGTGGCAGAATCTCTACTCTTCGAGCAGTTGTGTTTAGTACTGAATTCAGGTGAAATACATATGCTTTTTGCCTGATATATAAAACTTAAGCTGGCATAGGTGGGGGCCACTTATCCTGAGAGTCCTCTCGGCCTACAGAGAGTTAACTCTCTTTGATCAGTGCTCTCTACCTGGGCACCATGACTCCAAACTCCCAATTGCTGCAAAAACTGTCTTACCTTGAGCTAAGCCTGGTAATGTGGTTCTAACAAATGTAATCTTTGCTGCAAAATGTACTTTGTAATATGTAAGGGCCCAGTCTGAGAGCACTTTTGCATATTTTCATCGAATCTAATATAAATCACAACAGTATCTCTACCTTCGCCAAGGAAGTTTTTGTTTGTTTGTTTTTTAAAAAGGCAGTAACAATATGCCTAAGTTTAAAATAATGTTTTTTTAAATAAACCTTTCTTACTAGTTATTTTAAAGTTAGCATTCCATCTTCCTATATCCCCAGTAAATAAGCATTGCTCATGATTTCAAACCTAAAATTACTTCCTTTTAATTTTAGAGGAATTAACAAATTTGGGTTCAGCTGTGTTCGTTATGGGGTGGGTATACGCTGAGATGGGAAAGGGAAGAATATTTTTCAGTGTCTGCCTCATTCTTCAAAAAGTAATTTCAATACTTCTTATAAACTCTTTAGTTATTTAAATAATCAAATCTAATCTAAAAGCTGGTATCTTTAAGTTTTAAAATATAAAAATAACTAACTGGAGCTCTTGTTATAATCACTACCAAAGCTGTCCAGGCCTTCATTCCTTCTAGACCCATTTCCTCATGTCGATCAAGGTCAAGGTAGAAAATAAAGTTATCTTGGTAGAGATCACCCCGAGATTAGAAAATACCAACTTCTGAGGTGTATGTCAGTCGGAGCTGAACAGTGTCTTAAACTAAAGAGGGAAAATGAAAATAAACCTGAATTTTCTAAGAATATAGCAATAATAAACTTCTCACTCGTAAATGAAACTGCCTTCGGTATAGATGGGGAGCGAGCACTTTTCGGAGCCGCATGCTCTTACAGCCGTGGCATTTTCCACGTCGTGACGTTTCAATCCCAACGAAGCCAACCTCGCCCTCCTTTCTATCAAAATTATTTACGATTTGGCTGCGAGAGTGGAGGATACAGTTTGTGGTCATTCTAGACATTTTTGTCTTTTGTGAGACTGCTTGTATTATTTCAATAGTCAGCTCTCAAAAATACCCTCAATTTTAGGGACCCTATAGGCCCCTCTGCGCCTTGCTCCCTAATTCCAATTCAATTTACGGATGAGGCACTGACCCATTAACGGAGCCGAATACGTGCACAGCAGCAGCGGCTCTGAGCACTGAATGAGGCTGCAGTACTCAGCGAGCTTCCCAAAACGCAGGCGTGCCTGAGAAAGAGGAAGCCCGAGGCACCCAGGACAGGTATGAGGGAGACAGTCGTGGCAGCAAAGGGTCCAGGAGAAACATTTGAGAAAAGGGGAGGAAGGTGAAGAGCGCAGTCAAGTTCTAGCCGTTGAATATTTGGAGGCTTGGGAAAACGCTCAAAATAAAGCATGAAGTATAAACACTGGTACAGGAGATTACATGTGCAGCATGGCCCCAATTCTGTGATACAAGTAAGTATGTTCTCGAAGAAAATACACAAAATACGGAGGGTTTTTCCCTAGATCACACTTTTTTTTTTTTTTTACTTTTTCATTCTCTTTGTGTATATTTTTAATATAAACTGTGCCTTGTGAGATTAAAAAAGCACATCTCCGCTATTGGGAGTTCTGGGGTGAAGCGCAAGATTGGTCTGCTTTCTGCCACCGTGGAGTAAACCCAGCACCACGGCGGCTGCCCCTCCTTCTCAGCGCCTTGCCTGACGCTGTTTTCTTACATCCACCTTCCTCTTCCCAAGGCACCAGTCCCCGCCCGTCAGGAACGGTAATGGTGTGGTGACTGGAGGGTCATCCTAATTCTAGGGGGTTTCAGGAAAAAGAGTTCCATGCATCTAAGATGCTCCATCACGTTTTTTCTACTTCTACTTTCCTTACCCAAAGACTACCTTTAGCCCTGGCTGGTGTAGCTCAGTGGATTGAGGGTCCGCCTGCGAACCAAAGGGTCACAGGTTCAACTCCCAGTCAGGACACATGCCTGGGTTGCGAGCCAGGTCCCCAGTTAGGGGTGCATGGGAAGCAACCTCACATTGATGTTTCTCTCCCTCTCTTTCTCCCTCCCTTACCCTCTTGCTAAAAATAAATAAAATCTTTAAAAGGAAAAAAAAAAGAGTACATTTGAAGTCTAAGGGAGTCCTAGAGTCATTGTGGAAGTCACGGACAGCCAGGGAACCCCCATTACTGCCTGCGACACCATCTTTCAGGACATTGTTTCATTTTGAGTCCCGGAAGAACAGACCACCAACGCTGTTTAGGCCGAAAGAATGTGATGAGGCCTGGATGCCCCAGCCTGTACACCAGGGGCCTCACCTGCCTCATAGAGGCACTCAGTAACGATAGCTTGATTGCCACGCTGCAGAAATGGGGCACGGGCAGACTTGAGTGGGTGCCACAATAGCAAAGGAACTGGCGTTTTAAGTGCTGAGCCCCATGGCCACATGGGCCGGTACAACCGAACTGGCCACTACTTTCACCGCCAATTTCAAACCCTACCCGAGTGCAGGACACCAGGAGCACACAACATACATTCACTTTCGCTCTCACTGTCCGTAAAGGAAACTGCACCACCAACACTGGGGGAAGACTTGGCACCACTATTCAAAACAGTCTGCCTTACAGCGAACGGAATGAGCCGTATACAGAAATGTAATTTGAACCCAAGGTATATAGTTAGATGCTGTATTACAAGATATCGCCATTTTTTGAAAATGTCACTCTAGAAATGGATAAATAAATAGATTGTGTACACTGCTGGATGTGTAGAGTCCTGCAGCCTATTACATCGATTATTGAGAAGGAGAGGGGGCAGGAAGGAGGGAAGGAAGAAATTAAAGATTCTTGCCAATGTAGATGCTAATTTGAGGGGTGAAGGAGATGGAGGGGAGAGGGCAGGTGAACAATCGTGGAAGATGAGTTTGGTCCGGAAACACAAGGAAATCAATTTGGACAACTGCTTTTGGATAAATTATCATTTTATTTATTTTTTTTTAAAGGAAAAACCCAGCATGATTTGTTGAAGGCTTAACAAGACCATACCTCATTCAAACCAGGTCCGCTTGAAAAGACTAGAACAAACTCACACTTAATGACCGGTGGATTTTTTTTTCTTTTCTACATAGCCTACTGTGAAATGACAAACATAGAAAAGAGAAAATATGGCAAATCATTTGCAAGTTTGTCGAATTAAAACCAGCAACTGCCATTTCAGATGCTTCAGACAGCATTTCACGTTGTCTGCGTGGAAACCGTAGTCCCATGTTAACAGAGATGCTGCTGGGCGCACTGCTCAGCACCCAGTCCTGCGGAGGGAGCGCTGTGTTGGAGGGCAAGGCAAGGCTTTGAACCAGTTCGGTTACCTTCCTCCCCAATTAGCCATCCATCAGGAAATACCACCATGATCGAAAAGAGAACTTTCTCTTCAGCACCTTGTTTAAAGAAATACAACCAAGGATGTCACTGAAGCTATTGCAGGTATATTCTCAAGCACCTACTAAAGGCCCAGATCCCTTTGGGGAAGGGGGTAGAAAGTGTTATATATATAATGGTTAACAGTGCTTTAAAATCCATACAATGTAAATGTGCGTTTCATAAATATCAGTTTATATCTTGGGGTGACTCAAGTAACACTCACGACTACAGTTCTAACATAAAATATTCAAGAAGGGACAAAAATGCAAAGTCTCAAGTCCAGAATGCTGTCTGGAACTGAAAGGAAGGTAAATCAAAACATACCATTTTCATTTTTTAAAAGCTCCTAAAACTTAGATTTTCCCGGTAACCAAAAGAGGGTAACCTCCTGATCAGCTCATACACAATCTTATATAAATTTATATGCACCTCCCAAACTCTTCGTATTTGGTTACACTTTTCTGGATGCCAGCACAAATCTTCACGGAAATCAAAAAATACGCGTTGGAGAAGAATTTCCTTTCCAAACAGTACATCTTAAAATCTTGAAGAGTCACAGTGCCCTCTAGTGACCACTAACGAGAGCCACTTTTATTTGAAATTCAGAGAACAAAAGTTTAAATGAATCTTACACATTTTCAGGGAGGTTTTTTTCCATAAATATGAATAAATGCCAGTTTCTATTCCAAAGGGAAAAAAAGTATAAGTTACAATCAATTAATTATGTAGCACACCAGAAAATGACTCCTTTCAGGGTCCATTGTCCCCATAGTTGCATTGCATCTGGAGGGGAAAAAGGGCTTAATTCCAATCAACCCTGTGAAAGAAGGGGTATTAAAATGTATAGATGTAACCCTGGCTGGTGTGGCTCAGTGGATTGCGTGCCAGTCTGTGAAACAAGGCGTCACCCGTTCAATTCCCAGTCAGGGCACTTGCCTGAGTTGCAGGCCAGGTCCCCAGTAGGGGGCACACGAAACGCAGCCACACATTGATGTTTTCCTCCCTCTCTTTCTCCCTCCCACGCCCTCTCTAAAAATGCATAAATTTAAAAAAGCAATAAAATGTACAAATGTAAAATTCTTAAACCAGAGCTGTGATGAGGACAAATCTGCGGAGTTGTGGATTTGTCGTCTAGCCCCAAGTCTGTCAACGTCCAACAACGGGACCTGAACCAAGAAATGTGAGGTCACTTTTCTGCATCTGTAAATGAAGGAAGGTTGCGGTGTTGGTGAGGGTGTAAGGAAATGGGCTCTAAACACTTCCAGCGGGAGCTCTGAAGCTACAGACTTTGTGGAGAGAAGACTGGCAATAACGCTCAAACAAGCAGGAGTCTCCTGCGTACGTTGGCAGTAACTCTCCAGAACCAGGAGTTTCCAAATGTGCGTTGCCTCCGGCCGGAGTGAGGGCCAGCATTGAACTCGTACTCTGTCCCATCCACTGTTCTCTGTGCTTTACATGTGCCAGCGCGTCAACTGTTCACAAAAATCCTGTGGGGCGGTACAATATTAATCCAGTTTCACGCATGAGGAAATGGAGATGCTGGCGCTTGCCTAGGATCACGCGGTCAACAGCTGGCCAAACCTGGGTACGAACCCAGGAGGTGAGGGTCAGTCGTACCCTTAACCATTACACAGACTATACATCCAGAACCTCACCTTCTGGGAATTTATCCTAAGAAAACAAAGAATTTTCAATCAGGATGTTAATCTCAGCATCATTTATAATAGGAAGAAAGAAAATAATCTAAATGTCCGTTTTTGTTACAACGAAACCCCTGATTCTGTAACCTTAAAGAACATCTAATGACATGGAAAATTTTCCCAAATATAGTAAGTAAAAATAGCAGATTGTAAACATATATTCATGTAGGTGCAATGTGTCCCTAGTTTTTGAAGAACTATGTTTTTAAGAGAAAGGAAGGACAATTGCCAAAGCCTAAAGAATACTTCAATATCTGGGTGGTGGGAGTTGGGATAACGATTTTCTCTTCTTTTGTTATAAGCATTTCCCAAATTTTCTGTAATTAATTCTAAAACTATTTTGTTCAATGGGGGTAGGTGGCCAAATGTGCTCTAAGTTACATTCTACCTCTACATTTCTATGATTTTGAACAGAAAAAAATAGAGAATACTCGTGGCGTTTTAGAACCAGGGGGAAATAGTTGGCGTTGAGGAGACACGAATTGTGGGCAGCTCGTGCCGCCGGCTCGATTGCCTGGGTGACTCATCAGGTAACACCTTCCCCCGGCACCAACTGCACACTCTGCTTCAATTCCCTCACCTGAGCTTTCACCCTGCTTTCTTACGATCCTGGAAAATGTTCTACTCCAGGCAGCAAGTACGCACACAGCCCAGATGAACTATAATTAAGGTGGCAAGAAACCAAGGAAAAGAGCAGGCGGTATTAGTTCAATTCTTTCCTTTGCACACGTAGCAGATGGACTCCACGGTCCAATAACCCTTTTGTGCCTCAGCGAAGGCTGGCGATGTATCATTACGCTCAGAAGGGAGCAAGAAGAGTGTGCCTAGCAACCTGATCTGGGAAGGCCTGCCCGTTTGTCCATTTACGTCATCATCTTAATATTAAACAGGCTTGCTCTCCTTTGCCAGTCATCACCTCATTTTATGTTTTTTAACACAAGAAGATTAAATAGTCTTTCCTGAAAGTACTTTAGCCCCTTAGATATAGAACAGTAGTAGTATTTAAGAGTCTCCCCTTATAAATCCATACATAAAACTGCCGTGAGCCTTGATGGAAATTGTATCAGTAAGTTGGGGGCCTACCACCGGTAATATTTTCATTAGCCACAGAATACACATAAGCCAGGGGTTTTTTAATTCAGTGAGATACTGAGAACTATTGCTGGGGCTCATTTACCCTTACGTCCATATGTTTTATGTATATATGAAGTTACTGGAACTTCTATTTCTATTTAGCATTACATTTTCCTTTTAAAACTCCATTTGTCCGTATTTGATAATGAAAATAAACCGTGTATGCTTTGCGTTGTGCGCGCGGACATTTTAGACGCCTGGATGATGGCACGTGCTCAATCAATAGCTGATGCAGGAGGGCAAGAAGGGAAGAATGCAGGGAGGAAGGAAAGCTGAGGATGCATCACAGTCCCTGGACCGTCCGTGGGCCGCGTGGCCTCCTCACAGCCCAAACGCAGGGAGGGAATTCTTCTGGGGGCAGGAGAAAAGAAATTGCCACTTCGCTGCAATAGGCTGCTGCTTATGTCAATCTAGGAGGAAGACAGCACTCGCTGTTTTTTCTATTTTACTCTGTGGTCAAGAAGACAAATATTGAGAAAATTAACTTCTCTCAGGAAACACAGAAGTATCAGCTGGGGATGCCAATAACACAGTCCTCGGTTCCAGGCGAGCAGCCCGACAAGCAGCTTACGTGCCCCTGACCTGCTGACCGCAGACGCCCACGGAGAGGAAGAAAGAGATCATGGTACAGACAAGGGGTCCGATGCTCACTGCGCTCTGGCAGGTCTTTTCTGATAGCAACAAAAGTAAATGGAATGTAAAAATACTGCCAGCAGACTTGTTAATTAATTGCAATGAAAATTGTATAACCATGTATGTTATTCCTAACAGGATCCATCCTCTCCAGGAGCCCTGGGCACTGAGAGTGTCAGGTGACTTCAAGGAGCCGGACAATGAAGAGATTTTACAGGCCACACAGTTCCCACCTGTCTAGAGGACAGGGGAAATGCCCAGCTGCGGCTTCATTTGGTGGACAGGATAGTTCCGAACACTGCATTCCTCAAAATCGGTCTAATAGCGTATCTTCTCTATTTCTCTCCCAATGCTATCTTTTCCCGCCATGTGACAACCTCCAGTGAGAAAAGCTGTGTCTTCCTCAACTTTATCTTCCTCCCTATCATACTGTAATATAAACCATACACTTAGAAGACCTCCAGCTAAGTAAATGTTACAAAGGATACTAAAATAGTATAGAGAAGGAAAGTGTGGGAAAAGAAGTTCTACTGTAAAACAATTGGTGGAGGCAGAGAAGAAACAAACAAAAAAAAATGTCATCATACCAGGTCATTCATCAAGGCTTCCCTATTGGGTGGATAATGTCATATTCCTGCTTCAAACGCAAAGCAGGGGATGGGGGGGGGGGGGAGGTTGAATGTTTCCATCCTTCTTTCAGAGCCATTCCAAATCTGTTGAAATAGCGTTAGACCTTTTCGACGTTGGTGTTAAACTTCTGCAAGATCTAATACTTTAGAATTTCTTATGAAAAGAAATACAAATAGCCAAAGACCCTTCTCCAAGGTCCTAATTCAGCTGGACACCTGACTTTCTGTGAAGCCCTGAGAATGTTTGAGCCTTTCCCAGTCACGGCCCTGGCTCTCTCACTGGTAAAATGGAGCTAAATTCTCTTCCTATACTTTTCCCATAAGTTGTATTGAAATCCACCCCTCCAGAAAAACATTTTTTTTAATTGGGAAGATTTGAAACATTTTGTTATTTTTTTTTCCTCCAAAGATAAAAAGGGACCTTCCCCCCAGTAAGGGAAAAACATGAAACCTACAGGATTAAGTCATCTTAGAGGCTTAAATGTGCAGCATTCTTAAAAAGGAACCTCAAACATTCGGCCCTAGATAATAACCTCTCACAACTGAGCCACTGTTTTAATATATTCTTATAATGCCATGGTTTTAGAAAAGAGGGTAAAAATACCTTCTTTGGGCAATTTGTGTGCAAATGAAACAACAGCTTATTAAAGATTCCCTCAATGAGAATGTGTAAACACTGGTCGTGGCCGCAAAGGAGCGATTTCCTGGGGCAAACTCCACGGTCTGATTTCCCAGAAATACCCTGGAAACCGAACAGAAGGAAACGCCTTACACTGCTTTGTCTGTAGCCACAAAGTATATGCATAGGGTCCCGCCCAGCCCAAATTTAACCCTGTGCCCCCCCCAAAGAACAAAAATAATAACAAGCCCTGTAACGAGTTCGGTGTGCACGTAAAATGAGTATATGCACTACCAATACATGAAGGAAAATATAGTTATGGTCCACAAAACCGAGTTTCTTCAGGGTGGAAATGTGCACAGGTCCCCTGTGGTAATTAATAGTTTCTGGGCAAGAAAACATTTCCAGTTCCTTCTGCTCCCTCAGCTCTGCTTAGTTTGCATTCATCCTAGGGGAGGGTACCAGGAGAGTACTATTAATATCCTCGATTCAGAATATATATTTATTTATCTATTTTTTACCCTCATCTGAGGACACTTTTTCATTGCTTTCAGAGAGGGAGAAAGAGAAACATCAGTTCAAGAGAGAAGCATCAACTCAATTCAGAATATTTCATGCTCCTAGGTGAACAATCATGAGAAAACATCTGTCAAATATCAATTTGAAAAAACTCATTATTGCAGTTACAGGTATAACACATCAATGAGGCAGGGAAGAGCCTTATTAACTATTGTTAACTATAACTTTATGACCATCTTATGTCCAAAATCAAGCTTATCAACAACGTCTTTATACCCTACTCCCCTTCCATTCAACCAGGTTACTGCCCAGGTTAGTGACTTCTGTTAGCACATTGGAAACACTGGAGTCAACATTGGCCTCTTCCGCTCCTCTCCTTGTACTCACCTCATCGGCACGCCTTTGATCTGTCTCTTGGAAGTGCCTCTCCGCGGGACCCAGGCCTCGGGCTGGCTGCTTCCACCCACCCTTTCCACCACCGGTTCTCAACTCTGGTTGCACTTCAAAATCATCTCAAGAATTTCTAAAAATACCCCAAACCTTTTACACAAATATCCCTGCAGGAAAAGTTCTTACTGCTTCCTTGCTTCACTCCAAATAATAATATTTAGTGCATAAGCATGTGGAATTTATTTTTAAATGGGAGTACTTTATAGTAACATTTGTATTTATATCACCAAAGGACACACAAATATTTCTAGTCCCTCATTGTAAAATGTTTGGCCATTTATTCTGTAGGTGACACTTTTCTTCACCCAAAATTACCCACAGGTTACAAGGAGCTCTCACCGATTCAGGAATAGTTTATTGCTATTATAGGATGTGACTGTGAGAGCAAATGACTAGGGGATTTGAATTTTAGTTCCAGTTCTTGGTTAAGTTACTCATTCTGCTGAGCTTCAGTTTTCTTTTTAACAAATGGGAATAATAATATTGTCCCTGCATACCTAACAGAATTACTGTCAAGATTAAAGAGGTAATATATACGAAAAATTATGTACTATAAACCCCAAATGCCCTCCTCTTGAGTATATACCTTTTATTTATAAATAGGCCATAAACTTCTCGATTAGATCAGTTTGTTATCAGTGACGTTGTAAATTAAGCAATTGTCTAGAGAGCAGAAAAGCATTTTGCAATAGAACTATTGTCTCCGTGGTCACTTACGCTCACTGTGCACCAGGGGCAGGCTTTTCCCGTAAAGACACTGTAACTGGGAGGATGTGAAACCCCGCTCAGGCTGCCAGCACTTTCTCCCTCATCTGCAATCACTCCCCACTGTCCTGGGCAGACCCTCCCTGAATCTGCAAATAATTCCCATCCTTTATTTTCAAGGACAAGAAAAAGCCGACCAACCAGTAGGTGAACCACCAGCCAGCCCTGCCTTGCTCCCACCGTGGTTCCTCAGGCCTGGCTATCCTCTAAACCCCCCAGGAAAGTGCACTGGGGGCAAATGCAGGTGGGGCTGCTGCTGAGGGTGAGGGTGCCTCCCCGTGGGTGTGCCTGTGAGAAACACCAGTGTATCTCAATGGAAATTAGCAGGATGGGATGCAGTGAGTGCAGGGGGAAGGTAGAGAGCCAAGACTAGTTTCAGTCAGAAGCCACACTGCAGGTGTTCAGACAGATTGAAATCAGCCTCAGCTCCTGGGTCCCCACTGGAAGATGAATCCAGGCTATCTCCTGAGTGGGGAACCATGAGAATAATTCAAAAGACCAGAAGGGATTTCTGATCATATCTCAATATACTATATAAACCCTAGTTAAGTTTAGATCCAAGGAATGTTAAAAAAAGAAAACCTTAACTTTTCCTATAAAATAGGCTCTATCTATATCAAACTTCCTTATCTTGGATATTCAAAAGCATGAACAAGTTTTGACAACAATCTAATACATTATTCTGAGTATGAATTTAGAGAATCCTTTAATTAAGCTGTATTTAAATACAATGTTCAGGATACAAAATTAATAAAGAAATTGGTGGCATTTGTATATGCCAATAATTAACTATCAGAAACAGAAATTAAGGAAACAATCCCATTTAATATTGCAACAAATAAATAAGGTGCCTACAAATAAATTTAACTAAGGATGTAAAAGACCTGTACTCAGAAAAGTATAAGGTACTGAAGAAAGAAACTGAGGAACATACAAATAAGTGGACCTATATACCATGTTCACAGATAGGAAAAATTAACATCATTATGATGTCCACAGTACCCAAAGCAATCTACAGATTCTATGTAATTTCTCTTAAAATATCAATGGCATGTCTCATAGATCTAGAACAAATATTCCAAAAATTTATATGGAAACACAAGACCCCAAATGGCCTCAGCAATCTTGAGAAAGAAAAACAAAGTTGGAAGTATCATATTACCTGATATCAAACTATACTACAAGGTTATGGTAATCAAAACAGCATGGTATTGACACAGGCACAAGCATATAGATCAATAGAACAGAATAGAGAGCACATAAACCCATGGCTTTATGGTCAATCAATATTTGACAAAGGAGGCAAGAATACATAATGGGGTAAAGAGAGTCTCTTCAATAAATGATGCTGGGAAAATTGAAAAGATACATGCAAAAAAATGAAACTAGACAACTTACATTATACACAAGAATAAACTCAAAATGAATCAAAGACTTAAATGGGTAAAACCATAAAAATCATAGAAGAAAACATAGGCAATATAATTTCATACATTTCTGGCAGCAATATTTTTGCCAATACATCTCCTTGGCCAAAGGAAATAAAGAAAAAATAAACAGATGGGACTGCAACCAGCTAAAAAGCTTTTGCACAGCAAAAAAAAAAAAAAAAATGTTAACAAAAAAAAAATGGAACCCACTGTATGGGAGAACATATTTGCCAATGATAATCTGATAAGGGGTTAATTTCCAAAACATATAAAGAACTTTTACAACTCAACACCAAAAAGGCAAACAACACAATTAAAAAAATGGGCAAAGGACCTGAATGTCTGTCAAACACTTTACCAAAGACGGCATACTGATGGCCAATAGACATTTGAAAAACTGCTCAATGTCACTAATCATCAGAGAAATGCACGATAAAACCACAGTAAGATATCACCTCATGCCTGTCAGATGGCCATCATCAAAAAATCAACGAACAAGAGCTGGCGAGGACGTAAAGAAAAGAGAGCCCTCCCGCACTGTCGCTGGGAATGCAGACTGGCGCGGCCACTGTGGAAAACCGCATGGAGTTTCCTCAAAAAATTTTAAATGGATCTGCCTTTTGACCTAGCAATTTCACTTCTGGGTATGCAAAGAAAATAAAAACACTAATTCCAAAGAATATATGTGCCTTATATTCATTGCATAATTATTTATAATAGCCAAGATCTGAAAACAGCCCAAGTGCCCATCTGCACATGAGTGGATAAAAAAGCTGTGGAATACTACTTGGTCCTAAAATAGAAGAAAATCTTACTTTTTGCCACAGCATGGATGGATCTGGAGGTTATTATGCTACATGAAATAAGCCAGTCAGAGAAAAACAAACACGATATGATCTCATTCACATGTGGAATCTAATGAACAAGATAAACTGATGAACAAAATAAAAACAGAGGCATGATTACATATAAGAGACTGACAGCTGTAAGAGGTGATTGGGTTTGGGGGACTGGATGAAAGAAGCTGAAGGGATTAAGCAAAATATGTATGTATATATAAAACACACAGACACAGACAACAGTGTGGTGACAACCAGAGGGAAAGGGGGCTGGTTAGGTGAACAAAGAGGGTTAAATAGGGACAGAGACTTTGCTTTGGACAATGGGCACATAATACAGTGAGCAGATGATGCTTTGTTGAGCTGTACACTTGGAACCTGGATGGTTTTGTGAACCAATGTCACCCCATTAAATTCAAGAAAGAAAGAAAAAGAAAGAAGGAAGGAAGGAAGGAAGGAAGGAAGGAAGGAAGGAAGGAAGGAAGGAAGGAAGGAAGGAGAAAGAAAGAAAGAAAGAAAGAAAGAAAGAAAGAAAGAAAGAAAGAAAGAAAGAAAGGCATTTCTTTTCTATCAAAGAATTTACAGTATAATATTGTTTCTCAACCACTTGGAGTCATTGAAGCTTTCAAAAATCTAATGAAAGATACCATGACTCTTAACAAAAATACATGTAAAGTTCTCATCAGTTTTAAGGATTGAAGATATCTGATGCTTACTAAGATCGCTTAACATTGAAGGAAAAATAGAATCAAAGATAATAGAAAAGCATAATACTAAAGCAATAAGAGCTGCCGTGCGAGCTTGATTTGGGTGTACAGTGCTCAGGCTGGGAATGGTGATGGAGGGCACTTTGGGGCTTCACCTCGAAGGATGAGGAGGGCTGCCCACCGAGGCGGGGATGGGGAGGCAACGTGCGGGCCTACAGGGGTGGCACAAACCAAAGTAAGGAATCACATAAATACACGAATATGAGGCGTGTCCCGTTATAAAGTCCCACCAGAAAGTTTGTATTTCATTCTATAAATAATGCCAAGCTATTTATGTTTTTTTAAGCAATGGAGGTAAACAATCAGAATGGTGCATTAGAAAGATTATCCTGGTGACTCTGAAGGATAATTGGTGTGGGCAAAGACTAAAGAGAGAGAGGAGATTACCTCCAGGCACCGCCGAAAAGTAACAAGTGAGAGACAGTGAAGTCCGTATAACCACACTTCAGAGGTAGAACCACGTAAAACTGATCATTGATTAAAATGTGGAAGGTGCTGGAGGAGGGATTAGAGGTCATTGCAAGAATTTTCTTTTACAGTGTTAGAAAACACAGAAAATGAAGCACATTTTGAGTGGAAGATCAGTTTATTTAGGGCAGATTAAGTTTGGGCTATTAGTTATTCCAGGAAATAAAAAAATTTTACTTGTGAATTGATTCATTAGAATACTATTAGTATTAATAACTATGATATTAAAAGAAAATGGACCAAAGGAAAACTGAGATTATCAGAAAACTGTTCAGTCCTCCAAGAGAATTTTCAAAGCTCATTCAAACAGGTAGGAATTCAGTGGCTAGTTTGTAACTCATATCACATTTCCAACCCCAGCCTCTCATTTCAGAGTCTGCAGTGTGAAGAGACTAATCCATGGTGTGTAAAAACAGAAGGTGTGCCAATACTCAGCAATAAGCAGAAATAAGCGATATTTCCCACCCCATCAAAAAGACTGGCTGCTTCCTAAGAGAAAGAATTTTATCACAAGAGGTGGGCAGCAGTCACCTGACTCAGCAGGCAGAGCGCTTTTATCAGAAACGAGCTTTCAGCCTCAGACTCAGCCCCCCCGGGGAAAACACAGGGAAAGCTCAATGGGTCCCAAGAGATCATCTTAGCAACACTGCTGGCTGAGCAAAAAAGCGAATGCCCAGGGACGCTGAGGAAGTCCCTTTGGTCATCAACGACAGAACTGGAGCCGGCACTTTTGTCTCCGGACCCCCATTCCAGCTGAGCTTTCCTTAGCCACATAGGTCATCTGATGATTCTTTTAGTCGTGAATCCACCCCCCAGACTTGCAGTTAACGACTTCCGGTGGAGCAGGCCTCAGGAGCCAGTGGCGCTGCCCTACCGAGGGGTTAGGGTTGCTTCCCGCTGTGTGGGCAGAACCTCCCAAGCATCTGGCTGCAGTGAGAGACGAGTGACTGAGACACACGTGTGTGCTTAGCGTGGAAAAGTTTGCAAAGAGTAAAAAACAAAGTTTGCCAAGGGTAACAGCTTCCTCATAGGTGCCCGCCTCCCCTCCTTTCTGCATTTCTTTCCCCATTTCCTTGGCTGCCTTCCTCTCTCCCTGAGCCTTGTGCCCCAAAATTACCTGTCCCTAATCCTTCCTTGAGAGAATGCTACTATCTGAAAAAAAAAAAATCGCTACTCTATGGAATAGGGATGCAACAAAATGAAAACGGTCTTTGAACCTCGGAGTTTGGGAAGCTGCAGTGAAAAGGCCCCTTCGCTACACTGTTGTAGGAGCAGAAACCAAGCGCTTCACAAAAAGTTGCCTGGAAAATCAGACTCCGGGAGCAGGACCCAGAAATCTGATCAACAAGCTCCCGGAGGATTCTAAGCTCAACAAGGTTAGAAAATGGCCATAGAATGGAGACGCAGCCCTGGCTGGTGTGGCTCAGTGGATTGCGTGCCGGTCTGTGAACCAAAAGGTCGGCAGTTCCGTTCGCAGTCAGGGCATATGCCTGGGTTGCAGGCCAGGTCCCCAGTTGAGGGTGTGAGAGAGGCAACCAGCAGATGCATCTCTTGCACATCAGTGTTTCTCTCCCTCTCTTCCCACTCACTAAAAATAAATAAATAAAATCTTTAACAAAAAGTGTGGGTACACATTGTTTTCCCTGAGATCACACTGTGGGTGTTCCATTTCAATAGTTAATCAGGGCAAAGGCAACACAAAACAGCTGGAGAGCAAATGTGACCAAGTCCTGTCACTGGAAGGTGTTGGAGACTCTATCCAGCGCCCTGTCCTCCCTTGCAGAAGAATGCCTCGCCCGTCCCAGGAACTCCCAAAGTTGCACATTCACGGAAGTGCAGATGGAGCGTGCTCGTTTGCTTGACCCATCTTTTTCTTTAAGCCTCAGATAGAGCATAAAATCCACCCCCCCCCCCAAAAAAAAAAAAACCCATACCAATTTCAACTTAATTCCTGAAGGAGAAAAAAAAAGAAACTGAATGTGAACAAAACCTGATAACCAGTTTACCCTCCGTAGGCTAAGTCACTAACTTGTTCTCTGCTGAGATGCCCCACGAAGATTTACGTGCCCCAGAATATTCAACTCACTTGACACTTTACATAAGAAAAAACAGCAGGCCTCTCAATTGGTGGGACTCTGCTTCGTGGCTATTTATAAACGGAGTAGAATAACAAATCATTAGGATATGCTTGAGAAGGGGAAAGACATGAATAACTACGGTTATTATATTTCATGTGTCAGCCTAGTATCTCAGCATTTATAGAGCCCACAGGAGAAATTTTTTGATATTTCTTTTCAGTTGAAACCAGCTGGTAAAATTTATAGTTTTTCTGGTTCACAGAAAACCATGGCCTTTGTACAAAAAGGGTGTTAGGCTTCTAGTAAGTAGAGTACAAATGATATTACCAAGAAATATTACTTTTCAACTTATTTTATGCTGGCTCTGTGTCACAACCTAACTCCACTGTTTATGCAGGACCTTCTAAAATCACAGAAAAAGAAATCATATTGGAAAATTGGATTCATGTTACAGAATGAGTAACTCAAGGGAGGAACAGTTTTCTGCATTACATGAAGTTTCTTTTAGATAAAGTCAGATTGTACCTGAACACAAATGTTCCTTAACAAAACACCGTACTTACTAGCTGAAGGAAAGCTTACTGGGCAAGGTCTGTTACTACATCAGCCCTGAGTATCATCCATTATTTGGGATATCTTTTCCATGCAGTAGAGAGCAGGAAAGTGTAAAGAAAACTGGGCTAATCTGGATTATTTATCAAGTGACACACTCAGGGGATGGTAGAATATGTTCTGGGACATTTGGGGTGCACTGAAATTACACTTATTGTAACGGGGTGAAGATTCCTGCACCCTCAGCATTTCGTGCATGAGAGAGGACTCTGGTGGGGCACAGTGATACTTCTTACCCTGACTGGTTACTTTGTGAAAACCAGTGAACTACATTTTTATACACTTTTCCACGCCTTTGTTACATTTCAGTTTTTAAAAAAGATTAAACAAAAGAGAACTTACTCCACCCATTCATTAATCTCTCTTCCCTCCTAAGAACACATTAAAGCTACATCGAAAGAAATTTTTGTTAAATTACAGAGCAACAGGACAAAAGGAATAGAAGAGAGTGAAATAGAAAAGAGAGCTATCAACTCATTTGGGGGGAGGCTGAAAATGTGGACTTAGGATAACTAACTTAGAAGACTAGAGAAAACTAAATGCCTGCAGAGAGACAGGACTTAATGTTGAAGAGCCTCGAAAAGTCTCCAGAGCTGGGTCCACCAGGCGCCCCTGATGTTGGGGTACCGGCGGGAGTGAAAATGGAAGGACTGGTCACGAGTCAGTATAAGAGGCAGTTAAACCCCTAGATGCCCTCCACCACCCCCGAGGAGTACCTGGACCACAGTTAGCATCCAGCCAATCACGGCTGTGATCAATACGTAGACTGCCCCTCCCCGGCCCGTTCATTCTCCTTTCAACCTGGCAAAAACCCTTCCACTCATCTTGTAAAGCTAAGTTCAAAACATGCCTCTTCCATAAACTCATCCCCAAATCAGTGCGAGCCAACGGGTGCGCGCTGCTGCTCACACCCCGCCAGCACCCCCGAGACAGTACTCACTCTCTTCACCGAGAACACCTGATGAGCTCAGTACACGACTGTTTCCCAGCATGAAATGTGAGCGCCCTGAAGTCAGAAACAATGGTTTACCCAGGTCACCCATCCTTACCACGGTGAAGAGTTTCCTTCTTAAACATTAACGCTTGCAGCTAGGCTAACCCGGTACCTAGATACAAACGGTAAAGGGGTCTATAAAGGAAAGAAAAACAGCATTTTCACCTACCAGAAAGGAAACTTCTAAATTCACAGAGGAGAGAAGGAGTAGTACGAGGTGGGAGGAGGAGAAGGAGCGGGAGGAGAACAAAGGGTGCTGCAGGAGAAGAACCGTACAGAATGTACGTGAATATAACAATCTCCCACAATATCACCCTTCTGCAAAGCAGGTCGGCTGTACACATCATATGACCTTCATCAATGCCGTCTATTGAAATTGCCATCTTCAAATCAATACATATCTATCAGTGGTTGAAGGCAAACTGTCAGTCACCTTTTATTTTTAGGTTTATGTAAAAGAAATCGACAGTGGGTTTTCTCAGCAAGTCATTGGAAAAGCCCACATGGGGAGAGACTTTACTGACATATGGAAACTTTCACTTCTTGGGGAAAATTAAGTGCTTAATTAAAATGATCGTTTATTGGTCCCCTGTCTGTAACACTCATCTTTCTGAAAAGGTGCGTTTTGCAACACCCGTGGTGTGAAAGTCAAATTGCCCAGTCGGAATAAAATGACCACTCTGTTTCAGTGATGATCTAATAAAGAAAGGAGCATGTGTATGATTCAACGTTTAAATGAACTACGGTTTCATCTTTAAGCAGGTTTTTATTTTTGTTTTAAATATTATAATTCTGAAATAAAATAACATCAATTTTTAACTGATGTTAGGCAGGAGAGAAAGAGAAAGAAACACTGATTTGTTGTTCCACTGACTTATTATGCAATCATTGGTTGTTTCTCGTATGTGCCCTGACCGGGGATCAAAGGCATATCAGGATGCCTTTGGCATATCAGGATGACACGCCAACCAGCTGAGCTACCTGGCTGGGAGAGACATGTTACTTTTATTTAATATTCACATATCTGAATAATGTTTACCCTACTCCCTGGTGATAAAAATCATTTTTTAAATTAAAATGGATATGTATGACTTTTATACAGTATTTTTGTCTTGAATATGTTCAAGTTACCTATTTCTACAAAAAAAATCATTCCACATTCAAGTGGCTTAAAACAACAATGATCATTTTATTATTTTCTGTGGTTTCTATGGGCCAAGAATTTGGGGAAGGCTCGCCCGGTGGTTCTGGCCCGGGGGCCCCCATGTGCGACGGGTATTACAATGCCTCGGAACTTTCTGAGGACTTACAAAGGGTATTCTAGACCTGTCTACCCCTAAGATCTTTGTCCTAAAACCCTCTTTAAATTCAAGAACACTTTGCTATCCGAAAAGGCTGCTCTGAATCCTTTGCGTTTTCTATGAACTCTACTCAAAACAGAACATTCATCACCGTTCATCACTCTCCTCCGTCATTTTATTACGGGCAGCAAGCCGCAGCCAGATCTCTGAGTTCATTCAGCACGTCATCCACGCTCTGCACTCACATAGGCAAGAATTTGCTAAACTTTCTGCCACTACATAATGGGGGTCCCCTTCTCCCCAACTTCCAATTATTTTTTCCTCTCCTTGCTCCGAGCCCACACAGGCAGCCTTTCCGAGGCCCCTTAGGCTTTTGCTAACACTCTCCTCGAGTTCCTTCTGGCCTGCGCTAGCATCCTCCCTTCGTGCTTCAGGATTTCGCTAACCATCTCCTCCAACACGATCCTCTCCACTGCCCAGACCAAAATCCGATGCCACGACAGGTTTTTATGTCAGCACTCCATTTCTGCATCAAACTCGGCTCCAATTATCTGGTGCTGCGTGATGAATCACCACAACATTCAGTTGCTTGCTGGAGTGACTGATCCTGATTTCTGCAGGTGGGGAATTCAGAAAGGGCCCAGCTGGTGGTTCTGGCCCAGAGTCACACAGTAGCTGGACTGGAACACGGAGCAGCTGCAGCAGCCGAGGCGGCTGACACTTCTCTCTTCCCATGTAGATTCAGTTTCCCTGTGTGTGCTCACCACGTGGGCTACTCCAGGCTCCCTCACAGCGTAACAATACTGAGGAGTTGGTCAGCTCCCATGATCTGACTTCTGCCAAAGCCATCATCCCAAGAGAACCCCAGAGAAGCTTAGGATCTGCTCTTGGCTAGTGCTGTCAGTCAGGCGAAGGGGCCTCGATGGCATTCTGCTTGTGAGGCGATTACAATCCCACCCAAGTGCAAGGCAAGGGAGAGAATCAGGCTCCCTCTCTTGATGGGTGAGGTTCTAAAAGTGATTTTGCATCCATTTTTCAGAAATGCAACCTGTTAAATAATAATACTTTTAGACTGTTTTCCATATGGTTTCTCTCTGTAGCTATTTCTAAGCAAGAAGTACAACAAACCATCAGCCATTAGAGCAGGATCCCAGGTGTGGCTGGAGGAGGAAGGTGGTGTCGTTCAGCACTAGGTGACCATGTGTGTTTTTACTATGACTTCAAAGCTGCAGATCCAGAATTCTGATTGCTGTATGCATTCTGGTACATACTTTAAATGCAGTCTATGCTTCTTTTTTCTTGAAATGTCTGCTTATGAATGCAATTGTTCTGCTGCCCTTCTGTGAGATGCTGAGATATATTGCTATTGCATACCTTAATTATAATGAATGATGTAAAATATCAAATATTTCTTCACTCATTTTTCATCCATGTAGCAACATATCCAAAACTTTCTTTTAAATAACTTTATCAATACACCAAAGAGCAGCAAGAGTCATATCTGGTTGGTGAGGTTGCAAGTCAATATTATTTCTTTTCTGAACATTTTTACATTGGCTAAGTCTTCTGGTAAATATTATTATTTTTATTATTGGAAAGGTATCAAACTTTTATGGTATCAAACTTTTCCTCGCATGGAACATGCCGCAAAGTTGAGAATGATTACCTTTTCGGTGATTTCATCACCTCCAGATATCAGTACATATTTGCTGGCTGTAAGCACATCATCAGGAAAAAGACAAACCTATGAAAATAAAATGTAATAAGCAGTTGACTGCACCTAATGCCACATACACAGGTACATAACTCACTCCTGCTTGAAAGAGGTACTCATAAAACGACACTGCGTCCCCCGGAAGGAGGGTCCCACCCGTTGTACAAGGTGTGGGGTGTGCTTCTGCAGCACTTCGGGGCAGCCGGCCTTCCTCACTCCTGCTGTGCACACAGCGCCCCCATGTGCCTTTGCAAACGAGGAACAGAGAAAACGAGCCCGTGCGAAGATCTCTTGTCTCCGTCTCAGAGTAAAGTGACCTGTTTGGAATTGAACATAGTGTGGATTTTTTTGAACAGCCCGATTCCACCACTTGTGCCTCATTGGTATCTTTCTGTGTCTTAGCTTTCCACGCAGAAAACAGGCCCCACACCTGCTAATGGGTCTTCCCTGCTAACATCTGTACAAGTCCTGTGCCAGCCCATCAACATCAGTCCAGGTGAAAATGTACCTGGGCAGCCTCATTACACGGAAATGGAAAGAGCATGGATTTTGGAGACAGAAAGACGAGTGTTCAGATCCTCACTGGCTCACTTATTATCTCTGGGGTCGCTAGCAAAAAATCTCCCTCTGGGTGTGTGTGACTTTAGCTGCAGTGACAGTTTTATGGGTGTTTGTGTATGGACAGATTCATCAAATTGTACTCACTAATTCCTCGCAGTTCTCTGCATATCACTTACACCTCAACGAAGCTGTTAAAAAGTACTACATAGTATGATAGCCCTACCTCAGAAAGTAGATTTGGGGAATCGATGCAAGAACATAAAATGTGTGATACACAGGTAACCTGGAAGCTATTTGCTGGTAGTAAAGGTTTAGGTTAATTTACTTGGATTATTGTGGTGTTCTAAGAGATACCAGGAGGAAGTGCTAGTGTAACTGGACTAGGGAGGGTCTTATCTTAAAATAACTTTACTTTCCTTCAAAATCAGTGGAATTTATTTCCCCGAGAAACAGAGACGGCTAAGCCAGGCTACTAAGGGAGCGGTGGAGCTCCAGCTCTTTGAGAGCAAGGCCTGGATTCCGACTCCGACCTCTGTGCAGCTGACTGGCCAGGGTGCACCGCCGTTCGAATGCAAACACATGAAAACAATTAAACAGCTCAATTCCGGCCTGGCTTCTCAATAGCATGCTTATTTAGCTCTTAGTAGGGGACCCTGCTGTAGCCAAAAAGCCTGGTTTACCACAGAGTGATTTCTGCAGAGAATATAAAACCCTATCAGCACGTTTGTTATAAATCGCATCTTGGCGGTGGAAGAAAGCGCGATCACTCAGTTCGCAGTGCGCATGTGCACCTCCTGGATGAGCACATGTATCTTCCAAGATTAGGGTGGGAGTTTAAAAATAGCCTCGTTAATCTGAGTAAAAAGAACAACAATGAAATCTGGTAGGTACTCATGGAGGAATGCGGGGATGGTCCTAATGCCTGAATTGTACGAGTGCAAATAGTTTGAACACCAGCTTTCATTTGTAATTACCAATAATTTTATCATCATATTCACAGGAAATTGTCTGACTTGTCACTGCCTTTTGTCTGTTCTGATGCAGCTCAATAGCACAGAGTTGGCAGGATCAAGATCTCCCAGAGACATAGGCCATTGGTTCAAACCTTCACATTTAAATCAAGCGAAATGTATGACTAGAATTATTTCAATTTCTATAAACCAAGATTGAACTCCTTTTTTAAAGGTGCACCAGTTGGAAGATCCCCAAAAAATCAAAATGGCAATTGATTTTTAATCATATAAAAATTTTGCATTTCACATCCAGCTATCATGGAGCAAGTGAAACATTACTTTGAGGTGAAATTTAAGTCTGCTAACATAATATACTAATAGACACCAGAGCTCTAGGTCAGATGTGTGACCTTTCATTCAGCATAAAATACCAGCGTGATGTAAATAAAGGCTGTTTGTCTCCAGGTTATGAAAAAATTACTTAATAAAAACAGAGATGGAAGGAATCAAATACCATGAATGTTTAGAAAATCAGTAAGACACATCCCCTAACTTTCTAAGAAAGAAACAAACAGAGAGAGAGGAAGGAAGGAAGGAAGGAAGGACGGAAGGAAATTTTTTCCTTTAGAAATCTCAGATTATGACAATTCAGCAAATGCAAAACTATGAAGACCGATGTGTTGTTCATTCCACATTTTTCATGTCATGGTCTTTATAGGTACTTTTCAAATTATCATATTCTCCCCTAAAATAAAATAAATAACTTCCCATATTCTTAGAGATTGCACTTGCTAAAGAGAAAACAATGAATGACTATGAATCAATCCCACAATCCAGAAGCATCAGAGCCTTGGAAATAGAAATAAAGAAAAAGAAACTCAGTCCCTCTCTCCAACTTAGCAAACTAAAAATCAGTCTTTGCTCATAAAACAGTAACACAGAATCCATTTCCAGGAACTTTATATAAATCTTTTTTACCCCTTGTGAATAGAGTCTTGCTTGTTTCTTCTACCATCATATAAATCATCAAGCCGCTGGCCTTTATAAGCTTACCCAGAATTCTTATGAGGAGATAGACTCTCTTTTTTATTTGCTGGAAAATTTCATGGTAAAATATATATAACACAAAATTTGCCAGTTTAACCATTATTAAGTGTACAATTCAGTGGCCTTAATATATAATGTTGTGTACCACCACCACTATGTATTTGATAGGCCAATCTTTTTTTAATGATTTTTTAATTGATCGTAGAGAGAGAAAGGGAAGGAAGGGAGAGGGAAGCAGAGAGAGAGAGAGAGAGAGAGAGAGACATCGATTTGTTGTTCCACTCATTTATGCATTTGTTGGTTGTCTCTTGCATGTGCGGGGGTGATGCTCTAACCAACTGCGCTACCCAGCTGGGGTTGACAAGCTAATCTTTGCACAGAGAAATATAAGAAGAGCCAAGATTTTTTTTAGAAAATCATTCTGCAGAAATCAGCACTGAACAACGTTTTCCTTCATTTTCCAAGGTTCTCAAGGCTCTGCTCCTGGGCTAATGACTTACCAAATCATACATTCGTACACTATGCAACATCAGGCTCCACAGACACATCGACCATCCTCCCCCAGTTTCCATCAAGAAGTGGTTTCAGGGGCCCTGGGAGATTGAGAGTCTGCCTGAGTCAAAGGTCAGAACAGTTATCTCCGGCGAGCTTTCATTCTCTATGAAAACAAAATGATGAAAAGTTACGGAAAAGAGAGTATTTTGTTTTCTTAAGAAAAGGGCTTGTTTGTTTAGAAGACAAAGATTATGGTGCCCAACTAATCAGGCAAGAAAGCTGGTTATGCTTTCTCATTTTTGCAACAGAATTTCAAGCATGCGTTCTGCTCATTTTTTTCCAGTGGATTTCTGAGGATATAGATCTGCTCTTAATCAGGAACACAGAACACATGAACTTAGGTTCCTTGCCAGAAAATGCAGCCTCACATTGGCTGCTGACCAATTTTTATCAAGTCGGGTTGCAAAAAAAAAGAGCATTGCTAAAAGGACATACAATCCGCTCATTCCATGAGAAGTTTTGAATTTTGTTCCTCCCCATCACGGTACTATTTGGGCCTATTAAACCAAGGTTTCCACCGTCCCATGGTTGCCCAGCTCTCTGCCTTCAACACTGAGAGCAGCAGCAGCTTTCTTCGTGAACTGCCCCTCAGCTCGAGCAGATTCAGGGAGAACACAGAGTCAGATGCTGGCCTTCCGAGGTCACAAGTGGACTTTCGTAGGACGATTGCACGGTCCTGGCTCTCACCACACCAGTGAGGTGCATGAAAGTGAAAGGGTGTCTTGCATGAAAAACAAAAATAGCTTCCCTGGAAATATCAAAACCCAGAACCTAATATATGGACATGCTATGACTGCAGAGTAAGAAAGGATGCTCGGTAACAGAAAATCAGATTTTGGGCTCCAAACGTGGTAAGAATTCAGTGAGTGAGGAAGAAAAAGGCCAGAGAGGGTGCAACTAGGTAGTAGGTGCTGTTGGGTCCTGGGAGAGGAGCACAGTGCTCAGCTCCTGGGCGTGGCTGAATCCAGGGGCCCACCCCATCCAGTTGCCAGTGGTAGAAGGGGCTGCTGAAAGGAAGGCTGCCGATTCTGCCTCTGGCTGAGAGCAAAGCATCTGGGGGTGGGCCTGGGGCTGCTGTCGGCAGTGGGAGGGCTGCTGGCAAGGAGGGCTGGGAGCGGAACAGGGAAGCACAAAGACAAACCGGAACCTGCTGGCATCTTGGCATCGACCCAATAAGCAACTTTCCGAATATAATGGCTGCTGCTTTCATGTCTGCCTCCCAAATCTGCTGCAGCTTCTCTTGCAGCCAACTCTAACCTGGATCCTTCCAGGGAAATGTAAGTCCCTAATGGGGTTAGTACAGGGGGTTAGACTACTGAAGGACAAAGTAAGAGTTAAAGAATGGGCTAAGCAAGGACACGTGGAAAGGAAAAAAATACGATATTCTACATGAAGCAACGGAGGGACCAAAGGCACGAGGTGGCAGAATCACAGCGAGGGCCGGAGCCAGGACGTGCCACGGGGCAGCAGCACACAAGGCTGCTGGGTCACCCAGGGGAGCAGCCACACGACAGAGGACGCCACCGCCCGGCCGCCAGGCAAAGTTTACAAAGAGAGCAAGTTCGTGAGGAAGTTCCTGGCGGGAAGGAAGCCAGGGGAAGATGAGCGTGAGCTGGCATGCACAGTGATCTAGAGCAGAAAGAGGCTCAAAGGGTCGCCGAGACTGCTGCCCATGAGATCAGGAACACAGGGACAGGCAGTGGCAATGGGACGGAGAAGAAAAAAAAAACCAACAGAGCTTAACACCAAACCGGCAGGCAGAGGAAACACTGGGTAGCAGGTCAGCGAAGACAACGCCTTCAGTGGTTGATTCAGCTATGAAAATGATTCGGAACAGTGACAACTGACCTAAGATTCATGCGCTAGAACCCTTCACCACCAACTCTACTAAAATTCATGAAGCCACTGAGATCAAGCAGCTTTCCAAGGGTCCTGGACCTGCCCGTGGTTCAGGTGGTGTTTGTTCAGCCCTGTCTGCCCTGGCTCCGCCTCCCGTGGACCCTTTCCCTGACTGGTATAGAAATATGTGAAGGTCGCTCAAATGAGAACAAGCAGAGGCGATTTATTCAGAGCTTGCTCTATGGAGGGAGCCAGTCATCATCTTTTGTGTTTGGCAAAGACTCAACAGCAGACAGAGGAGTGAAGAAGCTTTATAGTGAAAAAGGCTGCAGGGAAAGCTCTGATTGGTGCTTGTCAGCACCGGGAAGCGGGTGGTGAGCTAGGCAGAAGCAGGGCACAGGATGTGATTGGCTTGGAGAATCTGTTTGGCTTTTTCTGATTGGTCCTGGTGTGGAAGTAGTGGGAAACTGTCCTTCAGAAATGAAGGCACTTTCAGAAGGAGGAAAACTAAGAGAATTTGTTACCAGCAGACTTACACGTAAAGAACGGCTGACAGCTCTCGCCCAATGAATCGGATCTGATGACAAAAAAAGGTCTGGAATTTCAGGAAGAAAAGAAAATCAGAATGGATAAAAATATGAGTGACAATAATAGACTATCCTTCTCTTCATGAATTTCTTAAATCATATTTGATGGTTAAAGCAAAAACTCTGACACTGTCTGATGTAGTGTTCAATACATAAACAGGGAATACTTGAGACAATACATGGAAATACGTATTTTAAATTGGGGAACATAAAAAGAATCAAATGGAAGTGAGCTTTCAGCATTCCACTTGAGGTGGCATCCGCAGTCTGGTTTGTTATGTAAGTATATTGTGCCACCTAGACCCACCACTAAGGAAACCAGGCAAAGCAAAACACATTTAATAAATTAAAACATGGAATTCCTAAGAATGCTGGGGGCTACCTAGTGAGGCCCCAGCCAGTCCTCCAACTGACAGCTACAACGTGAGCAAGCAAGTCAAGCTCAGCCCAGCATGGTCCAGTCAACCTGTGGTCCTGTGAGAAATAATAAACAAATGCTAGAGAATTGTGGTTTTTTTAAAGACTTTTTTTAGAGGAGTTGTAGATTGACTATAAAATCAAGAGGAAGGTCCAGAGATTTCCCATATACTCTCTGGCCTCACACACGCATGTCCCCTGCGTTTACCAGCATCACTTACCAGAGTGGTACATTCTTTAACCGGCGATACCCCTGCATGGACACATTAATCTCCCAAAGTTCATAGTCCACCTTGGAATTCATTCAGTCTTAGGGTTGTACATTCTATGGCTTTGGCCAAAGGTATATTGATCATTATATTTCTCCTTAGCACTGAGTAATATTCCATTGTCTGGGTGGACCAATTTGTGCTTTCTCCTACTGAAGGGCATCTTGGTTGCTTCCAAGTTCTAGAAATTGTGAATAAAGCTGCTATACATATTCTTGTGCAGGTTTTTGTGTGGACCTAAGTTTTCCAGCTCCTTTGAATAAATACCAAGGAGTATTACTGCTGGGCCGTATGGTAAGAATGTGTGTGGTGTGGTAAGAAACCTCCCCATTGTCCTACTAGGGAGGCGTAGAATTTCACGGTAGGGCTCCACTTCCTCCCAGCTTCCTTGTAGGCATTCAGTCTAACAGGGGAGTAGTGGTATCTCATTGTTGTTTTAATGTGCATTATCTTGAGGACAGAGGATGTGGAGCATCTTTTCATCTGCTCATTTGCATTCGTATTTTCTCTTTGGTGAGGTGTCTGCTCAGGTCTTTGGCCCATTGTTTTAATGGGGTATTTGTTTTCTTCTTGTTGAGCTTTAAGAATTCATGGGACATTTCAAGACAGCAGTGCTTTGTCAACGTGGCTTTTACAAATCGTTTCTCCTGTCTGTGGCTGGTCTTCTAATTCTCTTGTTATTCTCCTTCACAGAGCTGAAGTTTTTAATTTTAATGAAGTCCAGCTATCAATTCTCTCTTCCATAGATCATGTCTTTGGTGTTGCAGAACAAATGCCATTTTAAGCCACTGTGTTTTCTGAGTGGTTTGTTCTGCATGCTAGTTAACTGGTACGCGTCTCAAAACCCACGACAAGAAAAAAGCAAAACAAAGAAAACCTGAATTCATCAACCTTCATTTCTGTGAAAAAATATGCTTCTCCTTTCTCTTCTTTTTTAATATACCTTATTAATTATGCTATTACAGTTGTCCCATTTTCCCCCCATCATTCCCCTCCACCCTGCACACCCCCTCGCACCCACATTCCCCCCTTTTAGTTATGTCCATGTGTCATAAGTTCTTTAGCTTCTACCTTTCCCATACTGTTCTTGCCCTCCCCCTGTCTATTTTCTACCTACCGTCTATGCTACTTATTCTCTGTACCTTTTCCCCCCTCTCCTCCTCCCACTCCCCTGTTGCAAACCCTCCATGTGATCTCCATTTCAGTGTTTCTGTTCCTGTTCCAGTTGTTTGCTTACTTTTGTTTTAGGTGTGGCTGTTAATATCTGTGAGTTTGCTGTCTTTTTACTGTCCTATATTTTATCTTCTTCTTAGATAAGTCCCTTTAACATTTCATATAATAAGGGCTTGGTGATGATGAACTCCTTGAATTTGACCTTATCTGAGAAGCACTTTATCTGCCCTATCATTCTAAATGACACCTTCGCTGGATAGAGTAATCTTGGATGTAGGTCCTTGCCTTTCATGACTTGGAATACTCCTTTCCAGCTCCTTCTTGCCTGTAAGGTCTGTTTTGAGAAATCAGTTGACAGTCTGATGGGCACTCCTTTGTAGGTAACTGTCCCCTTATCTCTTGCTGCTTCTAGGATTCTCTCCTTCATTTTAATCTTGGCTAATGTAATTATGATGGGCCTTGGTGTGTTCCTCCTTGGGTCCAAATTCTTTGGAACTCTCTGAGGTTCCTGGACTTCCTAGCAGTCTATTTCCTTTGCCAGATTGGGGAAGTTCTCCTTTATTATTTGTTCAAATAACTTTTCCACTTGTTGCTCTTCCTCTTCCCCTCCTGGTACCCCTATAATTTGGATGTTGGAACATTTAAAGATGCCCTGGAGGTTCCTAAGCCTCTCCTCATTTTTCTGAATTCTTGTTTCTTCCTTCTTTTCTCTTTGGTTGTTTCTTTCTTCCTTCTGGTCCACTCCATTGGTTTGGCCCCAGTTTTCTTCCCATCACTATTCATTTCCTGTGCATTTTCCTTCATTTCACTTAGTGTAGCCTTCATTTTTTCATCTAATTTGCCACCAAATTCAACCATCTCTGTGAGCATCCTGATCACCAGTGCTTTGAACTGTGCATCTGATAGGTTGGCTTTCTCTTCGTTGCTTAGTTGTATTTTTTCTGGAGCTTTGATCTGTTCTTCTGTTTGGGCCATTTTTTTTAGTCTTATCATGTAGTTATGTAGTGAGGGGTGGAGCCTTAGGTGTTCACCAGGGTGGGACAGCCCAGTCGCTGGGTTGTGATGCTGTTTGTGTGGCAGGGGTCCAAGAGGGAACAATGGTGCTTGCTCTGCTCTCTGCCGGATTTCGGTCCCTTCCACTGTTTCCCCCAAGCAAACTGGGCCTTTATGGTGCTGATTCCAGGTGGGTGGGCTTGTGTATGTTCCAGGACCCTGTGGGTCTCTCCAACAAACTCTCTTGTGAGGCTGGGAGTCTCTCCCGGCACCTCAACCCCCACAGGTGTTTTTAATCAGTGTTTTGAGGCTTTATTTCCCAGTGCTGGGACCCTGGGTTGCGCAGTCTATCTCCCTCCGCAATTTTGCCTGGTTTATCTATGCATGAATGTGGGACTGCCTGGTCTGCCAGCCACCTTGCACTCTAGGTCCCTCCACAATCCGCAGCCTCCCTGGGTCTGCCCACTGCCACCCTGTGCCCAGGGTCCACCAGCCACCACTTTTTTTTTTTGCTGCAACCCCTCTCTATCTGGCTGCCCAACTCCATCCCTCCTACCGGTCTGGATGAATGTGTCTATTTTAACTCCTTGGTTGTCAGACTTCCATACAGTTCAATTTTCTGTCAGTACTGGTTGTTTTTTTTGTTTCTAAATTTTTGTTGTCCTTATTTTGGTTGTACAAGGAGGCACAGTGTATCTCCCTACACCTACCTACCACCTTCACTGGAAGTCCCTCCTCTTTCTTACTTGCTATTTTGTTTATACAATTACCTCAGCCTAAAACCTAAGAGTCACCTTGTGTCTCCCCATCCCCTTACTTACTTTATTCTTTAGGCAAAAGAGAGCTTCTGAAAGATTTTAAGCGGCAGAGAAACAAAATCAGATTTTTACTTTAGAAAGATCTATATCAGCATTTCTCAAAGCATAACCCAAGAAGCCCTGGGGTCCCTAAGACCTTTTCAGAAGGTTTGCAAGGTCAGAAGTATTTTCATAATGATATGGTTCACTCTCATTTTTATGAGTTTATAGTGGAGGCTTACAGAGGTTACCGACATGGGACACTGCAACAGATTGAATGTCGAAATAGATACCTAAAGCCTTCTGTCCTCTGTTAAACCCAACGTTTTAAAGACTTGCAAAAAACAGAAACACTCCTCTCACTAGGTTTTATTTTGTTTTTGCAAAACACATTTTTTCTAAAAACATGTTACTTATGTTAACATGTAATCGGATTATTTTGGTCTTTAAATTTTTAATTTAATTTTTAAGTGTCTTAGTGTTAATTTCAAATGTGCTAAATATTTCTATCACCCACATCAGCAAAAGATTTTTGGGGTCGTCAATAATTTTTTAAAAGTGGAGTCTTGAGACAAAAAAAATTGAAAACTACTTGTCTAGACAACAAGCAACATGGTAGACATTTTCAAAACATATCCAGTTATAGGCAAGAAGATAAATAAGGAGCCAGTTGGATACTTTCATTGTGAAAAGTGTTCTAACAGTAAACAATAGCCATGTGGATGGACAGGAAGGGTTGGACAGAAGAGGTGTTAAGGAGATAGAACCAACAGGCCACAGGCGGCAAACACAAGGCCCCTGGGCCAAACCCGGCCCCCCACCTTGTTTTATCCAGCCCGGCACCTTGTTTCTACTCAGCGGCCACATGGAGCTCTTGTTTACCTGTTCAGGAGTAGTTACATTTACACAGCCCTAAAAAATTACATTTGGCCCTTTGAAGGCAACCGTGAGGCTGATGTGGCCCTTGGTGAAAGTGAGTTTGACGCCCCTGCAATCGGCCATAAGGACTAAGAGTATCTGTAGAGGATAAAGGAATGGGAGACTCCAGATGACTCTGGGTTTTTGTCTTGGGAAACCACCCACTTGAAAAAGTGCAGCTTATCCCTAAAGGCCAAGGTCTCCCGCTCTGTGAAGTCTCTAATGACCCACCCAAGCCTGATGTCACCCATGGCCTAAAATCTAACTCCATCCTTATACCTGCCCCTGACTACAGTCACCGGTCTAATGCGCCTGTACCCTTAATGGACGTGAGTTTGCTGAAGTTGGAGACAATATCTTACTCGTCTACGTCCCTGGTGCCTCCATAGCGCCCACCATATTTAACAGGTACTCAAGAGAGGTTGGAACGTGTAATAGGAAAAAAACTGTCGATTTCTCTCCACCCTTTATGCTCATTGAATGGGATCTTCCCTGGGTCTGCTAGCTTCCCTGCTGCTTTGGCCCAGTAAGATGAGTTCAATTTTGCCAGAAATTCCTAGATTTTGAGGAGAGGGACAATATGAAAGGCAAAAAAAGAAGACAAAGTAAGACACATAGAAGCAGGTTTGGGAGAGAAATACAGGGAAGAAGAAAAGGAGCGTCTCTAAGGGTTACAAACTTGTCACTCATTTCATGTTCTTAAAGAAGCCCAAAGAAATGTGGGAATTGCTTTTTAATTACTTCTGGTGGCTAGACTGTGTTTCTTTAGTGTGGTACGGTGCCAAGACGGGATCATATGGGGCCTTGGAATTTTTTTGGATTATAAATGAAGCATGCATGCACGGCCCAAGTCAATATGAGGCATTTTCCACTAAAAGACTTTCTGTTTCATAGTATTTTGTGTGCATGTTCGTTACGCACATTCAGGGACTTTGGTCTCAGCCACAGTTGCTGCCTCTGCTGGGACTCACACGGCCTGAGCACGTCTGGTGAGGGAGTGGCAGCCCATGGGTGTCTATTCACACAAACCGATCTGCCTAGGGGTGCAGAGTGGCTGCGGGGAGTAGGGCTCTTGAAGGCACACCGTGGGAGACACCTGGGACTTGAAGGGAACAGCACATTGACCACTCTGCTCAGGACCCGGGGGCTCATGTCTGAGCTCTACAGAGAGGTGCTACAGGCCAAAATGGGAAGACAGACGAACCCCAAAACTGTTTTCCCAAAGGAACTGCGGAGACACAGCCTAAGACCCTTTTTAGGGTGTGCACGCCCAACCTCTCTGGGGTACCTGGTAGATATGGTGGGCACTGCGGAGGCACCACGGAAGTAAATGAATATGATACTGCCCATTCTGTGCGGAGCACAGCCTGCCCCTGGGCCGGGGCGATTGCCGGGGATGCACTGTGCTCAGCCCCCCGAGTCTGCAGCTTTGGGAGTTCAAGGAGAAGGGGCAGCAGGCGGTAACCACTCTTAGAGATCCTCTCAGATGGAGGACACCATTGGGCAGAAGAGCTATTTCTGAGTGCAGAGGAGACAGCCCCCCCAAAAAAGATACCCTAAAAAATGTACTTGGCAGGGAGTTTGCAGGAGGCAAAGGCTCTCACAAGTTTGTAAAACCTGCACTGCAGGAGTTCGTGTGACCTCACCCGCTGACACAGACGAGGTGGGAAGCCCGGCCAGTGTTCTGTTGAAACCTTGTCGAAGAGCAAATGCTTGTTGCCTTGATGAGCAGATCTCTTTGTTTGATTCGGTGAGAAAAGTCCTACCTCAGTTAGGAAAGGAGTCAGGGCCGTTGGCCAGTTCGCTTAACAACAAGATGCAACCTAAAGCTATTCAGTTGAAAGAAAGGTTTTTTTCCTAAAATATAAGAGATATCATGGTCAAAAAAAAACTTTTTTTTTTTTTTTTTTGAGCACATACTCACTGTGTGGTGGCACTAAAGCTCTTCACCACAATCGCTTCACGAACGTGACCCAGGTTTGCGATTCCGCCGTCTGAAACGGGCTGAGACCTCATTTCAGGAGCAGTACGCTGAGCTCAGAAGATTCCATTTACACAAAATGAAAAACGGGAAAAGTGGGCAGTCTGGCCCAGACACAGGTGTGTCCCATCACAAGTGTTGTGCAGAACCTACGTTTTTGTTTTCTTTAAGAAAGGGACCCTATAGAAATCTTTTTTCTCCTTACGTCATCTGTCACCACCATTTTGCATGTTTATGGCATGTGTTCCCAAAAGGCTCAAAATCTCTTCACAAAAGATATCATAAGGTACAGGATTGTACTATTTTGTTTTGTTGATAGTGAATCTGTGCTAACCTTTGCAATCATAGTTGATCCCCACACATACCTTTGGGTTTCATTGATAACTGGGTGAGAATGTTCTGGAGGTGACATGACCTGCAAATCTTTCAATGAAGAATAGGAAATGGATCAAAATAAGCCTTCAGGAGCCTAAAAATAGGAAATATCATGGATCCTTCTCTGTAGTCCTTCTGCACATGTATTTTTCAAACTTTCTCCCAAGAAATGATTATTTTTTTCCGGGAAGCCCAACATAAAACTAGGAAAGTTGAAAAAGCCAGTGGTTTCAATTTTTCTTTAGAATTTCTGTACACCCTTATAAAAGATTTATCTTGACTCTAATGCCAGCAAAGGGAATCTGAAATTCAATCTGCTTCTGGTAGTAAATTAAATAAAGATTTTTTTAGACACCGATCAAATCTTATACTGTTTCACAGATGTTGCAATGAAAAAGTCAAAACTTGTTACAATTTCCAATTAGTAAACGGCTCCTTCTCATTGCCCGGCTTGCCGCTAAACACGGGTACCATGATAAATGTGGAGATACAGAGCTTTAGGCCACGGTCAGACATTTCACAGGTGTCCTTCATAAATGTCAGAGGTAAAATCGACTATTCCTCGGAGACCGGAGTTTTCAGGGCTAAAGCTCTAGACACATCCATCACGGAGGCCGGCAGGATGCCATCGCCCCACAGCAGGGCCAAGCCAAGCGTGCTCAGTTACATTAAGATCTCACAGCACATCCAGTAATCAGGGGCCCTCAAGTGGAAACCCAAGCATGAGTGCAGAAAAGTCATCAAGCGAAGTAAAATCACAGACATTCAGCTTCAGCTGGTGGAAGCTCATGGCAGAATTGCAGCCCTTTGCTCCGGACTTTCTACAGCAAAAGGAAATCAAATTATTCCAGGAGGAAAATATGCTGTGGTTTTCTTTTCCGAGGAAAACACAATTTGCTCTCTCCTATTATGTTTGACTGAGGTCAGAAATGACATTGTTGCCAGTGTGTCTGCTATTAAATGTCTTGAATAAGCCTTTAAATAATGGCAAGCAAAATACTGAACAGACGCAGAAAAACCCCAAAGGTTTTCCTTTTGAAGCTAATATGAATCATTCATTTATTTCAGTAGCTTGAGACACTTACGTATAAACACACTTAGAAGAATTAGTGATACTATATACAACATGAGTCATTTAAAACCTCATCTTCTATCATTAGAAAGGGCAGCCTTTAACCTCGCTCCGTCTGAGCAAATGTTTCTTGATTTGGCTGTACATTATTTTAATCTTAAGTCAACAACTTAGCTTCATTCTAAATGTTATTTGACCTAAAATTTTAGCTTCCTCTAAAGCACTTAGGAATTCCTCATTAGAAACATTTATTAAGAAAAGTCCACAGAATTCAGGAAGTTTATGCTAACCCAAGCATAAAATTCTTAGAGAACTCTAGGACAGTGATTAGTGACAGTTTTGGTTAAGCAGCTACGGAACAAAGACATCCAGAATGCAATAATTCAAACAAGATGGAATTTTACTTCTCGTCCGTGAAGCAATTCTCGAGTTGAGGGCTAGTCCCCAAAACCATGCAGGACCCTGTACCCTTTTCCTTTGCATCCCCTGGCGTGTTGTCCTGGCCATGCGGTCCAAAGTGAGTCGCCAGCTAGGAGGGGGGAGGATAGAGAGCCACTTCCTTTGCGGAAGTGACACAGAAGCTGCCCACGTCACTACTGGCAAACGCTTGTACTCACACAGCCACAGCGGGTCACAAAGGAGTTGGGACAGGCAGTCTTTGGCTGGGAAGCTATGTGCCAACCAAAATGCAGAGCTTCTCCCCCGAAAAGAAGGACGAGAACGGATGCTGGGGAACCACGGCAGTCTCCCCCCCAACCCCCACCCCATGGTGTGAAACACGAGGGCCAGGAGACGCCAACACGCTCACCAAAACTCAAGGTGCTTGTTAAAGGTGGACGTGGAGACCAGCGTTTCAATTCTTTGAGGGAGCAACAGTGTTGCTACATTTCCTCAACTAGTTTGACCGTGGAACCCATTTTTAGAGGTCAACCCTTAGAGCTAACACTTGGTGGAACACACGTTTGGTCACCACCGCTCTGGTTACAGAGCAGAATTCGTTAACTCTGGTTACATTGCAGAAGTTACCCAAGAGAAAAATGAAAACTTTGAAAGGGCTGACTACACCCTTTCAGAGTATATTTATATTCTTACTGTGGGTGCATTAAGGTTAGTTTGTGAAACCATCTTGCTTTTTCCTTAAAAGGGGAGGAAGGGTATTTCTTTATGAAAAGCAAAAACATACACATATGAAGAGAGCCCAAAGGTATCCTAGGCAGCCGCTCTGAGTTATTAACTGGTATTTAACTGATGATATCCTGCCATTAGGTCAAGTTTTCTCCTTTGTTATAATTCTTCATGGTGTAAAATTACTGTTACCCCGTGTTTAGAGGCACCATACCCCAGTGGTTAAGATCAGAACCTGCGGAGCCAGACCATGTGCCGCTGGGCCTCAGTTTTCTTGCCTCTCAAATGGGGACAGTGCAAGGGACTTCCTCCCTGGGCAGGTGGGACCATGAACTGACTGCACATCCGTCAAAGGTTCAGGCATGTTCTGGGTCCACAAAGACTAGAGAGAGACTACTAGCCCTGCAAAATCAGTGTCCTTTCAGCCCTGGCTCAGGCCCATCATCTGGGACCCCTGGCTCGTGGCGGTGACGGGCTGTGCCTCTGAAGCTTTGTTCTCCACCTTGGCTGCACCCTGGAATCCCCCCTGAGCTTTAAAGAAGGCGGATGCCCCAGCCCAACACAGGAGCGGTCGAATCAGAATCTTCGGGGGCAGAGCCCAGGTACCAGGGTGGTTTAAGTCCTTCCAGGTCATTTCAGTTTGTAGCCACGGTGGAAAAACACCGCCCTAAAACTCCCCTCACCCCAGGGAACTCAGTCTCAGAGAACTACACCTTAACCTCATCAACCGAAGGAGTCGATTTACTGACTTCCTCTGCAAAAGCTCACTAGGGACCCTTTCTCAAATAAACAGTCTGTTATATTTTTCCTGTTTTAACCCTATGAAGGCAGCGTGATGCCTACCCTGTCTTCCCTTGTACCCCTAACCGCTATCAAAGTATCGGTGTATTGGCACATAGTAGGTGCTCATAGATGCCTAATAACTGGATGCATGAATTATTTTTTTTTTAATAAAGTAAAAGTGCGGTAAGACTTTTTGGAAAGTTCAGAAGCCACCAGCCCTGGGTTCAGATCCTGCCTGCAGCACTTCCGGCTACGGGACTTGAAACAGGCTACCCGACGTGAGCCCCAGTGTCCTGGCCTATCACACAGAGACTGTAACGTCCACCTCATCGAGCTTCTGGGAGGGTGCCAGGGGGAGGAGATTTTAAAGTTCCCAGCCCGGCGCTGCTACATACGAGAGGTCCTCCAAGTGCTCGTTTCCTGCACTCTGACCACTCTTCCCAGGACAGTGGTTGAGGTCACAGGTGAGGGAAACAGCTGCATTTCGGTCCCACTCCGTCTCTTAGCAGCTAGGTGACCTTGAGCCCGATTTTGAATCCCTCCGAGTCTCTGTTGCCTCGCCCACAAACTAAATATTAATAGTTTTTACCTTACTGGATTATTAAGGAGGAAATGAAATATGAAGAAATCGGTGCGGTGGCTGGCACACATTGCATTTCACCCAAGACTTCAGCAACCTTAAGATGCACCCTGACTTTAGAGATGTTTGCATGTGAAAGAAAAATATGTATCTCTTGGAGTTGACAAAATATGGCAGTGAGCACTTGATACACATCAGGTGTGTTATCGTCACATATTAGCTCATTTTTTTTACGAGTCTTGTGTTGAAACCCAGGAGCAGAGATTGGGGAAGGCAGCAACTTTAATCCTAGAACGCCAAATGAAATCAGGAGAGAGAACGTTACGGCCACAATACAGTGTGACCGGGGTACCAACAGAGACGTATCCGTGGTGTGGAGATGCTGGGGAAGGAGCCGTGATGAGCTTGGCCTAGGACTGGGGCGGGGAGCGGGGCAGGTGACGACGGGGAGGAAAAGCCTCACTAAGACTCAAACCGTAAATAAGCTTTTGAAGAACGAAGAAGGGACTCAGCGTTTAACAGCTAGAAGGGGACATGCCAGACGGAGGGGAAAGCAACAGAAAACTCACCAAATATTGGAGCCACACGAGATGGCTCCGCATTACTGGAATGTGAATTGCTTTCCTGTTGGATGAGAGAGCTCACAGGAATCCACATGGCCAGCTAAGATAAGCCCTCTTGGTTCCTGAAGGGAGGGCTTCTAAGTAAAAGAATTTAAATCCACTCTGAGAGGAAACATAAAATAAATGTACCCAAACACCTAACCCTGCAGAATAATACAGAAAAGATGAGTGAAATCTCCAGGGCAAAGAGGAAAAATAGACTTTGAGTTTCTATTTCCTAAAGAAAAGTATGTACTAATCAAAGAACAAATGATGACAAATTTGAGTATCCTTCACGTTTCCAAGAAATTGGCCCCAAAGAAATCCATCAACAAATAGGGAATTCTTTAGGAAGGAAGGAAGGAAGGAAGGAAGGAAGGAAGGAAGGAAGGAAGGAAGGAAGGAAGGAAGGAAGGGCGGGCTAATTTAAGCACCTTTTATGTCCATTCTAAATTTTAAAATTTCCTATCAGAGACCCCAAGGTCTTAAAGCACACTGAGTTTCATTTCAGTTCTCAGGCTAATATCAGTTTTTAAATAACAACAATTGGATTTTGTACATGTGTGCAGCTCCTACATCTCCTACAAATGTGCAGGAGGCAAACTGAGCTCCACATTATTTGGAATCAGTAGATAGTTGATCTTTGATTGAAAAACGCCCATCAGAAAGGCCAAGATAAGAACATATTCCTATGTTAAGAAAATAAGTCATCCTCATTCAGCTATTTAATGTATAAGATATGGAGCCAAGCCCCTGAGTTTCCTCTGCACTGTTGAAATACAACACCCCAGGCCTTCATGGAAACCCATCTCATCGCCGTGCACATAGAATGAAAATTCTGAAGGACTAAGCAGAAAATGGAAATTGGTAGTCTTACGCATATTGACCAATGCTTTGGGTTGTTGAATGCCTCGTTTGGCGCTGTCTGATAAAGGAGGTGCCCAGACCCTCCCTGAGTAGGGGGGCCAGGGCCACGTGCAGGGAGGGGTACCCACAGCGATGAGCCCAGCAGACATGACGACACCCTGCTGTCAGGAAGCGTGTGCGGCCCAACTCAAACAGTGAAACCTAGAAGCACCCAACCTTGAGAATGAAGCCCACCCTGCGGAGTTTATTTCCTCCCTCCAGGTAGGTCCTTCCGGTGGAGACAGCATTTGAGAGGCTCCCATTGGAGCCACCGACACCAAAGGATGTACCCAACCTGCACCAGAGTTGGGACCTACCAGCCTGTTCCTGCCGACCTCTCTCCTCAGCCTGGAAATATAAATACCCAAAGGGACCAACACTGTTTTAACCTGCTCTTGACTATCAAACTCTTGGCTGGGAATATTTGATCAGTCACTGTGAAAAAGAGTGAGACTCAGGGTGGGGGAAGAACAGGAAAAGCAGAGCAGGCGACACACAGCAAGGCAAGCCCACATCCAGTCGGCGATGCCCAGTCCTTCCCACTCCAGACTCCCCTTGCGAGGGTCAGGAGCCGTGTGAAGGCGTTCTCAAAATAGTCTCTCTCCTTTAAAAAGCACTGGCTCCCCCTTGGTTTCCTGATCCCCAATCACAGGTTGAGGTTTCTCTACTTTATTCTATTCCTTTTTCTTCTCTGAAAGAATGTCCTCAAATTCCCGGCAGCCTCCTTTGTTATGTTTAGATTCCTTAGCAATCAGTGGGGGGGGGGGCAACATTTAATGATTTACAGCTTGGTGGCTTTCTTTGCAGACTATTTTAAGATAGAGAGGGAGATTTTCGTGTCACAGAATTGAGCTGTTACAGGAATAGAACAAGGGAAAGAATGTAACACCTTTCACCACACTCTGCTCCCTGTGTCCAGGTGGCAGCTCTCTCCCCAGAGAAATGACAGCTCTGGACCTGAGGCAGCTGGACAGGCAGGGAATAAGGACGCAAGCAGGCAGGAGGAATTAGCAGAGAATTAGTAATAAGGAACTTCCCCCTCCTCCCCCAGCCATTCTTCACCTTCTGAGGGCACATCCATGGCTTAGGAAACTGTTCTCTAGAAACAGTGGTTGTGCATTCAAAGTGGAAAAAAAGAAAAGAAAAGAAAGGATATCGTTTAAATTTTCACTTTCCAAAGTGGCAGTAAGTTTGCATCGAGGGGGCACGATGAATAAGCTCAGAGGCAGGAGATAGAGCAGGGGCTGAAATGCAGCGGAGGTGGCTTTGCCAGAGTTGCTCCTTGAACTTGGGAACAGAAAACGCTGTTGATCTCTCGGTAGACATTGTTTTAAAATTCTTTGTCCTTGGGAAAAACATCATCTTTCTCGGTATGAATGTCCTTACTTTCTTTTCTGACGCCGTTAAAACACGATTACTCTCCCACGGTCTGAGCCTGCACCTCAGCCTTGCCCTCAGGGGCTGCTAAAATAACCCTGGCTGAGTATTTAACTTGGTGGTCTGGGGCAGTTTAAGGAAGGGAAATGCTGAATCAAGCAAACTGAAAGTGTGTGTGTATTTGCAGAATCCCTCAACCCTTCAATTTGCGGTGGAAGGGGTGGCACAGAGGTGAACACACGTCGGTGTTTCCCAAGTCCTTTTTCCAGAGACCCTTGATCTAAGCACCTTCTACCCACCCGTGGAGGATGAACACATACCAGGAAACACTGAGTCCTCTGATAAGGCACAATATGTTGGTTTTAGGACACCTCTTCCTTCTTAAAAAGTGTCAAGGACACCGAAGAGCTTTTGATGTTTGATATTTGCCATACCGGCAATTGAAACTGAGAAAATTTAGATTTTTATTGATTCACTTAAAAATGAATATAATAAACTTTTTTACATGTTAACATAAATAATATTTTCCTTTTTAAAGAAAACTATATTTTCCCAAACAAAAATATCTTGTGGGAAGATTGGCATTGTCTCTTTCATCTTTGGCAATTTTTTTTTCTTTTTTGCAAGTCTCTTTAATGTCTGGATTGATACAAGACGACTAGATCCTCATATCTACTTCTGCATCCCATCCATTACGACAAGTCACGTAGTTTCTAGAAAACTCCAAACACACTCATGAAAGAATAAGAGTGGAGAAGACATTTCTGAGTGTCTACCAGATGATAAGGAACCTGCTACAAATTTATTAATATTAATTCCCTTCACTTAGAAGCCATTTAAGGAGGCAGTCATTATTTCCTTTGGCTATGCAGACTCGGAAGTGTGCCAAAGTCAAAGAGCAGGCGACAGGCAGAGCCAGTTCGAAGCTGATTTAGGGGCATCGAGCTATCTTAAAGAAAGAATTGTCAGTATTATGTCACTCTATTAATTTTCTGATGCTGCATAATAACTTATCACAAATTTAGCAGCTTAAAAACACCCACTTATTCCCATAGTTATGTAAATCTGAAGTCCTTCCTAATGGTGCTGAAATGGATTCTCAGCCCGGTGTCTCACAGTCAAGCCTTAGCCCACCTGAGCTCCCACCTACAGTTTCTGGGGAAGGAAGTGCTTCCAACCTCCGTGGAGCCTTTGGCCAAATTCACTTCCTCACAGTTGTAAGACTGAGGTTCCCCTTCTCCTGCTGGCTGCTGGCCTGGGTCCCTCTTGGCTCCTAGAAGTTATTCTGAGGTCCTGGCTGCCTGGCCCCCCCTCTCCCCTCAAGCCAGCAATGGGAAATGTCCTTTGCCTAAGAACTCTGCTGTCTACATGCTTCTCTTTTTATTTCCCAGCTTTCCAGAGCTGAAGTAAGTGTACTGAGCTCTCTCCCTTCCAGGATGAACGCATCCATCTGCTGGCAGTAGCTCAGCTCCTGGGGCCAGCCTCCCAGTGTACGTCCCAGGGCCGGGCAGATAAAACCCTGCCATTCAGAGCACCTGAGCTTGTCTCCGAGCACCTTCTAGATTCAAAAAGTCAGCCAGCCTTGGCTTCTCTCCCTTTGCTTCCATGTCCCCAACTTTCTGTGAGGAGGGGGATTCACTTCTACAGGTCATGATGCCAGCCCTCTTTCACCTACTATCAAAACGTCTTTTCTCCTTTTTCCTGTTGTTCTGATACAGGTCATTTCAGGCACTCTGCTGTCCCTCTTCCCGCCAAGTACTAAATTGAGAGATCAGCGCTAGAGAACATTGCTACAAAGCCAGCTTCATTAACCGTGTAATATATGCTTTCAGGAGTAAAGGCTTTGGAATTTCACAAATTGATACTTATTTTGTTTAGAGAATTTTATAAGAGCATTACAAAAAGCTTTCGAGTAGCTGAAAATCAACTCCATCTCCTCCTTTCCCTGCAGGGTTGCTGTAAAATTAGAGCCATCCAAAAAGCACAGTAAGCTTTCTAAGCAAATGCTTGCCTTTTACTTTATTATTGTTTATGTAGCTTTTCACTTATAAATTTTTTTAAGGAAAACATTCCAAGAATAATAATGCTAATTGTTTTCCACATGTACGTATAGCCACTGGGAAAGGAATTAGCAATAAGAATTTATGAACTGCATTACAGCAATGACAGAACATGCAAGCGACAGGGACAAGGAGATGGGAGGAGAGAGCGGGGACAGGCGAGGCGAGGCAACCAGAGCCTTGAAGAGACCTGGCTGGTGTGGCTCAGGGGATTGAGCACCAGCCTGCAAACCAAAGGGTCTCTGATTCGATTTCCAGTCAGGGCACGTCCCTGGGTTGCTGGCCAGGTTCCCAGTAGGGGGCGCGTGAGAAGCAATCATACATTAATGTTTCTCTCCCTTTCTTTCTCCCTCCCTTCCCCTCTATAAATAAATAAAATCTTTTTTTTTAAAGCGCTCTGAAGAAAAAAAACAGACAACAGAACATTATCATGCCATAAAACAGAGGCAAAGATATCAGAATTGGTATTCCTTGGCTAACCAATTAATAATATTTGTTGGACAGCTTTAGGGTCTTCTGTTTGTGTATCTAGGGATATACACATGAAGTAAATACAATCATAAACCTACTGGTCAGACCTTTAAAAAAGCCACATACTCAGCCCCAAGTCACTGGTCTAACTCTTAAGGTTTGGGTCTGAGAACCCTCTCTGGTAGCATCTGAATCCACAGTCAATGTGCAGCTGCCTTTTTTATTTATTTCCATGCATAGGTAACCACAATAGGCTAAAGAATAGAAAAATCATTCTTTTTTAGGCAAAAAAAAAATCTGTGTGGTTTGCTCACATGATAATGTGATTATGGTTACTGAGGAATGAAAATTACACAAGGTCAACGCTATCTTTTTGACATCCCTGTGCCCTGACTATTCTCAGAAGAAACTAAAGGTATAGACATTTTCCTTAGTGTGCTCCTTTCTTGGTCTAGCCACTCACAGGTCTCTCATTTTTCACAAGCCTCCTTTGTCCTCTCATTGTAGGTGTTTTGAAGTCAGTTTGCTGGGGCTGCCATTGCAAAGTGCTGCAGACTAGACTAGATGCCTTAGACAACAGAAATGTGCTTCCTCATGGGTCTGGAGGCAGAAGTCCAAGATCAAGGCATCAGCAGTATTGGTTACTCCCAAAGGCCTCGCTCCTTGGTTTGCAGGTGGCTGTCCCTCGCTGTGACTTTACCAGGTCCTCTCCGTGCGTCTGTGTCCTAATTTTCTCTTCTTACAAAAATAGCAGTGGTACTGGATTAGGATCCATTGTAATGGCTACATTTTATGACAGTTACCTCTTTGAAGACCTCTTCTCCAAATGTAGTCCCATTCTGAGTAATGCGAGTTAGGACTTCAACACGTGAATTTCATGGGGTGGGGGGCAGGGGGTACACAATTCAGCCCGTAACAGTAATATTTGAGAAACTTTGCTGTGATAAAAGAAATTCTTATCAGTGGTTATAAGTCATCTTCATCACCTGCTGCTGCCATCTTTAAGGCATCTTTTGGCATTAAAAAGAAAAAAAAAACAATGAGTTTATCACAAGTAAAATCTCTGAAAGAAAGGTTTCAGAATAGGGAATGGACAAGCCAAGTTTCATTTCTTCCCTTGAGTTTTAGCTCCTGTTTGTGACTTTCTCACAATAATTCCAACTACCACCATGCCATCCATGAAGTAAACACCCCTGTTGTCTTTTCATTTCATTGTTTGAAGTTTAATTTACTGACCTTAGTAAAAGGGGGTCATAAAACATTGAAAACCTGTAGAAATCATAGCTATAAACTCAGGCGAGCCCTAGAAGGGCCCAAGTGATGGATTACAGACACTAGTGTTTAAATCTTACTTCTGCCACTCATGAAATGCCAGGTTGCCTACTATTTATTTCACTTTGTGCCTCGGTTTCCTAATGTGTGCAATAGAAACAGACATTCCTCTGTGGGGACTTGGTCTAAAAGGAACGCCCACACCTGGCTGTTTCAGGTACCTGACGTTGGCACACCCCTGCCCCCTGGTGGCGGTTTTTAGAAATACGTGGGCAGTGACAAGGGCAAAAATAAACTATGGACACTTGAAACAAAAACTATGCATGTCTTCCTTGTAAAGCACTGAGTAGGCAAGAAATGGTGAACTTTCTTGCCTACTCAGTGCTTTTTCTCTCCTACTACAAAGAGTCCAAAACAAACAATGCACAAAATCCCAGGAGCTGCCCCAGAGAAACTGCGATCCACTTTTTCAATGTCATTATTTCTCCTTTCATCCTCTCAGTCACAAGGATTTGTAGCGGATATCCATGTCTTGTATCATTAATGATGCTTCTTTTTATAACTGTGATAAAATGAACATAACATAAAATTTACCATCTTAACCCCTTTTAAAAAGAGCACAGTTCATTGGCATTAAGAGCGTTTACATGGTTGTGCTCACTGAAAAGAAAATAATTTTCTAGAGGTTTCCTAATTCAAAAAAATAATTATGATCACTGTACACACTCCACAAGGATGTAAAAAAAAATTACCCCAAATTCCACCAACAGGGAGAAAAACACATTTTTTATTTTGATGAACAACTTCCATGAGTATCTAACCTCAACATTCGCTACAGCCCTGTGACGGGTGAGAAGCCCTGTTCTCAGCTCTGACCCTAAGTGTCCCGCTTCTCCACCTCTGCCCCGCGCGTCTCCGCACGGTGACAGCGCTGGCCCGGCCCTGCCCGCACTGCTCCTAAGGCTGTCTGTGCAGCAGACAGGACTGCGGCGGACGACAGCTGCGGGGCGGCGGAGAAAGAGATCAAAGTGCGCGCTGTCATCTCATGCATCCTGTTCCCGTAAAGAAGTCCCTCAGCCATTTCGGCCCCAAGGAAATTTTCTCCCAGCCCCACCCCCCGCCCCCCTTGCCTTTCCCCTCGCGGCCACCGCCTCTGTCTAGCATCTAATCCCCAAATCCCACTCAATTTCCGGGCAGCAGAGCCCCGCTTTTTCTCTGTATCCCTTCCAGGCTCATCCCAGGTATAAAAGAGGCTTATCTTCATGAGCAAGCACACCCATCTAGCACGACCACTGCTTTCTCCCAGAGAACTCTGAGGCCATCATTTAAAATAATAGTTATCCGTCTCTACAAATATATAGATTTTTTTAAACAGCAACAACATCAAAAAAGCACCGCGCTCTCAGGGCTGCTACCTCGCAGAACACTGGGGCGGCCAGCCACATCCCCGTCTGGGGGGATGGGACCCGGCGGTCCTGGGTCGCGGTCCTGGGTCGCGGTTTCCGCGGGAAGAGACACCCAGTGCTCTGCTCGTGGCTCTGTAAGGCCCCGGTGCCAGGGGCATTTTTCCCATCCCTAAAGGCGGTTACCTGTCATTACTTTCGACAGCTGCACAGTGTCCCACACTAGGTAAGATCCCATTGTCAGTTCCCGACGTACACAACTGACCCCTGATTCCTCACTCTTATGAAGAATACTGCAATTAGCTCTTCACACAAACCTTTTGTGAAGAAATCAGATTATATCCTTCAAAAAAATTCCTAGATGTAGAATAAAAGGTATATACATTATACATTTACGCCATGTGTGCGAAACTGCCCTCTGAAGAAGTGCAAGCTTTTACTACCTGGAAGTTGTTTTTCCTGCACCAGGTTTCCAACCACGGACATTATTATATTCTTTCTCCTTTTTTAATATGCTGGGTGAAAATGACATCTTAATATGCTTTTCTTTTCTCTGATTACAAGCAAAGTTGAACATCTGGTTTATATATTTACTGGTCACTTTCATTTCTTTTATGAATAACATCTTTATCTTTTGGTCCATTTTTGTATTGGTGGGTTTATCTTTTTCCTATCAATTTATAACAGCAATTTAAAAATTAGCAATGTACTTATCTACTGCTGGTTTTTATTTTATTTTGGAAATTCCCTTTCCTCCAAGGCCACTCCACTATTAAAAGTGGGCCATGAGAATGAGGTATGACTTCAACAGAGGGAGTGATAAATGGAGAAAACAGCAAAAAAAATTCAAATTCTTGACTTTCAGTTCCAAAATAAGCACTTGATATCTATAGTACAGGATGCAATCTCAAAAGTCAAAACCTTTAACTGGAAAAATTAAAATTAAAAAAAAATTTCCTGGTCAATATCTATCATATACATTGCAATATTTTGTTGTTATTGCTGTTGGCTTATAGATATTTGTTTTCTAGATTTCATATGCTTTGAAAAGTTTCTGCAGGCCCTACATCATAAAAATATTCAACTATATTTTCTCCATTATTTTTATGGCTTTATTTCTTGTAATTAAAACTTCAATGCATCTAAATTCATTTAAATGCAGAAACTTTTTAAAAGAAGAAATACAGCCATTTTTTCAAATGATCATCAGCTTTCCCAATATGATTCAATAAATAGTTTACATTTTCCTTAGCACTTTTAATGAAAGCTTTATCATTAATCTATTTTCTATATATATAAAAGTTTATATCTGAATTCTGCTGCATTGATCCAAATGGCTGCTATTATATCAGACAATTTTAACTGCTAAAGCTTCATAAATTATTTTAATATGTGAGTGACCAAGTGTTACCTCATTTTAAGAAATGTCCTGGATATTCTCACATATTTCTTCTTTCGGATAAAATTTAAATTTGTCAAGGTTTACCTAAAATGTACTTTAAACTTTTTATTTCTATTTCATGAAACTATAGATTGTGACACTCTTGTAACTTGCTATCCAAATAACTTATTTAACACATGGAAATTAGTAGTCTTCACATAAACAACCAATAATCAAAGAGATGCTACAAGGGTAGAAAAAAGTCCATGTACAATAGCAACAAAGAAATTTAAGTACTTGGAAAAATTTACCAAGAAATATGCAAGACCTATTATTAGAAAAATTTTAAAACACTTCTGAAACACATGAAGTAGAGCTGAATAAACAGAAAGCCATCCTTTGTTCTTAGATAGAAAGACTTAACATCTTAAAAATGTCAGTTGCCCCTTAGCTATTTTACACATTTATGCAATCTCTCAGTAAAAACACCAGCAAGCTGTTAGGTGAAACTAGAAAATTGATACTTAAAATGCCATCTCGTTCACTGTAGAAAATTGGACTTTTTCATAATGGAACAGAAATGACCATCCAGCCATTTGAAAAAAAAGATAAAATTGCACACATGTGTACACACACACATCTCCAAATGGAGTAGAGAGCTAAGTGTAAGAGATAAAACTCTGCAAGTACAAGGCAAAAACACGGTTGAGTTCTTCATTAACCTGGTGTAGGAAACAATATTCCAACCGTAATTAAAAACTCAGAAGGAATTTTTAAAAGACTGACAAATTTGACACCATAAAAATTAACAACTTAATTGAAGGAAAGAAAGGCAAAATGAAGACAAGTGACAAACTGAGAACAAATACTAAAGGGCTAATGCCCCTAACATATGAAAAACTCTTATAAATGAAGGGTGATAGGTCAAAAACATTATAGAAAAGTGGGCAAAAGACAAGAGCAGATAATTCACACAAAAAAAAATGATATAAAAATATGGCCCTTAGCTTTAAGAAAAGACGTTCATCCACACACAGGATGCAAGAAACAGAAATGAAAACAATGGCCCTACTGGCGGGGCTTACGGTCACTCTCGTCCTCTGCTGGTCAGAAAGCAAACACAGCAGTGACAAGAGGAACATCACAGAGAGGGAACAGCCCCATGTCGAGCCCTGGTGATAAGTATGAGTAAGGCACACCCCCTGCCCTTGTGTGCTCGCTCTCTATCCCCCATCTTGGAGAAGAACACAGTGCAGGAGAGTTGGACACACAAAACATAACTTCAGTGTGGTGTGTGAAGTGCCAGTCGTGAGCACAAAGGGGAGGGAGGGCTTCCTGGAGGGAGTGGCGCCTACACCATGCAAGGGAGCCAGGAGGAGGAAGATGAAAGGCAAGGGCAAGTGCATTGAACTTGTATCTCATCACACCAGCAAGACAGAGCCTTCACCGTCCCTTCGGAAAAGCAGGAGTGCTTACTTCCACAGCAGATACAATCCTGCCGATGGGACCGGCATAGCTGGTGGCCAAGAGGCCATCTTTCCTCGACAGTACAGACTGACCTCTCGCTCGCCTTTTGCCAGCTTCCACGGCTGCCCAGCGTTCTCCGTAAGTGAGTGGACACATGCCATCGGGTTACAGCAAAGTCTGCCTCTCCTGGGGGCCATGAAGATTTTTACAATCTGATCATCTATGTCAGTACTAAAGTTTCCCTCCCTAAGTGTAACCTGATCCCCCAACTCTTGGGAACACCTCACCACAGAGCCCATCTCCGGGTATAAACGGTCAGGTGTGCATCCCAATACATGTATCATTCTCTCCGTGATGTGCATAACAGATTGCAGAGAGCAATGGCTGATCAACGTGGAAGCCAGGTAGCAGAACACAGAAAATAGTCTGGCAGAGAAGTGATGAGGGTCCATCCAATGAGGGCAGCAGTGCCATGGATGGAGAGCAGGTACCAGAGTCACCTGAAGTCACAATCCTTCACCCACATACAGAGGAATTATCTCATTACAATGCTGAAGCCTGAAAATGCTTCAATCTAGCATTAAATTAATATAATCAAAAAAATCACGTATACAATAGGAAGGCTTTATAACTTCACTTTTTTGTCAATTCAGACTTTGAACACTGGTTTAGTATTTTTCTTTTTAAAAAGCCACATTAGTGATAGAGGTGGGATTTACCGGGCAGCAGAACTGCACACACCTCACGTCGATCGCGTAAGGCAGCAATGAGAACACCGTCATGGAAGTGGCAGGGTGACGATGATGACCAGATTTCTTACTGTGAATGAGTCCTGTGAAATGAAGTTGGTCACTTCTCCTACAATGGCCATCAGCCCTTGTCACAGAGAAACTGGAAGAGCACAGAGCGCCACAGAGAAAAAGCCTTCTTTTATTTTCTGTCAACTGTGCTATTTTCCAGAAAGAATTTTCTCTCTTCTCTTGTTTTTCTTGGCAGTAATCTGTTCACATTACTTATTGTAATAAATCCAAAATTGCTTTCTATTTACATACTGCTTAAATTAGTTTCTTCAGTTAATTTTAGGTGAGATTCTTCTCTCTCTCTCACATGAATGCTGTTCTCATGTGTGTATCACATACATACATCATGTACACATATGCGTATATACCATATGTTTTGCAGCAGTACATGTTCAGTGAATACATAATATCGGCACACCACGAAAAGCAAGATTTCTTCTAGGACTGTTTGTTTAGCAGCTTAGGTGAGTGATCCTTGCAGATGTCCACACTTGCAATTGAGTTATAGAATCCATAGGAGGTTGAGCTGCAGTGGCAATAGCTAACTCCAACAGCCAAGAACTGTCTCACACTCATGAGATAAAAATCAGATTAAATCTACAAAAGTTTCCCTTTTAGAAGAGATGTGCATTTCTAAAATTTAGCTATCTGGTATTTTACGACTTGCTTGGGAATTGCGTAAAGTCCTACATCACAAAGGCCTTTAGATTTAACAGTGTTCGCCTCTTACCTAACGCCATCTGGTGTAGATCAGCTTATTATATATAGCATCATCCCCAAAGAATTCCCTGTATTATATATAAATATTATAATATGAGTTGTAATAAGTTATGAAAAAAATGCAAACACATCTGGAGGTCATTTAACAAAAATCAATAAACCCTTTATGAATCGAAGCATTATTCATATGTTAATCTGATTGGCTCAGTACGCATCCCCATTGTTTCGCTGAACATTGCCAGTTTGCGCAAACACGCCTCAGGGTCGATCAAAAGACTCAGTGGCTACATAAAACGCAGTTCTTCATAGCGCCGTTCCTTAGAAAGCTGTAATCCTCTCGCACTGGAGGACCTTTATTTGGGGAATAGAAATGTGAGCACTTCCAGCTACCCCAGCGGAGGGACAGGCCATCACGGAGGATTGCAACGGTCTCTCATCTAGGCGGTCTCGGTCCGAGAGACCACTCGTTAAAGATTACTCTGCTCAAGTCATCTAAGTCATCACTTCCAACCTCCATGTCCCTTTGTCTGTGCCAATATAACCATTAGAGATTTCCATAAAAGGAGTCCCTCGTACGTTTTCAGACCACCAAAACCGCAGTCACACACACTTAGAGTCCCAGCGGACTTGCCCTTGCAAAGCTCCTATCGATTTCAGCAGGGCACACCCAGACCCCAGAGAACACTCAGCTTTTCTCATCTCCCTAATGAGAGAAAGCATTTTATTAATAAAGCAGGTGGCAACCATTACAAATGTCTCATGAAATATTAAATAGTGGAGGATTTCTCTGAGCCAAGAAGCAGTAATAGGCAATATCCATTATGTGCACTGTACCGGCAAAGCCGCTCTTTTACAGACTCTTGCCAGAACTGCGTGGTTTAACATCTCACCCTGAAAGACAGGAAGGTCGCTGTTTCTGACAGCCTACCTTGTGCCAAGCACAGCACGAGGCACGTTACATGCGAGCACGTAATTATTTTACAAGGCGTAGACGGACAGGTAACTGAGGTTCTTACAGGTCCCAAGAACTCGCCTACCGAAGGACACGTGACTGGGAAGGGTCAGGCTGACCTCAAAGCCCAAGCGCTTCCCAGTTTACCATACCGCACAGGGCCCTAACTCTGGGCAGAAAAGACGAAAATGTAAAGGTGTCCTCAGTGAACTCACACATCAGCCCGAGTGGGCAGAGAGGAATAGCTTCCCCCACTTTGAAGTTAATGCGGTTTTTCTCAGGAGCCCCCCACCCCCGTGGGTTGTAGCAGGAAAATGACCTAATGTCAGATCTGGTTCAGACCTTAGTCCAATCCCGGAGTGGGCGCTGGCCCCACAGGTGGCACCCCGTGGTCCCTCTCCCATAGAGCAGCAAGACTTGTGTTCTAGATTGTTCTAGAGGGCCAAGCAGTGGCATTCCTCCTCAAATGGAATGCTCCAAGTTCCACGAAGGGGGGAGAACACAGGATTTTGCAAAAACCCCTTCTTGTAAGTAGCCTGGCTTGCAAGACTGTGGGGATGGTGCACTTTTGAGCTCAGGAGCCACATCCCTGCGGCACCGTCTCTCCACCCCAACCCCCAGGAAGTGGGTTTCTAGGCTAGACGGAACGCAGGCTTCATTTTCAGGAGGGGAAAAGAGAAAAGCAGATTAATACATTTCAAACTAGTTTTACCAGTCATACAAGCATGGCTGGATGCGGCTAGTATAACAGAACCCCAATTTTGTGAAACATTTTTTCATTTGAAACATAAACTTCTTATTATGAACATATTATATACATTATTTAAATCAGATGGATGATAAATTGTTATAGAATCTTTTTTAAAAAATTTCCCCCTCAATTTTATTAAAATGTTTAATTCACATAATAAATAAATGAAAATGTATAGAAAATCATAATAATTTCCCTTGCACCCCACCCCCAGTTAACAGGAGTCATGTTCACTGGGGTTAGTGTGTATTTCTCCACACTTGCATCCGTGCTCACACGAACGTGTACAAACAGGCAAGCATACGAATAAGGATTTTTGCATCCTTAAATAAATAAGACAGGCACATTACCCTGCAACTTGCTTTTCTCACATAACACAATTGTTAAGACTTAATTCTCAAATTGCTTAAAACAGAGCTCCATGCAAATGTAATGGCCGCATGTCAAAGTTTCATTTGACTCATTAATGAGGAACTCAGCAGAAGGATAATATTGATTCAGTTTGGATATGAGAAACTTGGACTTATACAAACAGTGAAAAGAGGAATGCTATAAATAAGGCGGCTAGATTAAATATAAAAATGGTCATTGTCCTACAGGGAAATAAATTATAACCTTTGGGGTTATCTCCTTTACTACACAGAAAAAATCATTGCACCTTATTAGATTTCTACAAGTTAAACATTACTGACATGTAAAATGCTGGGCCCTCGTCGGCTGCGAGCGTTAGGTCAAGCCAAGTCTCTCCACATGCCCCTCAGACTGGCTTGTTAGAAAATGCTATAGCAGGATATAAAGATCATGCAGTCATCTTTTTGCTTAATTTCCACATTTTGGAAAATTTTCCTAAATATAATAGGCATGGCTACCCCTCTGGATTAATAAATATGGCTTCAGTTCATTTTTAATAACTGCATAATCAATCTGTAGTATAAATGCTCTACAAATAATACAACAATCCCCCTACTGATGGACATTCAAGTTTTTCCCCAACATTTTAGCCACTACAAATAATGTGTATGTTCTTAGATATAGGTGCTTCTATTCCTAAAATACAGTCCCCGGAAGAGGGCCATTGAAATCTGAGAAAATAGATATTTTCATTTAATAGCTATTGTCACACTCCACGTGTTCTGACGGTTCGGGATGTAGCCTCCAAAGTATTGGGCAGCTGTGCCTCAGCCTCCAAAGTACTGGGCAGCTGTGCCTCAGCCTGTAGTTACTGCCCCCGCTACAGCCCACATGAGAACAGCCAGGGAGGAGGGGGCAGCAGCACCCGGGACTTGCGTCTCTGCAGCTTCCTACACTTACCTCTGCCTTTTCCTCAGTTCATCCGTCTCCCCAAATACAGATCCACCATTACTGCATTTGTAAGTCTACTTTTATTTTGATCACACATTCGTTCAACCTGTAAAACTATAAACTCCCCCAGACCCGAGTTTTGGGGTTTTTCACGTACACGCCCCCCATTCGTGGTGTGTTCCTTGAGCTCTCACCAAACCCTTGCTGACTGAACCTCTGATGAGGTTCTAGCTCTGGTTTCAGGGGACTGGAAGCTGGAGAAGTAGAACCTTGGCCAGCACGGGGGACAGCCTGCCCCCCCAAAAACAGAGCGATCTGCAATGCTCTACTCCTTTGGTTTCTTCTGGTTTTCATTTTTTTAAGAGCTTAGCATTTATAAAACATTCCTAGTGTGGCTCGGCCCCAGGCACTCCAGCAGGAGACCATATCCTCCCTCCAGGACACCCAGCCCAGCCCTAAATCCTTCTGTCCCCCGGTCACAGATCAGCTCCAAGATCTACCCAGAGTGATGCAGGCTGGAAACAGAAGCCAAACACAATGCCCTTCCCTCCTAGTACTTTCTCCTAAGTGTGCTTCCTGCTGTTAAAAAGCTAAACTGAAGCACAACAAATTGGAAGACTTTATTTGAGCAAAACTTGATTCAACTTGGGCAGTGCCAAACCAGACGTGGTTGTGAGTTCCCCACCAACAGCAGCTGAGGACAGGTATTTACAGAGAAAAGGTGGGAGCCACGTAAGGAAATTAGTGATTGGCTGTAGCTTCAGGCCTCATTGGCTGTTTGGGATTGGTCGTCCTTAGGTTTCAGTTCTGTAACCCTGAAGCATCGCCAGGCCTAGCTTTGGGCTTGCTTCCACGGGCCACGGTGCCATTGGAGCCACCTCAGTCTACTGGCCGCCTTGTTTAACTGGGACTGTCTTAGAACACCCCTGAATACCGGAATGAGAGGCTCCAACGGTAGAGTGACTGTCTGGTCAGCAGTAATCTTGAAGGACCTTTTGCAAACTCTCACCCGACTGGTGAGGGGAAATGGAGACAACTGGACTTGAACAACGATAAAAAATAAAAAATAAAAAGAATCACATATGTTATGCAAGTAGCTCAGATTTGCTAACTAAAAAAAAAACAGTAAAAAATACATATTAAGAAAAAAGTGGATACATACGGAGAGCCCAAGAGACTAGAGGCCTTGAATAAACCATAAAGATCGCCACGCGGACATGCGAGCAACTGTCCTTGGCCCTGTCTCATACCCTCTCTTCTACTTCCGCTACTACTTTCTCTCCCCAGGCTTACGAAAACGGCTGCCCTCTTTCCCCAAGCTATGTTTGCCCGATGTTCTGGGAGGTCAACACATACAGGAACTGAATTTAGAATCCTGGACAGATGAAATACCATGGAGTAGTGGAAGCCATCCCATATCCCCTGAGGTGGGGCAACGATGGGTAAGAGCTGGTGTGTGAATATCCAGCTGCTTTGCCCTTTCCTTATCACTCAGGAAGGTTTGTTCTAATATTGGCCCCCGTGCGTTCTCCGTTCTCCAGTGGAATGAAGCTCTGGTTCTCTGGGAAGGTAACCTGCCTTTATTGGCCACCTTCCCTTCCCTGTGTCACAGCCTCACTTCCTTAGCAGTGCTTCCTGGGATCACCCCCAAATTAAACTACTTGCCATTAGATCTTCCTTTCAAGGGTTACGGCTCGTGAACCCCAATCCAGACATATGGGAATAGTAACAGTTATCACTCGGTCAGCATACGCCGTGGGAGAGACACAGTTCTAGGAGCTCCATGTGTATTAAAGCACTTAACTAGCACACAAGTGGCTGTGGCAGAGACTATGACCATGGTCCCCAGTGTACACACGGGGGACTGGACCCCAGATGGGCTACACACCTGTCATTGGAACCCAGCCAGCATGGCTCCGGAGCCCCTGCCCCTATCCTACACTATGCTACTCACCACCTCAAGTGGGCCTTTAAAAACAAATGAATGAAATCAATCAATCAATACAATCAGAAATCCAGAAGTCACAACAATTCATACATTCCAAGGGCCTGACCGAGGAAGAATGAACAGACTTGGGTACCTCCTGAATAAGAGGTAAGGAAGAGAGAGGAGCAAAAATTAACGCCACGATGAGAGGGGGTGTGCCCCTCGGTACAATTGCTACACTGACGCAGAAGACGTCAGCAGGGCGGCTGCAAAGGCCGCGCCACGCCTCCGTTGAGAGGTGGAGGCTCCTTTCCCTTCTCCTTGGATCTGCACTAGACTTAGCGACTCACTTGACCAACAGAGTGTGTGGGAAGTAAAATTCTGACCTCCAAGGCTAGGTCCAAGAAAGCTTGCCACCAGCCCTGCCTGGGGTGTTGAGAATACCCCTGGGGGGCGGACGGGCCTTGCACCAGCTTGTGGGAAGTCTGGCCAGGCCGCGGCTGCCGTGCTGCGGAGGCTGCAGAGGGTGCTCCCATCAAACTGTCCGCTGAGCGCAGCTGTCCAGCCACCCTGAGAAGGCCCCACCCTCTCAGACCCTCCAGACCCAGAGCGTGCCAGTCTGTCCCAGACGCAGGCAATGGAGGGGCTCATTATATGTACAGACTTTGAAAACAATAATAAAACAAACAAAAAGTTGGTCTGCTTTTTATCACCATGAGCTAACAATTCCAAACAATGTCAGTAATAAAATACTACTACCTGAAAAAAATCTTCTGTTGGCCTAATTTCTGAACAGTTGCTATGGTTACTGTTTAGTTTTAATAATATGCATGTGAATTTCAAATTAGCATATTTGCATTACTTATGTTTATATAAACAGTAACTTCTACATGGAAGTTAACATGGAGGACTTCCAGTGTTATTTATGATTTTATAAATTGATTATTGTGACTTCTCAGTTCCTGATTTTATTCTTTTCTCATTTTTATTATACATATATACACAAATATTCATGGCTGATTTTTGAGAAAGGTATAAAATTAATTCAGGGGAGGGAGGATAACTTTTAAACAAATGGTGTAGAAGCAACCGGATATCCACAGGCAAAAAAAGAAAAGTTAACTTAGGCCTAACCTCATACCTTACACAAAATTTAACTCAAAATGGATCATACAATTAAATGTAAAACCTAAAACTATAAAACTCTAGAAAATAAAAGCATAGGAGAAAAATTTTCTGATCTAGGTTAAGGCAAAAAGTTTTTCGACATGACAGTAAAATCAAAATCCATAAAAGGAAAAATCGATAAATTGGGCTTCATCTAAGGTAGAAGCTTTTGCTGTGCAGAACACCAGTGGAGAGGATGAAGAGATCACACGCACGTACACACAAACACACACATACACACACAGGAGTGCAAGTAAATCTAAATAAAATCTGTGGGTTACTTGTAATATTATCCCATAGTTTTGGAAGATATTGCCATCAGGGAAAACTGGGCAAAGGATACACAGCATCTCTCTGTATTATTTCTTAAAACTGCATCTGAATCTATAATTATCTCAAGCTAAGAGGCTTCCTCTTGAAAAAGTTTCTCTAGATTTTAGTCATCAGAATAATGCAATCTACTGGACCTAACCCTTAACCCATGAAAGCTGTCATGAAGTTGGGACAAGGACCCCAGGTTGCATTAACTTTGCCCAGCATTTTATTATGTGATTACAACCAGAATAATTAGAGTCTCCTTGGTTGGATTGTATGTTGCCGAGCAGGGAGCATAAGGAACAGAAGGGCAAAAGGGAAGCGTGTGTTCCTGCCTCACCAACTGGCCATGGGCAAGTCAATAATCAGAAGGCAGAAGAGGTCACTGTCTGCAGAGGAACAATGGCCTATTCAGAAGAAAACAACAGAGAAGAAAACCACTGGGCTGGGCCTGTTGTTCACCGTAATGAAAAGCCAGCGCTAGTCTGCACAGCCTCGGGCAGGGACACCGTGCTGCTGTTCCGCACGCCCACGTGCAAGGCAGACATGTGGGTGCAAATGCTGCAGCTGCCTCCTGAGAACAAGGCCCAGAGAGCCATCATTTTACCCATCAAGAAAGCTAAGGGCAGGAATGGGAAGTGCGCTGCCAACATCCCGAGTTAGTAAACGACAAAGCCAGGATTCCAAACCAAGTTTCTCAACTCCAAGGCCAGTATTCCTTCCAAGGCCAGCCACAGCACGGCTGCTCGGGCTTCAGACAGTCGTTAGCTAATAACCCTCCTGAACGTTTCAGCTGGCAGAGGAGCAGCTGCCTGATTAAACTGAACATTCTTACCTTTCATCATGTGGATTTTCAATATTAGCTGGAGAGATAAACCTTTGGGTTCCTATGCAGAGAAAAAAAAACTGTGTTGCATGTGAGTATTTCATTTCATTAGTAGCATATTAAATGTGTTCAAGTACACTTGATCCTCACACAATCCTATAAAACAGGTAGGGCTGGATTCGTTATGGTCATTTATTAAAATGAGAAAAATGAGGCCCAGGGAGGCTGATTTGCCAAAGATGACATAGTTTTCTAGTAGAGGTGCAGCTGGAACAAAACACGTTCTCTCTCCTCAGGGGGTTTTTGTACTTCTTTTCGTATTTTATTTTCTTTTACATACGGAAGGATACATACTATGATCAAGCACTCAGCTTAAGAACCTTGAACCTTACCAATGATGCTGAAGCCTCTGTGATCTCCTCCCCACGGGCCAGGGAGTGTCCCAGCTCCACAGACCTTCCTTCCCACAGGCCACAGGATGCTGAGAAAGGAGACCCAGGGTGGTGCCCCGCCCCATCTCACCTCTCCCTCCGTCCCCGACTGTGCTCACCCTTATCTCACTTTTCTGGATAGTTCCCCATATATCTGCATCACTCTAAAAATGTATTGTTGAAACAAACAAAATAGAGACAGACTCAGAGGGAACAGTTGGACAGCTGTCAGAGGGAAGGGAGCTTGGGGCTGGGTGAAAAAGGTAATGGGATTAAGAAGTGCAAACAGGCAGTTACAGGATAGTCAGAGAGAGGTAACTCACAGCGCAGGGAGCAGAGCCAACACTACCTCGATAACCGGGTGTGGTGCCAGGTGGATGCTTGAAACACTGGGGGGGGGCCACTCTGTGAATAGATAATTTTCTAACCACTATGCTGCACGTGTGAACCTAAAACAGAGTAGCACCAAATGTAAATTGTAATAAAAAAGATATGTAAATGTATTGTTGAATTTTGCCTGGGGTTTTTTGGTTTGTTGTGGTTTTGTTGTTGGTTTTTTTTCCCAACAGACGCACGCTGCTCATCGTCGCTGCTCATCGTCATCTAGAACTTGTTCTTTCACTGCACGATTTGCGTGTGAGCTGCACCTGTGGCGATGTGCGTGCTGTGCCTCATTCACTGCCCACTGCGGTGCAGTACTCCCCCGCGTGAATTTGCCCCAGTGTTTGTCTGGTCCCCTGCCATGGAACCCGTGGGTTGCTTCCAGGCCGGGGCTAGCATCATCAGCAGTGCGGCTGTGGACGTTCTTGTACACGCCTCCTGATCCACACACCGGCGCAAGGGTTTCTCCTAGACACGAAAGTGGCAGGCTCATTGCTGACTTGTCAGATTTATACATCTTCCACGCTACTAGGCATCCCAAAATCGTTTCCAAGATTTTGTAGAAATTATATTTTAATCATCAGTGTATAAGAATTTTCTGCTTTATCTGCATCTTCAGTCACTCTTGGTATTATGCATCTTATTATTTTGCCACTATAATGGGTATAAAACAGTACCTCTCTGCACCTTATTGTGGGTCTGATTTGTATTTCCCTGATTATTAATGGAGTTGAGCATCTTTTCATCATTTTACGATCATTCCTGCTTCTTCCTCTGTGCAATGCCTGTCATGTCACTGGATTGTTTTCCTGGTGGGTTGCTTGCCTTTTTCTTATTGATCTTTTCAAAGGAATTTTTATATTTTAGGCAACATTTCTTTGTCGGTTATATAAGTTGCAAATTTCTTCTTTCAAGTTAACTCTTGTATGTCTCTTCACAAACAGATCTCAATTTTAATACAAGCATGTTGCTCAATCTTTACCTCACGGGTTCATATTTTCATCTGTAATATGGTGAAAGATATTTAAATATTACACTAAATAATCTATGCACTATGGTTTTCATACTACTGGATTTATGAGTCTGTATAGAGCTTTTACATTTATTTTTATGAATAAGATTAGTCTACAATTTCTTTTTCTCCCACTCTTTGTTTGGTTTGGATATCAAGATTGCAGCATCTTTATAATAAGAATTGGACAGTATTTGAAAGATTGGAATTATGTCTTCCTTGCATGTTAGCTATGTCTCAACAGAAAAACTCGCTGGCTTGGTGTTTTCTTTGTAAAAGATATGTAGCTACTGGATCAACCTCTTCAATGGTTATAGGTTGATTCAGGTTTTTAAAACCTTCTTAAGTCAATTAAAATAAATATTTTTCCAGGAATTTGTCATCTTTGTTTTAAAATGCATTGGCATAAAGTGGTTTATAATTTTCTTTTATCTTTTTAAATTTCTCCTGCATCTATACTGAGTCATTTTTCATTCCTTATTGTTTGTCTGTGCCCTTTCTCTTTTTGATATAAATCTTGTGTGTGTGATAATTTTACTAGTATTTCAGAATCAACTTTTGACTACTTGATTCCCTTTATTGTATTTATTTTTAATTTTATTAATTTTCTCTTGCCTTTTTAATTTCCTTCCTTTTTAAATGTATGTGTATGTTCCTGTGCTTCTTCTAATTTCTAAAGTGAACTGATTAGATCAATATTTCCTTTGAGATTATTCTTTAATAACACAAGTATTTAAAGCTACACATTTCTCTCAAGGTCTCTCTTATTCCACAACAAGTTTTTCTCATTCTCATTATGATTTTTTCTTTGATCAATGAACTACAGAATGTTCTTTTAAAATTTCCAAATATAGGGGGTTTGTTTTGTTATTGCATTGGTTGATTGACTTATTGATTTCTAACAATTCTCTTGAGGTAAAAAATAATAATAATCTATATGATACTGACTTCCTGTGTTCCTGATCTATGGCCCAGAATATAGTCAGTTTTTATAAAAGATCTCTGAGCTTCAGAAATGTATCCCAATTGTAGGGGTCCAGTAAATTTAGCCTGGCAATTGTGTTATTTGAATCTTTTATATCTTCACTGAATTTTTTGTTGCCTTAATCTATAAATTACTGAGAGAATTATTAGAATTTTCCATGCTGATAGGAGATATTTACCAATTTGATAAAGGATGGGTACATAGGAAATACATCAGTTTCAAGGTGCAATTCTATTAATTTTTGCTTTATATAATTAGCTATATTATTACATACATACAAGCTTGGAATGATAAATTAAATCTTTTAAAATTAATTATGTGATCTATTTCACTAAACTTATCATCTTAGCACATTAAATATTAGCATGTTTAACATTAACAGGCTATACCAGCTTTTTCACTAATTAAAGTCTACTTTGTCCAATAGTAATATGGCTATGCCAGCTTTTATCTCTTACATATTTGCTTATCCTGCCCTTCTAGTTCAACCTGTTAGTATCCTACACCCTCATACCCTCAACATGTGTGTGCGCATGCGAGAGAGAGAGAGACAGAGAGAGACAGAGAGAGACAGAGAGAGGACATGTGATCTGGGCTGACAATGTTTGCTTTTAATTGTAAAATTTAACTGATTTATATTTATTGAAAATACATATATTTATTGAAAATATATTTGGATTTATTTCTTATTTTGTGCTTTTATTTTAGTTTCTATCTAGTTTACCTAATTTCTTTTTTATCTAGTTTCTTTTTTTATGTCTTTTTGGGGATTCCCCACCCCTGCCTCATTCCTTTACTCTGTTCTATTTATATATACATACTCTAGTTTTACTTTCCTTCTGCCTCCCCAGACACTTAAAATACATATTTAATCTAACAAAATCTGGTGTTAATCAATATATTTACTGTCAATCAAAGAACGCATGGTCTTTGGAGAGCTTTAAATGTGATGATCACCATTTCGCCCTCCACTTAAGTAATAACACATTGTCCAGTAGGAAACGCTAGACCACAGGAACAGGGATCAGGAGTGTGGGGAAGAATGCAATTTTAAATTCAGTGGTTAGGTCAGTCCTCACTGAGGAGATCATTTGAGCAAAGATGCAAAAGAGACAGAGTTAGCCCTGTAGAAATTGAAACTTTGTATCCTTTGGCCAATCTCTTCTCATTTGCCCCACTCCCTAGCCCCTGGTAACTACCCTTCTACTCTGTTTCTATGAGTTTCTCTATTTTAGTTTCCACCTATAAGTGATATCACACAATATTTGTCTTTGATTTATTTCACTTAGCATAATACCTTCAAGGTCTATCCATGTTGTTGCAAGTGACAGGATTTCCTTCTTCCTTGTGTGTGACATCTTTATTCATTCATCTGTTGAGAGACATGTAGGTTGTTGTAGGTTCTTTCTCTATTTCGATTATTATGAATAATGTTGTAATTAAATTGGGGGTACAGATATCTCTTTGAGATCCTGATTTCATTTCTTCTGGATATATACCCAGAAATGTAAATTCTAGATCATATGGTATTTCTATTTTTATTTTTTGTTTAGGAACCATCATTCCATTTCCCACAGAAGCTATTCCAAATCAGATTTCCACCAACAGTGCACAAGGGCTATATCTCATTTAAACGTTTGGTAGAATTCACCAGTGACATCATCTGGCTCACGATCCAGTACTTTGATGGGCCTAGAGAAAAGTAAGTTTCTCACAGCTCCTCCAAAGGCACTATTGTCCACAGTTGAATGCCAAATTCTCACAGTGGGGAGTAGGACAAAAATGAGGAAACTCTTATTTCACCACGATGCTTATATCACATACATAACTTATTTTTAAAACATTTTAATTCCCTACACGTTCTTGTATATGTTTGTTTCCTAACTTTGCTATTATAAATAACTCTTCAATGAACAACTTTGCATTTGTAACTTTGTTTACTTGTTCTATAATTTCCTGAGTATAAATGTCTAGATGTGGTATAGCTAAGTCAATTTTCTAGTTTTCAAAACTCTTTAACTCTTTAGAATCTTCTTGCTCATTTGAATTTCTGAAAAATGATTGCATATAGTCTTTTGACATGGCACTCCCCCAACCCATTGGTCAATAAATCCAAGTATTACCCTCAGCTGTATTGTGCCAAAGAGTATTTAGGCAGGTGTAGACAGAGAAAGGACAAGCCAACTATCCTGAGTCCTCTGGGAGGTGTGCATAATGGTCTTCTCCCCTAAGAAAAACAAAATAAAGACACAGCAAAAACTCAAAGAAAACTCTGGAAGGCTATAACCCGCTGTTCTTTGCTTTTCAACCTTCCTGATGTTTATTATGTCATTTGCAAATGTTGGTCCAGGTTATTCTGCTCAGATAACACATATTTCTCTTCTCCAAAGATGTTAGCCTTTTATGTCATCCTTCTAAATGTTCTTTAAAATGTTGTCTCTGGAGAAAAGAATTAAAAACAAGGAAGAATTTCTGGCAGAACAGCGTGATCTGCACCATTAAATGTGCTCTGTCTTTCCTCCAGTTTCTCCCCTAGTTAATAACTCTTCAAAAAAATTACTGATAGAATTATTTTTCCCATGTAGTTTAATTTGGAAACATTCTTGGACCAACAGCTGAACTAATTTAGGGCAAGTGCAGAAGGTAAAGTTGACCTTGATCAAAATGCAAGCAATCACTCACAGCTGGTTCTGTCAGAGGACCTGCTGATTTGAAGACAGGGCTGTGGCGAGGCTTCAATGTGATACCCCTTGCCCTCCCTGAGTGGTCCCAGGCTTGACTGCTGGAGAAGTGGGGGGCGAAGGTATTCAAAGAGTGGGGTGGCATCCTCTAAAGAACACCAAACTGGGAGTCTAATGGCTGTGGTTTATGATTTCAAACCTAGCTATTCCAACTATCAACTTGGAGCACATTATGCCTCAGAAGCAGTAGGACATATGGGTCAAAAGCCCAAGTTTTTGAGCCAAGCAAAGGGAAAACAGAAGGCCTTGTCCCAAAACTCAGGGAGCCTGGATACTGGAATTTTTTAGGATCTAAACATAAAACATCAATTGTCAGAAAGCTTCTGCCTGACAGGAGGAAGATTGCCTCTGCCTTTGACTCGTGGCTCCGCTGCTTAGTAGGGCTCTGATCTGGTCTCAGTTTCTTAACTTCAGCCCTGGGTGTCCTTAAAGTGAGGATGCTGATGCCTATCCCACAGGTTTGCAGCAAGGGTTGAATGTATAAAGTGCTTAGCAGAATAACTGACATAGCAATGATTATATATTATCATTTTTCTGAATCACAATCAACTCATCTATGAAATAAGATGTTATCTGATGATTATTGCAGTTTCCTCTAATTCAATTCTAATACCTCACATTTAAAATACTGTGCAAACACAAAATCCACTTCTACATTTAAGATTTAATCACAGTACTTTAGATTTAAAAACATGTGCGTCGTTCACGTATAAACTGTTCTCACGTAAGATCATCAAGGTTAAACACCTGCCACCATGACTAACAACTGAGCCCTCAATTCCACTCACCCCAGTGAGGTACAGATCACACTCGGACATGCGATCACGTCCCCTACCCACACCTCTCTGAGCTCATTTCCTGCAGCATTTTCTCTCCCCAGCCTCGCTAGTCTCCTCCTTATTCCACTGAATACACGATGCACAGTCCCTACTCAGCCTTTGTACTTGCAGTTCCCTCTTCCTGGAGTGTCCTTCCCCGGGGTGTGCGTGCAGCTTGCTCCCTCAGTTCACACAGGGGTCCCATCAGAAAGGTTTTCCCTGACTACAACTGCCCCCCCAAACTACCACTCTGTCCCCATACCCTCAGTATTGACTGCCCGCATATCACATGTACATTTGTTCTTATTTACATCCCACTGAAAGATGTGTGTTCCATGAGGAAAAAGATTTGTTTACGTTCCTACCTCGATTCCCAGACTTTAGAAGTATGCCTGGTGTATTGTGGCAACTCAGTAAATATTCAATATTTGACAGCTGAATGTATGAATGAATGAAGGAGAGAGAAGGAAGGGAGGCAGGGAGGGAAGAAAAGAAAGGCCAATGAGGAGTGGATCATGTATCAAAAGGCTGACCTATTAACCTCTCTTAAAAAAAATAAACTGTTCAATCTATTAGGAGTCTTAATTACTTCAAATGATAGGAACCACCCCCACCTCACTTTTTTCTAGCCTTATTGAGAAGAAACCTTTTTAATGCAGGTACCCGTTTGACTGGTTGTAGAAACACTGGGAGGAAAGAGGGTTTTAGGCTGGGCCAGAATGGACTCTGTCAGCTCTGTGAAGACCCCCAGCTCGAGAGGTCCTGCTATGGAACAAAGAGGAGAAAATACGGGCTGTGAGCTTTGTGGACACGTGGGAGCCCTTCCCCAGGCTGCCTGCCTGGAGCCCGGCTGCCTGCCTCCCTTTCAATGGGCCGCTCACTCCTCTTTGAATGGCAAGCTGGATGGGAAATGGCTTTCCATATTTCTTCCCAGTCTTCACTTTGAGCTAAAGGAAGATAAGGACTGACCCATAACATTGAAATACACTCACTTTTGCCCTTATTCACAATATAAATCTTCTAATTTCTTTTTTAAGTTTTAAGTTAATGACCAGGAATTGAGTTCATTTTGCTGTAATAGTCCAGGCAAGAGTTGTAGATTTAATTCCAGGTCCAAGGATGATTTGTAATGAGAACTCCTTTCATTGTGCTCCCAAATAGAGAGCTAATTTTATGATGTCCCTGCTGGCATGAGAAAGGTCGGAATTGGGCAGAAAGACCCCATTCCAGGGGCGGTGGGGGTGCATGGTAAAGGGGAAAGGGGGCCAAATATATGGTGATGGGAGACGATTGGACTTGGGGTGGGGGGCACGCAATGCGACATGCCGGTCATCGCGCTTCATAGAAATGCACCCTTGAAACCTATATGATCCTATTAACCAAGGTCACCCCAATAAACTTAACTATAAAAAGAATTCCTGGTACTATGATCTAGTCCCATGGTTCTTGTGTCTTTTTGTACTGTTCCTGTTAATGACTCCAACAAAGAACAAGAGTTCTTGATGTTGAAGACAAAGGGAGCAGCAATAAGGAGGAATGTGTATGTTTATGGACATTCTCTGATATTTATCATTTTGACAATAATAAAGGCAATGACTTCTTTCAGCTACTCTTTAATGAACACCGATATGTCCTAAGTTCTGGGCTAGACACTAGAAACAATGGGCAGATCTGAAGCCGCCCCTGCCCAAGGGAAGTGGTCAGTCTAGGAGGCGAAATGGGAGGGTGGGGTTAGAGGGCGGGACAGGGTATGGACAGTAGCCACAGGACTGGAAGAAGGTGGCACGTTACACATGCAGGGGCATGTGGAGATCATTCACTCGTTCAGCACTTCGCAAGGCTTATCTGCAAGTCACTGTTATAAACCAAATATTCTCAGTTCTTGTTTCAAAAGTCCTGAGTCCCACTTACAAGGCACAAACAAACTCATCATCTTTTTTTACACAATACCTTATAGATGTTTTTTACAAACCAGACACATACTTTAAAAACTTTGTGCACGTTTTTAAAAGTAATGTGAATTTTCAAAGACTAATTTTGAAGCACGGTTATATAATTATAACACTCGAATGTTTGGAAAGTAGAGAAAAAATATATAACAATAACTTCACCACCCACACATAATCTCTAACAATTTGTTGTACTACACACACACACACACACACACACACGAATACATGCATGCACACTTACACAAACACTCTTTATATATAGTTGGAATCATACATTTAACGTATTTCCGTCTAAATATGAAATATCCTAAAGGTGCACACAACCTTTCCACATGACCATGTCTGTAATAATATGATCCATTTCCAGGATGTCTTCGCCATTTCTAAGAAAGTAGAATATGCGCTAATTCCTCGGTTATAACTCTGAGTTTTTCTCCAGCAGGTTTTACTAAAGCAGAATGCATTTGTACAAGTAAGTTACCCTGAGAAGTTCTTGTTTTCGCCTGTGATAAAAAATATCCACCAACCTGAGACCTGTATTTTTTTTCTGTCTTTCTTAGAAGGTCATCAAGCAAGTTACGTAGTCCTGCTCTAAGTTACCATAGAGACCATGCATAAAATTTTAAGCATCTTTATTAACAACTTTACAAACAAATGTACTGGCAAAAATAAATTAGAAAATCAACTGGCTTAATAGAAATAAAATGTCCTTCACCCAGCATGATATTTTGAAAATTCAGAACAAGCATTTTTAGAACATTTATTCTTCCTATTAGAGATAATTTGAATAAAGTTAGCAAATAGTGTTACCATGCCAAAATTCCTTTTCTAACATTTTGCTGATGCCCATTTTTTCCATTCACATTATTAAAAATTTATAATCACGTTTCATGATTTTTTAATTTTGAAATTTTTAAAATACGTATAATTTAAAACATTATTTTAACAACATAACATCCTTCATGTAAATGTATCATAATTTAACCATTTTCCCATTAATCAATACTTTAGGTTCCCAGGTTTTTTAGTGGAAGTGAACAGATGCGCGCATTAAGCTTTTCTGTATTCAGGCTGATTTCCTTTGGTTGATGTGATGGTCTTTTTGCCATAGCAACCTGGCTAGGCGCTAGCCCCCACTATTCAATCAAACACTAATGGTCTAGGTGTCACCATGAAGGCATTTTGTACATGTGATTGAAGCCCTAACCACTGGACTTAAAGAAAGGAAAACCATCCCAGGTAATCGGAGTGGACCTCATCCAATCAGTCAGAGGCTGTGAGAGCAGAGCTGAGGCTGCCCCGGGGAAGGGCCACCTGTGGACCACAGCCTCAGCTCCGGTGCACCAGAACTTTCCAGCCTGCCCTTCCCCACAGTCCACCCAGCCAGCCCCCACCACCCATCAGCCAATCACTTGCAATAAATCTTAGTACCTACATCCTACCAGTTCTGCTTCTTTGGGTGACTCCTGGCAGATACCCTTACATTCTCAGACATACACATACAACATCCAAAGGCTCACCCGATTAAAAAGTCCACAGCACTGCTACTCTTGCTTCTCTCTAACAACTCCCCCCATGATGTTTTAAATATTAGGATGATGTCTTGCTTGCTGACTAATCTCACATAGCCTAAAATCGAGCAAGTAGCTGAAATCATGTTTGACTGAAGACCTGTTTTATGGCTAAGAAAAATTACACTGAGAATCAACCAGATTGGTGGCACCTGTTCAAGTGGTGTGCTCAGCAAAGTGTAACCAAGACTTGGTCCAAATCCTTCCCACAAAGCACAGTTGGCCTGTATTCAGAGTGTCTCAGCTAACACCTCATTATCCAGGCAATCCAAGGACTTCTGTGATACCACTCTCTCCACTGGACTGATCTTCGAAATGGATGATTTCTATTTACAATGTAATATTAAACCGGTGCCAAGCAAAAAGATCTCACACACACCATGTGCATATATATACACGTGCACCAACCCAAACACATATTACCTCCTACATATTCCTTAGTCACCTTGTCTTGTGGGGTTTCTGTGGTTTTTCAATCATTCTTTACAATCTCTTTTCAGACTTCATTTAACTTTATATATGAAAAATTGCTTAAATGCCTTCAGGTTATTAAGGAAATGCTATAACATTTAAAAATGCACACTGATGAATAGTACACACACTGATTACTTATAAAGTGCTGCACATTATTCTTATTCTGGAAACACAGCACCACTGTCACCACAAGACTTAATCGGTTTATTGTTTTTCCGTAGAGTGTGTAACTGGCCCTATGTTTCCATCAAGAACGCTACCACACAGCCACTACAATGCAGAAGATCTACAGGATTGGGGTTAAGGTTTTTAGGAATCTAACTATTAAAAATTGATCCTAAATAAAAGAACTGAACTATTTGTAAGGTACCTCCTGTTTTCTAAGGAGAATGGTTTTGTGCATTTGAAATTATTCAGGATGGGAGGTGGGGATGGCTGGGGTGGGGGGAGTAGTGGGGAGGAAATGGAGGCCACTATACTTGAACAACAATAAAAAAATAAAATAAAATAAGGAGAGTTCCAGCCAAGATGGAGGTGTAGGTAGAAACCCTTCACTTCCTTGCACAATCAAAAGGAGGATAACAACCAGTCTAAAATCAATAAACAACCAAAATCACCAGAAAATCGAACTACATGGAACTCCGACAACCAAGGAATTAAAGAAAAAATCAACCAGAACAACCAGACCAGCAGCACAGCAAAGAGGGTTGAATGCCTAGGTGAATACCTGTCTGGGTGAATACCTAAGGCCCCACCCCCTTACAACCTATCAGCTGTGCAAAGACAAAGAAATATGGCCCAAATGAAAGAGCACAGCAAAACCTCAGAAAGAGAACTAAGCGATGAGGAGATTGTCAACCTATCTGATGAAGAATTTAAAGCCCTGATAATCAAAACACTCACAGAACTGACTGAGCTTGGTCAAAAAATGAAAGAATGAATGAAAGATACCCAAAATGAAATAAAGCAAAATATTCAGGGAACAGTGACAAGAAGGAAACCAGGATTCAAAGCAATGATTTGGAACATAAGGAAAAAATAAACATCCAACTGGATCAGAATGAAGAAACAAGATCCAAAAAAATGAAGAGAGGCTGAGGATTCTCTGGGACAACCTGAAACGTTCCAATATCTGAATTATAGGGGTGCCAGAAGGAGAAGAACAGCAGCAAGAAATTGAAAACTTATTTGAACAAATAATGAAGGAAAACTTCCCCAATCTGGCAAAGGAAATAGACTTCCAGGAAGTCCAGGAAGCTCAGAGAGTCCCAAAGAAGTTGGACCCAAAGAAGAACACACCAAGGCACATTATCATTAAGTTACCCAAGGTTAAAGACAAAGAGAAAATCCTAAAAGCAGCAAGAGATAAGGAGACAGTTACCTACAAAAAAGTTCCCATAAGGCTATTAGCTGATTTCTCAAAAGAAACCTTGCAGGCAAGAAGGGACTGGAAAGAAGTATTCCAAGGCATGAAAGTCAAGGACCTACATCCAAGATTGCTCTATCTAGTAAAGCTTTCATTTAGAATGGATGGGCAGATAAAGTGCTTCCCAGACAAGGTCAAGTTAAAGGAGTTCATCATCACCAAGCCCTTAATATATAAAACATTAAAGGGACTTATCTGAGAAAAAGAAGATCAAAAATATGAACAATAAAATGACAACAAACTCACAACTATCAACAAATGAATCTAAAAGAAAAGAAAACCAATGAAAACAAAAACTAAGCAAACAACCAGAACAGGAACAGAACCAGAGAAATGAACATCACACAGAGGGAGTTCAGTGGGGAGGGGGAAGGGAAGAATATGGGGGGGGGGAAGTACAGGGAAGAAGACGCATAATTAGTAGGCATAAAATAGATGGGAAGAGATAAAAATGGTATGGGAAGCAGAGGACTCAAAGAACTTATATGTACAACCCATGGATTTGAACTAAGGTGGGGGAATGCTGGAGGGTTTGGAGGGCAGGGTGGAGAAGAGATAAAGGGAAAAATTGGGGGAAAACTGTAATAGCATAATCAATAAAAATACTTAAAAATAAAATAAAATGAATAGGATTCTCCATCTGCATAAGATAATAAGCAAAGTGAGAAACAAGTCGCCATGAGATGATTTATAAATGTGATTCCATCAGAACTGGAGCCTAGGTAGCCAAAGTGTGGACACATTGAGGAAATCGAAGCCCGAGAGGCCCAAGCCTCACACAGATAATGCTATGCAAACACTGTGTAACTGGCAGTTAGACATTCAGACAGGGACTGCAGAAGTGAGGTTGATAGATGAATCATTATGATATGTCTACGTGAAGTAACATGCATGTGTTTTAGAATTCAAGGGCCCCAAAACCATGACCTGCAGACACCAGTTCATGTGCAGAATGACTGAATCCATCTTCTTTCCTTCTGTTAAACAGTTTATGCTACAAATAGCAGCTGATACAGACAGAAAGCCCTTTCCACTAAGTTCTCCCCATTCTGACACCCTTTGTGATCTACATGGACTTGGCAGGGGAGGGGGTAGATTAAAGGAAAAGACTTTGGAAAGAGGGCGCCCTGTAAAATTCATGAAGAGGTCACAAGTATCCAGAGCTTGAGAAAATTTCTTAGGATCATCTCGCTCATAATGTCACTATGATATTCGAGTAACTGCCTGATGCCAACTTGACTTAGGACATTTCCCTACTGAGACAGGAATAAAGTAAATAGGCAATAATACAAAGATTTCTGCCCACTTAGGAGTTACATACTTCAGTGTAAATATTGGCCTCAATTTATAACTTTGATTTAAATCCAGAACTGTCACGACCTCCCCAAAGGTGAACTAAGCAATTCAATATAATTGAGACCCAAGTCCTTGATCAAGCACACGTCACGTGCCTGAGAATTACTATACTGTTCCAGTACAAAGCCTGATCTACTTCGTGACAGTTCCTTTTACAATATGGTTTCCAGCACTGCAATGTATTTTTTAAAAGTCAGTCTTTAAAATCCCCCCAAATGAATGTGAGAATAATGCAAAAAATATATATATTTCTGATTGCAAAATAACAGTAAAAGCATTTCCTAAAAAACACATTTTTAAATTAATAACCAGAAATTATACTTTAAAAGCACCTGTAATTTCAGGGGGTTTCACTATTCTAAATGCATGGGAGATGACCCAGTAGAAAGTTCATGGGTAGATTTGGCAGTTAACCTCAAGTCAACAAATATTTGTTGAGCACCTACTATGAGCCTAGCCCTGTTTTTGATACTGCATGAAAAGATAAAACTATAGGTAAGATATTCCTTCTGTCTTCAAGGACAGAATAGCATACAGCAAATGTAAAATAACTACAATATGGAACAAGTTATAAGACCTAGCAAAGATATAAGCTAAATGTATAATTCAGAAAAGGGAGGTGCAACATCCAAATGAGAAATGTGGGGAGGGGGGCCGTGGCGCTTAATCAAGGATTTGGTATTTGGATGCATCTTGAAGATGACAGAACTTTGGCCGATGGAAATGCAAGAGAGTATTCCTACTGAATGGAACAAATGTGCGAAGGTGAGAAAATGTGGCACAATTTTAGGGGGAAAAGGCAAATTAATGGGTTTGACGGAAGTGTAGAGAATGAATAAAAATACCTGAGAAATTATATTGGACAAGTTATATGAGTATTTTGGAGGGCCCTAAATACCAGGCTGAAGAATATGTACTTGAATTCAACTTAGCTGATGGGTCACGGAAGATTCTGGTCAGGGGTAAGAGGCAGGCTGAGGGTAACAGAGGTTCAACATAACCTGGGCAGCTTTAAAAGACGAAATGCTGTCTCAGGGTTGTGGGAGCAGCTGTGGTGGTGGCCCCAGGCTGTTACCCTACATGCCTCATTTTCTCTGGTCGTTATCAGAACTAGGAGTTGCCCAGCATATTATTAAGATGGAAAAAAAATAGTTCCAGATATGCCTCATTTCCAAAGTAGATACAGTCCCTTCCCAAATGTGGATAAATAAAATGTTAAAAGATCAAACTGTATCCGATCGCCCTGGAATCCCGCAGTGCTGCCATTTGCAAAACAAAGGACCATTTGTGCTAAGAAAGCTGCCCACAATCCATCCCTCAACCTTTTTCTAGACCTGTTGCCCCTTTCTAAAAAACCTTAAGAAAAGCTCAGCCTCTTTTTAAATGTTATTTGAAATCTCAATATAAAATAATAAATAAGAATACATCAAAGTAATTATACATTTGGATACCCTTTTTTAAACTAAATATGCTTGTCTGGATTCCGATGTCTCTACCAGCAACTTCCCAGAATATACCCCTCTGTCCCATACCAAATGCATCTACAATATTTGAACAAAATACTGACTCTAAACCAGAGCTATTGTTTACATAGCACTTTGCTGTCTCAGAGCTCATTCCACACTCAAACAAAGGGATAATTTATTAAACTTCCTAATTATTTACACCAAAGGCAGGGGAAAAGAATAATCCAAAAGTCAATGTTTTTCTTTGGAATGCTAACTGCTACACTTTTCTAAATATGTTTAACTTAATCTGTTATTGCATTTCCTAATCCCGTCCTAATTTATAACAAGGAGACAGACTGGAAACAACACTGATTGGAGGAAGCCAGTGGATATTCCAAACAGCGTTGGAATAAACTGTAAAAGAGGTACCCCTCGTGCCGGAATTTGATGACTGAGATATCATAAGGTTAGTGATGTAAAAGAGATGCCCCTTCGTCCCTTTGTAATTTTTTGTCTTATCTTTTAGGTTGGTAGTATTATATTACAATTGAGATAATATATTATAATTGAACTGTGACTCGTTGCCACAGTTCTATCAGTTTCCCTGGTTTGACATAATTTTCCCTTGCTTCTATCTCTCTTGTTCCTCTGGCGAGGTACCTAGACACTACACATCGACTGGACTGTCATTTCTCAGGCAAGTAGTGAGGCAGACAGAGAGCAGGGAGTCACAAAATACGCTGTCATCCCCATTTTTACAGAGGAAAACCCCAAGCTTGTACATATCCAAGTCAGAATTCAAAGCCCAAAGTGACAACTTCTTGCAGATAAACAGCATTTCCTACTTTTTAAAGGATTTCCTACATATAATACTTAACTTTCATTAGATTCTTCCTTGATCTGAAACAATGAGTTCCTAAAGGCAGGGTAGGATATAGTAAGATTTATGTTTATGACACTTGGATTAAAAAGACTTTCTTGACTCCATAGCTCAGGGGTTAGAGCACTGGTCTTGTAAAAAAAAAAAAAAAAGACTTTCTTCACGTATAAACACCAAGATTTGGGTAAAAGTGCGAAGCAAGTGTTTTCTTGGATCTTTGTTAAATCATGTGGTTTTTTTAAAAGTTACCTATCTATGAAAGTGTTAGTATGATTTTACATGTTGTGGTATAAAATCAAGCAAATAAATACTTAGCCATGCATATAGTCTAACATAAACTTATCCAAAAAAATTTGAGATTAAAAGAAAGTGCTGGTTTTTTCAGTTATCTGCATAATAAAAGTCCTTGAGGATTTGTATGTAAGTTTTCAGTTACTTGGGCACACTTCATAGTGACACACAAACAGCATTTTGAGAATTGCGGCACCCAACGCAATACCTTGTACAAGGAGAATGTGCCCAATAAATGGGCTGAATTCACAAATGAGTAAGTTAAATTGTATAGAGATCAAGGTTAAGTATAACAAGAAAGATTGAGAATAGAATTAAAAGTGGGGCAATTTTGGTGATACTTTATAATGAAGTGATAATGAATAATGTATAGATTCATTTAACTCGAAGTTACCTCAATCTCATAATTTATTTTTGTATTTTTAAATTCTGTGTGCATTTAAATAAAGGTCTAAAGTTATGTCAAATTTGTTTTTCTTTCTATGCTAGAAATTCTACAAACTTGATATTTTATATTATTTGCTGACATATTTTAAGAGAAATTAAGCCACATTAATAATTATTTAAGGATTTGTTTCCATTCTGACCTCAGTGTATATTGGGTATTCTTGTGCCTCATGGCCCACTTATCTATTTTTTGGTTTTGCTTTTGTTATTCAGTGACATATTTTAGAAAATGCAAATTTTCATATTTTATCTCTCCAGCATCTGAGCAAACTGCATTGGAAAGTGTAAAAATAGGGTGTGCAAATGCCTTTCAACAGAGCAGTGAATGCCCTCTAGTGTTTCTTGCTAGAATGCCAGTTTTAATAATAAAAATAAATGAAATATGTAAACGATATTTTCACCACTACTTAAGACATAAACTCATAAACAATAAAATGTAAGTGTGGATAATGTTTTAAAAGTTACTAGAAAATGAAGTGTCCGGATGTCTGGTTGAGTGCTGTGCTACCCAAATAATAGGTGTCATTGTGGTGTGCATGCAAAGAGGACAGAAGCCAGAGCTGTTCCGAATTTCTCAGAAATGGGGTAGTTGATACCCCTGCAACACACCTTGTACCTTTAAGTGCTACCTTCCTAGACAACTCCAAACCAAAGAAATTACAGGAGTCATTCTTCAAGCAGAATACACGGCAAATTAGTCCCCAAAGCCACATTTGTGTGCCCTCCTCAGGCCTGTGCATGCAGATACGCAGCTTCTCTCCTGGAAGAGAAAGCACCGTTTCCATGGGTGACTTCTGCCTCTGGCCTCTGCCTGAGTCCCCCTGTTGGGAATGCCATGGTGAAACCAGAAAGCAGTAAAGGCACACAATTTACCTGGACACATGTCCCACCCGCAATGCCCCTGTGCGCCTTGCCTTAATGTTACAGGGCGGAAATCATACCAAGAATAAGAAATGCCAACACCCGTGTGGTCACGAACCAGTGGCTGGTCTATGGAAGGCAGCATTTGCTTAGAGAGACCAAAGAAGCAGAGGATCAAAAGTAGGTTATGGACACCCAAGCTTGTCCCAACTTAACAGATTACTGCATATCATCACAATAACTAGGAAAATGATTATAACTATCATAAGCAAAAAAAAAAAAAAAAAAAAAGCATTGGACCCTGGCTGGTGTGGCTCAGTGGATTGAGCGCCCGCCTGTGAACCAAAGGGTCACTTGTTCGATTCCCAGCCAGAGCACATGCCTGGGTTGCAGGCTAGGTCCCCAGTGGGGGGCATGAAGAGGCAACCAAACATTGATGTTTCCCTCTTATTCTCCTTCCCCTCTCTCTAAATATAAGTAAATAAATAATTTTTTTTTAAAAATTGGGAAATTCTTAAGTTGAATATGTCACCTAGTGGGCATTTGTTACTTTTTTCTTACGCAGTATCCTTTCGCCTTCTTTGGGGGGCAGCTCCCCTCTTCTAGTGCACGGAATTGGTGTTGCACGGGGGCCATTCAGAACCTTCTCAGGAGGGAGGGATGAGCATGGAACGCAACCTTGACCAGACTGAATTTGAGGAATAGGAATCTGGACAGAGTGAGGAGGATGAAAGGTCGCCCCGTAGCTCCCCAGAACTGCCTGTTCCTGCAAGTGCACGGCCTCAGCGTTCAATTTTCCCTTGGAACCTGTGTGAGATTCTTGTATCTTATTATTTTCTCTTTTTGCTTAAGGTAACCAGAATAAGGATGCCACATTGAAGGACTTTGTGGTAATAATGTTACACTTATCATACTTACAGGTGCATAAAACATGAAGAATAAAGTTGAATGGCATAGTTATGTTGTGTTTTAATGATAAATGAATAATTTATGGGTATTTTGTTATAGAATAGCATTGTCAGCTACAGTTCTAAAACAGAATTTGTGGAAAAGTTACATTTTAGTGTACTTTCATAACAAGCTCCAAAAGAGAATAATAAAAAAAATTAGAGCAAAACTATTTTATTGCTATTGTTTACAAATAGAACTTTCTTAACTCTTTAATTGTCAGGTAGGTATAAATAGGTCTCTTCTCTGACACCATCAGACAAAATCGAAGGGTGAGAATTATTTCTCTATCTCATCCAAATCCTTCAATTTAAATTTATACTCACCGGGCGTCTGACGGGCCCCAGGTGCACAGGCGGCAGCTGGCAGACCCCAGGGGCACAGGTGGTAGCAGGCAGACCTCGGGCATGGGGTGGCAGCTGTGCAGACCCAGTGGGGCCACGCAGGGTGGCTGGCGGACCAGGTGGTCCAACATTCGCATGCAGATATCCGGGCGGGGGGAGGCAGCGGAGGGGACTGGAATCCAAGAGAGCGAAGAGCAAGCGCCATTGTTCCCTCTTGGACCCCGCCCCCACATACAGCGTCACTACCCAGCGACTGGGCTGCCCCGCCCTGGGGAACACCTAAGGCTCCACCCCTCGCTACATAACAGCCTCAACTAGAACAGGGAAAAAAAAAACGGAAACAAAAATGGCTCAAACCGGAGGACAAATCAAAGCCCCAGAGCCAATTTATCTAAGCAACAAAGAGATAACCAACCTATTAGATGCATAATTCAAAGCCTTGGTGATCAGCATGCTTACAGAATTGGTTGATTTTGCTCACAAATTAGATGAAAAATGGAGGCTACAATAAGTGAAATGAAGAAAAATGCACAGGAAACCAATAGAAATGGGAGGAAAACTGGGACTCAAATCAGTGGAGTGGATCAGAAGGAAGAAAGAAACAACCAAACAAAAGAAGGAAGAAACAAGAATTCAAAAAAATGAGGAGAGGCTTAGGAACATCCAGGACATCTTGAAACATCCCAACATCCGAATTATAAGGGTACCAGAAGGGGAAGAGGAAGACCAACAAGTGGAAAAGTTATTTGAACAAATAATAAAGGAGAACTTCCCCAATCTGGCAAAGGAAATAGACTTCCAGGAAGTCCAGGAAGCTCAGAGAGTCCCAAAGAAGTTGGACCCAAGGAGGAACACACCAAGGCACATCATTATTATATTAGCCAAGATTAAAATGAAGGAGAGAATTCTAGAAGCAGCAAGGGATAAGGGGACAGTCACCTACAAAGGAGTTCCCATCAGACTGTCAGCGGATTTCTCAAAAGAGACCTTACAGGCAAGAAGGGGCTGGAAAGAAGTATTCCAAGTCATGAAAGTCAAGGACCTACATCCAAGATTACTCTATCCAGCAAAGCTGTCATTTAGAATGGAAGGGAAGATAAAGTGCTTCTCAGATAAGGTCAAGTTAAAGGAGTTCATCATCACCAAGCCCTTAATATATGAAATGTTAAAGGGACTTATCTAAGAAAAAGAAGATCAAAAATATGACAGTAAAAAGACAGCAAACTCACAGTTATCAACAACCACACCTAAAACAAAAGCCAACTAAGCAAACCACTACAACAGGAGCAGAAACACAGAAATGGAGATCACATGGAGGGTTAGCAACAGGGGAGTGGGAGGAGGAGAGAGGGGGACAAGGTACCAAGAACAAGTAGCATAGACAGTGGATAGAAAATAGACAGGGGGAGGGCAAGAACAGTGTGGGAAATGTAGAAGCTAAAGAACTTATGACACATGGACATGAACTAAAGGGGGGAATGTGGGTGGGAGGGGGTGTGAAGGGTGGAAGGGAATGAAGGGGGGAGAAATGAGACAACTGTAATAGCATAATCAATAAAATATATTTTAAAAAAAGTTAAATACACACCTATCGCATGATCCAACCACCCAAGAGAAATCAAAACATACATCCAAACAAAAAATAAATAAATAAATTTATACTCACCTTTGCTTTCTACTTTTAATCTTTCATAGGATAATTAAATGATAAAATATTTTTCTTTCTTATTAAATAATTCATATATTTTATGCAAATGAAGCAAAGTAAAATGAGTTCAATTTTGTTTATTTATATAGATTCAGAACATTTTTATTTAAGAAATCTCTTAGCATGGACTGTGAAATCCGTAACTCCTATATAAGGTCAGAACACCTATTTGCCTACTTTAGCAGATAATTTCATTACAAATGCAATTAAACAATGATCATGTAACCTGATATGCTATGTGCTTTAGCTCACCTAATGTTTCCATATGCATTATCTCATTTAAACCTAATGACCGTGTGGAAGAGTCAAAGATTTGTGGCCCCATCTGACAAACAAGGAAACTGTGGCTGAAGGAGGGTTTTCACGTAGGGAAGCCCAGTCTGCTCCAGAGACTCTGTCTTCCAGGCCGAGTTCTTTCCGCTACACCACAACACACACAGTAGCATGAGGTCAGACTTGCCTAGAGTTGTATTACCGCTTGGGGTCAGCCTCAGCGAAAGGGGCATGAACCAAGGGCAAGCCAGGGCGCAAAACCCCTGGGTGCTTTGCAGGAGTTAGAAATGCCTGCTGCTCACTGCCTCTCTGTCACGAACTGCGAAGTGTCTCTCACTCCAGAGTATGGATTATTTTCTAGAATATTCCAGGAACATATGTCCCTTTTCAATGACAGTCAAACAAATCTGCACCTGCATTTAATCACCAGAACTTAATGCCCTAATGTAATACTGAGTATCATTTATTGTGTGTATACAACAAGGACACTAAAGTCCCTCCCTCTGCATATTTTTTTTAAATCCATGAAGGCATTTTTTAGAAGAGGCGTTGGATTTGCCTTGATTCATACCACTCTTGCCTAAATACCCTACTGACTGCTGTAAACCACAAGATGGCTGGCTCATTAGGAGGCCAAGGAACATCGAAGCACCAAGCAGTCTCACAAGACACATGCCCTTTTCCACACATGCACTCATCATCCAACTAGGGGACCCAGCCCCAAGTTTCCTGTCTCAAAATCGAATTCAATGCGTAGGAGCCATACATTAGACAACCAAGACACACAAGATGAGACCGATGTCTCCACTTCCACATTTTCCCGGACAAGTCCAGAACGGTATCGTGCTAGTCTGGGGTCTCTCAGAAGCAGGTGCCAAGGCAGGATTTCAGGAGAGGAAAATGAATGCCTCAGTGAAAAACAGAACAAAACAAAACTGGGGGGGCGGGGGTGCTGGAAAGGCTGGTAGAGTTGTCAGGCTGCCTGCAAATCTAACTTGAGAGCACGAGAGACTGAGAGGTAGTTTAGTGTATGCATTCCACACTGTTGTGCAGTGAAGAAAAGGTTTGGCAAAACCACGAGAAGTCCTGGAGCCAAAGTGGGTCCCACCTGCCTCCAGGGTCCTGGTCAGCCTCAGCTTATCGCTACACTCATCACTGGTGCGAGCAGCCAGCGGGGGGTGTGGCCCATGTGCAAACTAAGGAGTGGATGGATTTTAACACACAGCAGCTGGGCCCAGGGGTCTGTGAGGCACCTTCTTACTGCTCCAGCGCAGAGAGAAACTTGTCTAAAACCCTTAACCTTAAAGGGAAGGCTTGTTTTTGTTTTTGTTTTATCAGACATTACTGGTTCATAAAAGAACCAATCTCACATTATTTGGAACAATATCAATAGCATTACTGTAAATAGAATAGAACCCTGACAAAAGCACTCTGAATTACAATTTTTACAAAAGGAACAAGTGTAACTCATCAAATAAAAATTATTCAGCTGTTTTAAATATAGTTTATTGATTATGCAATTACAGTTGTCCCATATTCCCCCCTTCATTGCCCTCCACCCTGCACACCCCCTCCCACCCACATTCCCCCCTTTAGTTCATGTCCATGTGTCATTCTTGTAAGTTCTTTAGCTTCTACATTTCCCACACTATTCTTGCCCTCCCCCTGTCTATTTTCTACCTACCATTTATGCTACTTATTCTCTGTACCTTTTCCCCCTCTCTGCTCCTCCCACTCCCCTATTGCTAACCCTCCATGTGATTTCCATTTCTGTGGTTCTGTTCTTGTTCTAATTTTTTGCTTAGTTTGTTTTTGTTTTTGTTTTAGGTGTGGTTGTTAATAATTGTGAGTTTGCTGTTATTTTACTATACATGTTTTTTATCTTCTTTTTCTTAGATAAGTCCCTTTAACACTTCATATAATAAGGGCTTGGTGATGATGAACTCCTTTAACTTGACCTTATCTGAGAAGCACTTTATCTGCCCTTTCATTCTAAATGACAGCTTTGCTGGATAGAGCAATCTTGGATGTAGGTCCTTGCCTTTCATGTCTTGGAATACTTCCTTCCAGCCCCTTCATGCCTGTAAGGTCTCTTTTGAGAAATCAGCTGACAGTCTGATGGGCACTCCTTTGTAGGTGACTGTCTCCTTTTCTCTTGCTGCTTCTAGAATTCTCTCCTTCATTTATTCAGCTGTGTTGTTCAACACCAGGTGGAGCTGTTTTCCTTTTTTAAATGGTGAGCAAGAATACTTTTTTTTTTTTTTAATGTAGTACAGCCTTGGGCTAATTGTTTAATAGCTTTTAAGTCATTTTTTAAAACCATTGGAGTGCCCTCACGCCATATTTGTCACCATTGTAAACCTGGTAGCTTTTCCCAAATACCACGGACCAGTTCAAACTGCAATACTAATAAAATAAAGCCACCAAAACTAAAAATATTGCTAAATCTCTAAAATAAAATTGTGAATACTACCACCTTAAATGTGTGCATTTTTTCAAAGGAAAGGGTTAAGAACCTAATTTAAATCTCATGGTAAATCCATAAACAAATCAACAGCCATGGAAAATGTTCTCCCAAATCACCAACTGGCTCACGTTTGTTCTTGTTTATCCAATACACCATCTCTGTAGGAAAGATATTGCTTTATCTTTAAAATAAGACAGGATTCAGGTTACAAAGATAAAGCATAAAATTTTTAACAAGTTTTCTATGCCAATTCTCAAAAGAAGCTAAAGGATTAGATTAATTCTACAATATAGATGTGCTTTTTGACAAGTGAATTGAGACAGCTGGGAGGCATCATTGATTCTGTGCCTCCAGAATCTTTCCTGGGAATTCTTTCGTTGTCATTGCAGGGAGACAGATACAGATACAAATAAATTAATTTTTGTAGGCAGAAAACATTTTTTTTAATGACAGGGTTGACCTACCTTAAAGGAATGCACAGTCAGCCCTCCGAGTCCTCAGGTTCTGTATCTTCGGTTCCTCATCCGGGGATTCCACTGACTTTCAGTTAAAATAGTTAGGGGGCCGGAAACCCTTCACATTGTCACTAACTATACCGAGTAGTCAGGCCTATGATGGTTGCTTGCATCCTCACTGAACATGTTTAGATTTTTATTTCTTGTCATTATTCACTCAACAATACAGTATAACGACTTCCTGCATAGCATTTAGATTATTATTAGGTGATGTAAGTAACCTAGAGATGAATTAAAGTATATAGGAGGATGTACTTAAGTTCTATACGAATAATACACCGTTTACGTAGGCACTTGGGCTTCCCCATTTGGGTACGGAGGTGTGTGTGCTTCAGAACCAATCTACTGCAGATCCTTACTGGAATAGTTCGTGTACCTGTGTATTTTTTCATACATTCTAAAATAGGTACAGAGAGCCTGCATGTGCTGAAAACAGAGGAATGAATAAGACCAACAGTGCCCGCCCCCTGGGAGCTTGAGAGACCGAATGCGTACAATGAAGCAAGCGAGGACACTAAGCGCTGCTGCGAGTAAGGGAGCGCAGAGAACTGTGGGTGGGCGCACACGGCCAAGAAACCTCGTGAAGGGCTGCCGTAGGAGCCAGAGAAAACCTTCCGGAAGGGTGAACGTCAAGCTGAGACTCCTCAGTCGGAGAGATCAAGGTGACAAACAAAAGGCAGGGTGTTTAAGGTGAAGACACAGATTTCAAAGGCCCGGGGGTGGTCACTTCGTAAGTTACATAATCACTGGATTCACTTCATAAGTTACATAATCACTGGATTCTACACCTGAAACTAATATCATATTGCATATCGATTGTAATTGAAAAATACAAACTTATTTTTTTAAGAAAGGCATTGCAATGTTTAGTTTTTATTTTTCCCTGAAGGTACTTTTAATTGCTATAGCTCTATTTTTAAGTACAAAATAATCATGAGCTCCCTTAAGGTAAAAAAAAAGACCAAACCTGAAGAAGATCCTGCAGAAAGAAGAACACACCTTCCAAAGAGTGACTCCTTTGTGCCTCCTCCAGCCGCTATCAAATCACCTCTTCTAAGGAAGACATAAGAAATCTTCATTGAGCTGTATTTTATGTGCAATCTCAATTTATTTCCTTGCAAATTTCTTTTACTTATATTTACATCACTCAATTGATTTTTTTTCTATCTATGAAAACTATTTGGTTATCTTGAGGTGAGATGGAATGCATTTTAATTTTTCATCAAAATTCACAGAAATTTTTATAATTTATGGCATTTTTAATTTAATGTTAGGGTTTTCAGGAATGAAATAATCTCACTGATCAAAAAACACATATTCATCAAAGGACAGGGTTGAAAACAAACATTTGAAATATGACAATAAATAAATATGAATAGGTTTCCACAAAAATAAGAAATTGCAATGGGGAAATAACCATTAAAACAGAATAATATTGTTAAATTCATAAGAGATTACTTGTAGATGAAGGTGGAAACCTACATGAACTGAATAATTTCCCAGGAAAAGGCAATTACCAAATTGATCTCAGAAAAGGCAGAAAGTTTGAAAAGATGAATAGAAAAAAAGTAACATTAAAAGTTATTGAGGAGCTACCTCACACAAAAGCATTAAGTGCAAATGATTTCACAGGCAAATTAGACTGAAAACATCAAAAACCAGACAATCCCAAGGGCATATGTGTTGCTCTGGTGTGTGGGAAAAGACACAAAATTCCAGGTCCTTTTCACGGAGCAGGTGTAACACTGATATCCACACAGGATAAACATAGGACAAAAAAGTAGCAGACGAATCTTACTTATGAATTTTAATGCAAAAACCCTAAATAAAATATTCATAAACAGAATTCAAAAGTATGTTAACAGAATAACACATTGTAGTCAAATTAGATTTACTTAGTAATGTAAGAATATTAGGAAATCCATTATTGTAATTTCTATAGTTATGTAATAAAGACAAAAATTATTATTATCTCTGTAAATGGTTTTAAAAAGTCATTGAGCCCTGGAGAGTATGGCTCAGTTGGTTGAAGCATAGTCCCATAGATGGAAAAGACACAGGTTCGATCCCCAGTCAGGGCACATACCCAGATGACAGGTTCCATCCCTGGTGGGAGCACATATGAGAAGGCAATAAATCTCTCTCTTTTTCTCTCTCTCTCTCTCACACTCTCTTTCTCTCAAGAGCAATGAAAAGATGTGCTCAAGTGAGGATAAAAAAAGTTTGTCTTTCTTAAAATTTATACCCTCTCCTCATGTAGGCTTAACTGTGTACCCTCAGAATTCATATGTTGAATTCAGCCCTACCCCACAAGAGTACATTAGAAATAGGACTTTTAAAGAGATATTTAAGTTAAAATGCATGTTAGGGTGGGCACTAATCCTTATAAGAAAAGGCTGTTCTTGTAGGAAAAAGAGATTAGGAAACTGACGCATAGACAGGACAACTGTGTGAGGGCACAGTGAGGGGGTGGCCACCTGGAAGCCAAGGAAACAGGCTTAAAAAAAAAAAAAAAACAAAAACTGCCAAACCTTGATCTCAGACTTCTAGCTCTCAGAATTGTGAGAAAATAAATTTCTGTTAAGCCACCTAGTCAGTGGTACTTTGTTATGAGCACCCTAACAAACTAACATAGTCTGTGCCACCCCCCAAAATAAATACAATATGATTTTATACAACTCAGTCATAAAGCCAGAACCTCATTGACTAAAGCAACACTAAAGACATTCATTCCCACAGAGACCAAGAACCAGCCAGGATGCCCATGGTCTCCACTATTATTCAAAATCGTATTGCAATGAAATCAGGCAATAGGATACAAGCAGACAATACTCAGAAAAGAAGTAAAACAACTTCTGCATGCAGGTGATAGGATGGTATACCTGCTGGCCCAGGAGAGTCACTAATAAATCCAACCCTGACGATAATCAGATGCAACAAAAAAAATGTTAAGTTAATCTGCGTAACAAGAAAAAGCTTTTGCATGAAGAAAAAAAAAGATACCATAAGCGAAGTTAGAGGATAAATAAGAGGAAATACTTGAACAGATGTCATAAAGAACTGATCTCACCAATATGTAAAAAAAATATATACAAGCTAAAGGGGGACAGTCCCCATGATGGGGACCATGGCCATAACAGGGCAGCAGAGGCTAGATTACTCTCCCATCTCAAAACAACTGACAAACCAGACAGAACACGTGAGGGAACAGTTTTCAGACACCGGGCCACAGGCAGCACAGGACATGAGTCCTGACAGAAGCAAACAAATGAAGTCATGTCTTTGATGGCTCCAGTTCACTGCCTGGTGGGAGTTTCCAGGCCACAGCAAAGGAAAAGGAACCCAGACAAAGCCAGGCTGTCTCCACTGAGTTGAGGAGACAGACTGAGAAGGTCAAGGTGGGGCGGAGTGCCAGAGAGGGGAAGGAAGCATGCAGAGGAAAGAGTTGTGCAGCTAGAGAACTCCAGACACCGTAAAGGATTCCTCTTTTTTTATTGGTTAATTTTTTAGAGAGAAAGACATTGACTTGTTGTTCCACTTATTTGTGCATTCATTGATTGATTCTTTTATGGGCCCCGACTGGGGATTGAACCTACAACCTTTGTGTATCGGGACAATACACTAACCAACTAAGCATCCTGGCCGGGGCCAAGAGAATTCCCCTTGCGTCTTCAACTAAGTACCGGTAAGAACACACATGTGAGGAAACCTCCAGAGGCCGGAGGAAGACGCACGGGAAAGGAGCAGATGGAACAATCCTCAGAGCTTATGCCACACCGGGAATAGCGTATGTCCCCGCCAGCAGAGTGAAGAATCCGGGAAATAATCAGTGCATCAGTCTGCAGTGACAGAAGAGAGGCAACCAGGGACGGGAGCGAGGGAGAAGAGGGAGCTGGACTACAACGAGCACGAGGAGCTGTGGGGGCATAATCAGCACGTGCATTATGCACGTACACATGTCACAGCTCGACAAGTTGTATATTTAAACTGGCATTCAGTTTATTGTATGTCAACTATATCTTGATAAAACTGTAAGGGGAAAAAAAAGTTTTTAAAATTAAGAGGGATGGAAAAGAGACCAAAACCCCCATAGAAAAATGGGAAGACCTGAGCAGTCAATAAATAAATAAATAAATAAATAATAAAACCCTTAAACATATAAAAGGACATGTAATCTCACTTCGCATAAAAGAAATGCAAAATACTGATGCTATTTTTTTACCTTCCATATTGGCAAAAATTCAGGGAGCTTTCACTACCCGCTTGAAGCTGCACAGAAACATCCTCAACAGATGTTCTCAGACTTTCCAGGTGGCAGTGCACAGCAGTGCAGTCCGTCAGGTGGGCGGGGACTGTCAGTGTCCACGGAAACTGTGCATGTGTTCATTCTCTGTTCCAGCTTTCTCAATTCTAGGGATTTACCCTGAAGATATACCTCAAAAAATTTTTTAAAAAAAGCTCACAAACCAACAAACAAAAAGACAAGCCAACAAAGAAAAAACAAATAATGGCACATTATTCAATGTGCCATTACGGGTCATAGCAAAATATCAGGAATAATCTCAATGCCCATCCACAGGAGCCTGTTTGAGTAAACTATGGAACACGCACACAGTTGAGTATTATGTAGTGCTAAAGTTGAATTTTAATATAAACAAATGAACCTAACTATATATTGCACTGATAACATAATCATAGAAAAAGGGAATTAAAGTATCTTTAAAGTACAACAGTAACCTCACTGTATCCTTAGTGTGATGAATTCTATGGGCAAAAAGAACTGCTTAGAAGATTTGGCTTGGAGAGTGGACTTGGCATAATAATTCTAATCTCAATTTATATGAATCGTAGGAGGGAGCAAAGGAATGAATATATTGATGTTTTCTCTCCATGGGAGAAGAGAGATATAATGTGGATTAGGGGAAGAAGAGGAAGAACCTATGGCATTGTTTTGGAACAAGAGGTATTAGCATACAGACTTACTTTTTTTAAATATACGTATTTCCCAGTCTTTTCCAGAGGGAGGGCAAAGAAGCAACAGCACACTGTCAGCAGGGAGCACACCTAGTCCCCAGGGTCGAGAACCGTACAGGGTCTGAGATGCTTGTTCTATCTGCAACCTAATAAGCTCGCCTGACACAGTTTCACGAATGCTAGCAGAACACAAGGAGCTCCTGGGTCAGCCACAAAGGACTTGATTGCTCTCAGTAATCGCAGTCGCCAGAGTGTCAGCATCTGTGGCAGCTCCCCAGCCCCAATCCCACAGGGCAACGTGAAAGGGGCCAGGCGATGCCTGGACACACAGGGGGTTCTGTTACGGGACCCTGCACTGCGGGAACATCAGAATCTGGTAGAATGGGAAGGCTGTCTTAGGTTCACCCCCAAAGGGACACATTATCTTTGTTATACTGGACAGTAGGCAGACCTGTCCTTTGCTCTGGAGGGAGACAGTATCAGTGTCTTCTAAAGCTGTTCGCTCGGCAAACATCCTTGAGAAAACAGTTCAGAACAAGGGCAGTTGCCGCGTCACCTGCCAGATGGACCGAAACACCGGAGAACCATGGAGCATTGTCGCCCAACAACAAGGCCTTGGTGTCTAAATACCGCACCCCACTTAGGAAAAACAAAAAAAGAAAGAAAGAAAAGGACTCCTTTGATCAGTAGCTGATTATAAGGTTAGGTGAGTCAGGCATATCTTATTATGTCAGAAAGGAAGGGAATCCTGAAACACTGATGAAGGCATTCAGAAGAACACAGGAACTGGAACAATACAGGCATCAAAGAAATTGTCGTGGAATGGATCATAACATGTTACATATTTAAAAATCCATGAGGCCATAGCAAGCCTTTAAAAGGGTGTGGGAGGCAGCTTGCGTTTACAGAAGAATGCCAGCTAGTGAGTGAAGCAGCAATGAAAGAGGGAGAAACTGAGTATGGCTCATCAGTGGGTGCTTCTGGCTTTGTCAACTTCCGCCTGCTCACGGAGGGCAAGGAGAACCTGGACAAAGAGACTGACCAGTCCAGACTGGTGGTGGCAGTTTTCATAAGCAAGGGTACTTACGAGGCTTGTCTTGGGCAGCTGCAAGACGACCTCCGCACCTGCCAACCAGAACCTTTGGAGCTTATATAGAAGCCTTAAGGGGCTTCAGTCATCCTCAGTCAAGATGGTTCCAACACCGCATGACTATCTCAAGACTGTGCCCTTGGGCAGAGGCGAATCTACCTGGAGGGAGACAAAGGGAACGCACATTCCACGGATGGGGGTGGAGGGGAGTCTCCCGTTGTCAGGGGCCAGCTAGAGGGTCAACCTGAGATCACATCTTCTATCGACCTGTTCCAACACTGCCAACACTCTAGTTAAAAAAGAAAATTGCCGTAGAACACAACTTGACACATCACAGCAAAGATTGTTAATTGATTACAAATAGAAAGAGTAACCTTCATAGTGAAGAAGTCAGACAAGCTCCCCCTTACCCGAGGGATTAAACTTGAGAGCACCAGTGAGGAGGCAAACCGAAGCTGCCTGCCTCCTGCTGCTGTGCACCGAAAGCAGCATTGTCTGTGTGGTGCTCGTGTCCAAGGTGTTTCATCCAAACCCAGGCACAAGGAGACTACAGGTAAACCCAGACTGTGAGCCATTCTCCAGCACAACTGGTTTGGTCGCTTCTTAAATGTCAAGGCCAAGGTTAAAAAAAAAAAAAAAAAAGACTGCTATTATGCTCAAGATAAAAGATTGAAGAGACATGATGACAAATAAGTGTTGTTTGGTTCACGTTGCTGTTGTTTTTGTTTTTTTTTTTAAACAAAGCTATTAAGATATTACCGAATGATTTGGAAATATGAAACCATTTATTAGATAATACTGGTGTATCAGTAACGTTGTGACCAAGGTATTGTGATCATGGAAGAAAATGTCCTTTTTTGGACATACATGCTAAGCAACATGATATCTGCAAATTATTTGGAAAATAATTTGGAAAAACAGAGTGCAATCATGGAAAAACACTAACTGATGAATCCTAGGAGAAGGATGTATGGGTGTGGATTGTACTGTCCTTCCAATTTTTCTGTAGGGTTGCAATTTTTCAAAATAAAAAATCAAGAAACAATTAATTAATCATATTCCCTGGCCATCTTCCCAAACTGCAGTGCTAATCCCTTGAAAACTTACAACCCACTCACCTTCAAGATCATTTAAAGTACCTTTTTGGAATTATATGCTGGTTTTCTCATTATTTCAATGTAGAATATCATCCAAAACTGTGCATGGAGCTCTCTTAGAAGAGCATCCTGTCTTTGACCTAGAACTGAGAATAACCTTTATTTTGTATCCAATATCAACATTTTTCTAAATCTTGTCTTTCTAGACTATGCACATTGAGAACATATCTAAATTGGCTGTCTGGTTCCTTGCCTGGCTCATAACTGATACATATAAATAGATGCAATTTGGGCAAATTTCCCATGTATTTTCTATCAGTGAAATTTAATGTGCCTTTTCTGGTCTCTTTATATAGTTATCAAAAGGTTCCTACACTTTATTTCATAGTCATTAGAATTTGCAAAATAGCTTCGCAACAAGAGGTATCTTCAAGTACAAAGATCTTGGTGCCTGTGCCTATTTTCGGTTCTTTATAAACCATTAAACCCATCCAGCTTTAACTTTGCTTTTGGAGTCCCCTACTGTCAGTTTCCTTCCCAGAGACTACTTGTTTTATGTCTCTAATACTATTCTTTACACCTTTTAAATTGTCTACTGTGAAAGGCATTTTGAACATATTGTATATTGTTTCTGTGTCCTCGTCCATCCATGTCCCCACAACATAAACACGAGCCAGGTGTGATAACCACTGACCACCTGTGCAGCCATTACCTTATTTCCTTTCAAGTTTTTCCTCTTAGGTCTCATCTCATTTCCCTAATTCTCAGTTATGTGGACACAACCTCCTTATTTTTCCCACTTCCCCACGCCACTACTTCTACTGGGACCACGGCAGACTAAAAGGCTCTTACCAAAAGCACAGGGATTCTGTAGGACTGTGTAGCACTTCTGCCTGCTCACCGCTCCCACACAGGTTCTTACACATGCTTACGGCGAACCTCACTTTCAGCTGTGCGATACCCTCAAAGGCAGAGTGAAGGGGTGGTACAGTCAGCAGCTCCCACAAACACACAGGAGAGCATGTTGAAAACACATCCCTGTATTCTAAGACCAAGTTGCATCTTCCACCTCAAGAAGGTAGGGGTGTCATTAGTGGTCTCCATGACACTCAGCTGATCCCCAGTTCCTGAAGAGGGGTTACATGCCTGGTCCTAGGGAGAGGAGTAGGTGGAAGAAAGGTCCCTTCTCCCTTGTTTTGTTCGAAAGATTTGCATGCAGAAAGGATTTGGATCCAGGCAAATGAACTGTATCACTCCACATATGTATTAAAATGTTTAGCATGAAAAGAAAACTCAAATGTGCACTCAGTGGTCTGGGAAATGGTAAGGGCATATCAGTAGGTTATCAGTGGTGGCGACATAGGTGTTCCTGCTCTGCTCGGGCGGAGGGGCAGAGGAACAGGCTGAGACAGGGCAGAGCCTGGCTGCTCAGAGCTGAGAACCAACTCCTCAGGAAGTGAAACAAGACGCCTCCACTCATTGGGAAGATGAAACTGGAGCCAAGTTACAGAGGGCTTTTTAAATCATAAATAATAGCACAGTGACATGCATTTAAGAGTGATCATTAAATATTTGCTACATAAATAAGAAAAAGTCAGAGATGCTACATTGTTACAGCCTTGTCCTTACGCCCCTCAGTGCCTGGAAGAGCACGGATCATTAGCAGAAGGAACGCAATCCTGACCACAGATTCCAGAGGGCACCTGTTTCGTTAGTTACTACTCACATTCCACAGGCTGTGCGTGCCCAAAGCCCTGTTCTTCTTCCTTATTCCCACTCGGCCTCCTCCGCACCTGCCTCTCACTCCAACCTGCCTGTGCCGGGGACCATCTGTCTAGTGTCCGCTGTGGTCAAAGTTTTGAGGTCTGTTTTTGTTCCATTTTCTAGTGTAATGGTGGATCCTGAAATTCTTCATAAAGGAACACCTACTCAATAAGTAAAACCTTCCTGATAATTGATAGTAATTTCAATCTGCCTTTAGGCTAAAAGACCCCTCTTAAATGATGAGGTGTAAATGAAATAGAGAAGCCTGTTCTGCAGTTGTGAAAAACAAATAAAGCTAATATCTTTAAGAGTGAAGACTAGATCAAGATATTTCCATCATGTAAAACATCTAGACATCCTATGTATGCATGGTCTGCAGGGTAGAAAAAGACACTACTCCACGACTTTGCCCATGTTGTATCTTCTTTTTATCTTGAAAGCATCTTTTGAACAGGTGAAGATTTTAATTTTAATTAAGTCCAGTTTTTTTCATGGATCGTACTTTTGGTGTTGTATTTAAAAAGTCATCACCACACCCAAAGTCATCCAGATTTTCTCCTACACTATCTTGTATAGGGTCGAGTGTATTTTTTTAAAGCAAATAAATCCCCAAAGGAGAATATAGGGTCCACACTAGACAGGTCAGCAACCACCTTTTAGTCCTCCTTTTATAGACAGAAACTAGAACTGAGCCTGGTACATAGTTAGATAACCAATATATTTACACGGATGGATGGATGGATGGATGGATGGATATGGATATGGTGTCTTTATACAGAATTTAAATTCCCACCAAGAACAGACACCTAAACTCATGTCTCTTTCCCACTCACTTTCCAGTCTTCTGAGGAGCCCCTCAATATTCCTAGCCCTCCAGGCTGCAGGGGGCAGCTTCTTTAGCTGGGGGCGGTGCCTAGACACCGTCCCTGGGCCAGCACTAGGCGGCGAGAAAGCGCAGCTCTGGGTAACCAGGCCCCAGGCGCTCGACAGCTGGCTGCTGGTGCGAGGTTCCTTGCGAGAGCGATTGGACAGTAGAAGGCGGGGACCCAGACTCGAAAAGTGGACTCTCTGGACTTGGTCAGCCCCAGCGGGGTAGCAGCCAATAAAGCACCTATCTGCCTTGGGACTCCGGTGCCAGGGTGGCTGCGCCCACCCAGGCTTCGCGTGGGTTATCAAGAGGGCAAAGGAGATGCACAGCCGCTGCCCTCCAGTCCCAGGTTGTCTGGCATCCGAAGCTGCCCGGCTTTTCCATCAGCTCCCGGGTTACCAGCAGCGGACCGAGCTGCGTCCCGGGCAGGCGGCGCCACAAACTCAGGGGTGAGAGCTGGGCGCCCCCTCGCCTTCCGCCCGGTACCTGCTGCGGGCCTTCGCAGCGCCGGTCCAGCCGGCATGTTTCAGGTGGGCAGGTCCAGTGTCCCCAAACAAGCGCCCCGGAGTCTGGAGGACCTGGACTCAGTGCAGCGCGTCCTCCTGCACAGGTCAGTGCTGGCCAGGGCTGGGGGAGAGCCCGCCCTGCGTTCTGGGTCCCGGGGAGGGAGGGGCAAGGCTTCCCAGGGTCTCGCGGAAGTCTCCTTGGGATGCTCCCGGCGCGGGACTCGCGTGGGAGAGAGGGTGGGATCCACGCCCATGTGTTCCAGAGTTCGATGCTCCGGACCCGCAGGGTCTCGCTGCGGGGAGTCTGGTCCCATGCGGTCCGGCATATCCACCCCCTGCTCCCTCCAGAAAACACCACTTTCTAAAGAAGCGAAAAAATGATTAAGCAATACTGTTCTTTAAACACCGCTAGACTTTCTCCAGGAAAAAAAATAGTGGAGAGTTTTGTTTGGAGTTTAGTCGTGATTGGAGTTAGAACGAGCCATTTTGAAGAAATCTAATTTTAACACCTCCCCACCCCCGACACACACGCACATGCGGGTCCACGCGCACAACTACACAAAAGAAATTTAAGAGTTCCTCTAGAGGATGAGAACCCCAAATTTCCAAAGACTGTTAGTATATTAACTTACTGCTGATACCTTTGTCCACCCTTACCCTTTATGCAAAATAGACCAACAGTAAATTCCCTGGAAACGGTGATGAGTTTATAGAAGAGAAAGAAGTAAGAATCCACAGGGAAAACAAGATCCTTTTCCATTTTGAGATTGAGAGGAGGGATGAAGTGCAGGCATGTAAAACTGCTTTACTTCTAGCAAAGTGTGGCCTCCGTAAGACATTATATGGGAAAAACTCTTCTAGAAATACAGCAAAAGGATCTCTTGAATACATTTGTGGTGAGAAAGAGTAAGTAGCGCTTAGTAACTGTCAGGGGGAGGTTTATGTGAGTTCTCTCATCTGTAAACGTTTCAAGTGACCCTTTTAAGTCTGTACAAAACCATATGAGCTGTAGAAACCCTGTTCTGCTGGAAGTGTGAGGAAAACAGGAACACATCGTGCAAGGAAGGAACTGGGGCTCTTCAGTGTAAAAGCTGTCTTCGGAAACCCACAATTTTCCACAGTTGGCTTCCTTCCCCCTCGGCCCAAGGGAGCCCCTGCCATATACAATAAAATATTACCAAGTGAGCCGCTAACAGGGGATTCTGCTCAATTCCCAAAGACAGTTTCCCCTGCATGTGATAAAATTACTGTCCAGAAATAATCCCCCCAAAGTATTAACTAGAAACTCATTCACAGCCTGACTTTGATAAAGCTGGAAGGGGTGTTTGTTTTAAAAGCTGAAGACCTTCCTGCAACAGAATTTCTTCATGTTTTAAAGGTCAGGTGCCAATAAAATTCTTAACTGGTAACACTACAGTGTTTCACATGCAAAGCACAAACCTGTCTGAATGAAACAGGGCAAAAGAATATGTTTGAGATGTACTCATGGGGACTGAGATGATTCTTTGGGAAGTCAGCAGTGGAGAGTTTTTTTTGGGGGGGTGGGGCGGAGCCCTGCTCAGTAAATGAACAGCTACTTTATCTGAATTACAAATAACTGCTCCCACATGCTATAGGAACCAATGCAATCTGAAACCATAAATGTGTGTGTTGGTATCACAGTGAGCAGTGCTTTCTTTTTAACAGTATATGAAAGCCTTTCTGCAACGCATTATTTTTATCCGTGGTTATTTGTTACTTAATGTTTTCAAACAGCTAAAATTTTTGATACAGCTATAGAGGTTTTTCTTTCATTTAATGGAGCTATATTTTCATTTAATGGAGCTATGGTTCAACTATATTTAATCAAATACCTTTTGCTTGTAATGTTAGACATAACATAATAGAAATTAGGTAACTTTTAAACCATACTCATCTATTCACCATAGTTCTCATTGTGTTGTCCGGTGCATGGCCTATTGTTTTAGATCAGCTTAACAAAATGTTGTTTTTCCTTTAAAACATCACTTGTAAGACTATCCACAAAACGTTGGAAATTGCATTAAAGAGACCAGAAGCCTTGAGTCGTGGAAAATTTATAGACAAGAGAAATGAACAGACTATTCTATTGGATTTTTACATCTTATTTTGAAGGATGTCTTCTGAGTGTTTATTTTTTAATTATTTGTATATTTCCTGTTGCAAATAGGGTTTTCAAAATGTAAAGCATTAAATTGCTATGCTTTTGAAAAAGATACTTCAACCAAACCAAAATTGAAACAAAGTTGCAAACTTTTCTCTGCATGTGGTGTTAGCTTCAAAATATGTCGATACTAAAATTACATCTTGGCAAAAAAAAATGTTTGGCTATCCTGCTTTTTGATAAAAAGTTACACATAGGTTGTCCAAGTCCGGGAAAAGTTTTTGCATTTCTCAGTTACTTTTACTTAAGTAAATTGACACATCTGTGATCTTGATTATAAGAAGTACTCAGATACAATAATATTAGCACTCAGTACTTTCAAAGATTTTTTAAAAATTTTGCACAAGGCTATTGTAATTCAATCATTCCCTTGGAGTCCTATTTCAAACTTGGTTGTGTGACTTGGAACGATATTTAACTTGTCTATATTTTCCTGTTCTTCTAGTAATATGAAAAGTTAATACCCACCTTACTGGGTGGTGGTGTGAATTTCAGATGACATATAAATGCTCTAAATATGTAAAGTTCTAGCCCTGGCTGGTGTGGCTCAGTGGATTGAGTGCCAGCCTGTGAGCCAAAGGGTCACTGGTTCAATTCCCAAAGGAACCAGCGATGATTTGATTCCCAGTCAGGGCACATGTCTAGATTGTGGGCTGGGTTCCCAGTTAGGGGCACATTAGGGGCAACCACACATTGATGTTTCTCTTCCTCTCTTTCTCCCTCCCTTCCCCTCTCTAAAAAATAAATAATCAATTAAAAAATTAAAACATAAATATGAATATAAGGGATTCTGTTAACAACTGTCCTGGATATTAAAACAAAGCACAAAGGTAGCTATCCTAAAGGCTCTGAGAAAATTCATCTAAGTGATTCTCCTAAGCCTAATGGCTGTATGGTGCTGGTTCAAGCCGGAGTGCTGTTATGTTCTGACATCCAAGCCAGCAGGGAAAAGTGAGCTAGAGGTGAGCCTCTGAAAATGGTCGATGACCTACATGTCATTCTTTTGTCAACAGCAAAATGTGCATGTTTAAAATACCTTGAATAGGTAGAACTCTCAGGGGTAAAGGTATGCCCCATTGGATAATATTTCTGATAAACAAAATATCCTTTTAAATTCAAAAAGTATTTTAATTGGGATTTGGTTGAATCTATAAATTGCTTTGGGTAGTATGGACTTTTTGATGATGTTAATTCTTCCAGTCCATGAACATGGTATATGCTTCCATTTATTTGTGTCTTCCTTAATTTCTTTCTTCAGTGTTGTATAATTTTCTTAGTACAGTTCTTTTACCTCCTTGGTTAGGTTTATTCCTAGGTACTTTATTATTCTTGTTGCTATAGCAAATAGGATTTTTTTTTTTTGCAGTACAATTTACAATAGCCAAGTGCTGGAAACAGCATAAGTGCCCATCAGTAAATGGGTGGATCAAAAAACTGTAGTACACTTTCACGATAGAATATTATGCAGCAGAAAGAAAGAAGGAACTTCTAACCTTCACAACAGCATGGATGGAACTGGAGAGCGAAGTGAAGTAAGCAAGGCAGTGAAAGACAAATACCATGTGATCTCACCTTTAAGTGGAATCTAATCAAAAGTGAGCAAAATAGAACCAGAGACATGGAAATAAAGAACAAACTGACAGTCACCAGAGGGAAGGCAGGAGGGAGATAATGGGGAAAGAAGGGGAAGTGTTGTCAAGGAACATGAATAAAGGACTCATAGACAAAGACAAGGGGTGGGTTAGGATTAAATGCAGGAGGTGGGGGTGAGTATGGTGGAGGAGAGTAATGGGGGAAAAATGGGGACAACTGTAATTGAATAAGAATAAAAAAAGAAAGAAATGAAACTTCAAAAAAAATTCAAAAAATAAAAACTAAAATAAATAATAGACTCAAAACATTTAAAATATATAGCACACACTGCTCTGTTTCTTAGGGTGTAAGGCATGAGATTCCGAGGGTTGTCTCATTTGGTTCTTAGCAACGCTGCATAGTAGGTAGGGATTCTTATCGCTGTATTCCAATAAGGAAACTGTCCACGTTCACTTGGTTGAGTGCCAGAATCAGGATGAGAACCCAGCTCCTCTGACTGGGGAATGCACAGCACTTATGGATGGTCAAGCATTTTCTCAGTTGTCATCAACTTGCTGTAAGGCTCCACATGGAGTGACTTTTTTTTTTTAGGTGCTGCTGAGGGCACTTAGCACTCATTTACAAGCTATGATTTTTTTGTAATTCATCTGTCTTCTTTTGTTTCCTCCTTCCCTCTTCATCGGCAGATTGTTAACCATCAGCAATTTCTGCTGCTGTTGTATTCGTGTCTGAAGGAGGCCTCCCTTCCTTCTGGTTGGCAGCTAATGATCTCTGGCAGCACAACACTTCACTGCATTTGTTATAATTTGTAAATGAAATACCAAGTGAGGATAGTTAGGAATAAATCAAAGTTTTGGGGCTTGAACTTTGTGCCATCTACTTTAGTTACTTTTCTGTTTACTTCTGCATTCTCATCTGTGTTCTGTTATTATTCAAATGGAAGATGGGTGATCTTAGAAGAAGTTCCATACATTTTTACAGATAACTCATTTTTTATATGGGTGAATGATAATTTTAGATCATAATGTAGCTCTATAAACAGACGATTGCCAAAATGTTACTTTTATATATTATGTCTCTATCCCAGATTTTTAAAATTCCATACTATAAGTCTCAGTTTTTTAAATGTGATTTGCTGACCAACCATTTATTCATGATTTAAAAAATTGTTTGGTTGTCAGTATTACCACATAGTTCATGAATTATTATTTCCATGTTCACAAGTAAAGCAACATTAATAAATTTCTAACAAAATTTTAAAGTTTTTCATGGCCATGACCCCCTTTGGCCTTGTTTGCATTTACTTCTCAGTGCTACCTTCTATTGTTACTGGGGAAAGAGCTCTTGAACCTGCTAAAGGCACTAAATATTTAATTATGTTCTTATCTGGTGTATTTTATGTCACAATTGTATTGTTTGCCTAATTGAGATGATAATCTATGCAAATAAGGACTTTATATAAGTCGCATATATATGCGACTCTTGTAAGTCTTCCTGCAATTGCTAATTAGGAAACAGACTAATGTAGTATTCTTTAAAAGGCCATGAAAATGACATCTTATTCTTTTCCTTTCTTCATCCTTTCCAATACATCTAAGGTTGTTAAATATTAATTTAATTAGTACAAATATGACATCTAAAGGTAGAAATCTGATTAGCTAATACCATACCCTGAAAGTTTAAATAAGAATTTAAATGATGACCATTATTTCTTCTTTTGTGAAAGATCACAGAAAGCAGTAACTTTGGGGGTAGAGAGTATTTTGTTTATTAAACTAAATATAGAAATAAATTAGCCAAGGAAGTTGATATACCTCAGACATATCTAGCGTGAAGGAACGTTCTGAAAAGATATTCTTTTCTGTGGCATTCCTTGCTCCAGTTCAACCTTGTATAAGAGGAAAATAAAAAAAAAAAAAAGAAAAAAAGAGCCAGTCCTTTTTTCCTGGAGCTTGTCATTTGGCAGCAAAGGTAGACCATCCCTAAATAATTTAGATACTAAGCAGACTGGTACTTGTTATAAAAGAACTTTATGGGCTACATTGTGAGGGAAGGTGGAACGAGGAAGGCTTCTTGGTACTATTTGAATTGGATCTTGGAGGGAAAATGTAGTGTTTTGCATAAGTAGCATTCCACAGTGAGAGAACTGTGTGAATTAAAAGGTCCATAAAATAGTTTCATGGACACTTTCCCTGCTAGGCATTTTACATGCGTGAATTCACTGGACCCCCAGCAGTCCCGTGAAGCAGGATGCAATACCCACATTCACAGACAAGATGTGAAGCTTGGGGAGGCTGCTCTGCTCAAGATGACACAGATGGTGGGTTCTGGAGCAGGCAGAGGCATGTCTGCTAAGCTCAAAATCTGGAGGTGGGAGTGGGGCCCAGCCTCCTGGGGAAATGGGCAGTGGTGTGAAGCGCAGAGCTGAGGAAAGGCTTAGGGCAGCTTCCCAAGTTGCCCTGGGGCACGTGTTTAAAGTAGAGGTTTCCAGGTTGATGCCCTTGGACACTTGGATCCTGCTGAAGTGGGGCAGGTGTTAAAAATGTGTATGTTTAACAAGGACCCTAGGTCATCTTTTAATCAAGCAAGTTGAGCACACCTATTTAACCTAATTAATGTATAGCAGGAACTCAAGACATCTAACTCTGTAATTGGTGCTCAATTGTTTGTAGAAGTGTACTTTTTTTTAAAAAAAGGAAACGACACAGTTTGCACTTCATTCTCTAATGGGGTGGCATTGAAGGTTTATGAGCAGGGTATACAATTATTAGGTACTTATAGAAGAATGAAGTGTTATTTATGGGAATAAAATGTATTTTTTGTTTAAACTTAAAATATCCTTCAAAAAAATTCCAGTAAGCTGCTTTTAAAATGAGGGAAGTTTAACTTCCTAAAGAGGTACTTAAAGCATTTTTTATTTTACAATGGAATCTTAAGTAATTTTTAACATTTGAGATTGTGATGAGAATAAGCAAGTATGTTTTAACATGAGACATAATATAACTACCATAGTGATTCCAACTTTTAAAATAATATTGTTTCCTGATTTTAAAATTAATATCTCTTTTGAGACCTCAAGCCCAAAAATATTTGGAAATATTTGTTTCTCTTGCTTCCTGGATCCACTCTCCTCAAACTTCTAATCAACTTGCTTCCTCCATCACTTCCAGCTGGCAAGGTTGCGCCACGCTGGTGTTTACCAGAGGGGGGAAAAAACACCATCTCATGGAGATTGGTTCAGCGTCCTTACTGGAACAGGCACGTGGACATCCACGCCTACACCTCGTTTGGGAAGTAGTTTTGAGGAAAAGGTGTCAGCAAGGTCATCCCCTCCTGCCACCTCACACACCTCCTTGGGCTATCATCCCTTTATGAATTAGTCCCTCGGTTCTCCGATTTCTGTGATATGTGACCTCTTTTAAGGAAAAAAACTATTGGGGATTCCCAGGGATGACTTAAAGTTTTTTTTAACCATAATTTTAAATAAACTGATATAAAAGCTCTGTGCTATATAGTCTTATATAAGATAAAAGCAATTTTACAAATTAATACACATAAACTACAAAATAAAATTCAATAGCTTGTATACCGATATAAAAAGGCACATTTAAAAGTGAACACAAATAAAACCATAAAACACAGGTGTTCAAATGGACATAGTTTAATGTGACAGTGAAACTAAATTGCAGCGTGACAGTTTCTATAACTGACCCAAGTTCTTTTGGGTTCTCTGTGCATGTATCACTCTGGACCCAGGGACAACTCATCTCCCAGTACTTTTCTTAGTTTGGAACATTACACCCTATAATAACGAGGTAAGTTAAGACCTCCCCTAAGAAATGTGCTGCGGAGCTACACAGCCTAGTTTGGTTTTCTTTGGGTGTTTCTTTAGAAGTCTGTACTTATCCTGTAATACTTATTACTGTGTGTTGTAAAATGCCCATTCATCTTTCAATCTCCACCATCTGCCCTTGTACTTTAAATCAAACCCCAGCACCCATTCAATGATATCATAAAATAACGTTACAGTACATCCTTCATTTTCTTGTTGTAACAGGAATATTTTCCCCATGCATTCTTCCTTGAAACCATTTCTGTTCAGATCATGATATTCATATATATAAGCGTATTAAAATTTTCCCGCTATTGTTGAACATTAAGATTGCTTTCAGCTTTTTACTTTTATAAATTTTATTTGCATTCCTTACAGTCTAATGGTTATTGACTTTTAAGTTTGATTCTTGGTTGGATTTGGTTCGTACAGGGTATTTACTCCATAGTATGTGACTGTTTAGCACAGTATGTGAATAGAACAAGTAATTAGAGCAATGTCTAAGTAAATGCTAGCTATTTTGTACTTACAAAAAATACTTGGTGTAGGTTTTCGCAAATGACAGATAAAACTTACCTGTTTTAGTGATGAGAACACTTTATTAAATTATAAAATTTTGACTTAGAAGGTGAACACACAGCTGATTTCACAACATTGTCACCTACTTGAAGTACCTGTCTACAATGTCTGCTTGGGACAACCGTAGCAATATTTACAAATGCGAAACAATAAGAAAACCAAAGAAGCAATGGCGCGTATTTGCATTAATACCTGGAGAGTACTGCTAAGCAGCATCCCTTCCCGGATTAGAGGCAGAAGGTAATTTCCTTCACCTCAAAGGAAACGCAGGCTGAGCGTCTCTAATGTTCCGACAGCTCTTCGGCGTAGAAACAAAGTGCGAACCGGCGGCGGGAGGAAAACTGGGTCTCCACCTGTTTTACTAAGTACACTGCTCCAGAGAAGTGTGCTTAGGCAGAGCTCGCGGAATGTTAGCTACTTCCATTCCTCCGACACGCCCTCCCAGAAATTTCAGCTCATTGGCTCCCTTCAGTTTCCTAGTTTTCCCGGGAAGCTTCTCCGTCTCCTTGGCAACCTGAGCTGCCACCAATTGCAGCCCAGGATTGGTGATCACGTGGCCTGTGCCGCGTCTCCAGCGGAGGAAACATGGCGGCCCTGGGCAGTACTAGATGTGAAAGTTGAGTTGCTCTACTGTGGCTGCTGCATCTCCGCTGATGGCGACTGCGGCTTTGTGCGGTTCCCGTCAGAGCCCCGAGGGGCTCCTTGGAGACCCCTCTCCGCAAGAAGATGAGGACTTTGATCCTGAAGATGGGGCCAGCGACTCGGGTTCCTATTCGTCCGCCAGTAGCGATTACGAGTAAGGTTCTGGAAAAGGGACAATGAAATCCATCCCTTCAGTGCCCAGAGTGGAGTGTGCACATGGGTTAGGGAGACTGCGGAGTTTTGGGTGGCTGGGATTGAGTGACCTTCAATAGCAGCGATTTTCCACCGTTTTCATGTCATGGCACACATATACTAATTGCTAAAATTCTAGGGCACACCAAACAAAATTTTTTTTGCCAGCCTGATTTAAAAAAAAAAAAAAAACAGGTATAATTTTGATTCATTAACGTTGGATGGCTATTTGGCACTCTAAGGGAAAGGAGGTCCGTGTCCTGGACTAAATAATCAGGTATTGCAGGTTTTAAAAATTCTTGCAGCACATCTGTTGAAGATCGCTGTTCTATGGTAAGCGGGACTTATTTGTGCCGCGTTTCAGATGTGTGATATCGTGAGCCGAAATGACGTGCCATTCTTTGCTACTGTAGGTTTTTTAGGATTCTCAGATGAGGAGTCTCTCCTCTTTCTGGTGGATTCCATAATTTTAAATAAACTGATTTGAATAATTTTAACTGATTTAAATTTTAAATAAACTGATTTCCATAATTTTAAATAAACTGATCTGAAGGCAGTTGCCTTCAAAGGGCCAAAATAATTTTAGGACTGTGTAAATGTAACTACTCTTTAACTGTTAAGGAGTTGAAATTACATTCGGCCCTCTGAAGGCAACTGAGGCTGATGTGCCCCCCAGTGAAAATGAGTTGACACCCCTGTGTTAGGGTTCTCATAAAACTGCCCTGTTGCAGTGTCTTCGTGCTTTTTTAGCATCGTGAGAGCGAAGGGACACCCTACACGTTTTATAAGACAACTATTTAAAGTATGTAGTATTTTCCTGTTATAAAAATGAATAGATGTATAAAAGAAAGAAAATCCACCCTAGTCTCACAGTGGAGGACAACCTCTCTTATCATTTTGGGGGTATTTCTCCTATGTTTTCCTGTATATCCTCATGGTTTTCTTGTTTGAAAGAAATAATGTAGTTTTTTAACTACAGAATACCTAAGTATCGCTTTCCACTTTTTTTAACCTTAATAATAATGAAAAAGTTACTCTGATTCACGGTACCTAGTGCTGCCTGTTTTAAAGGAATCTATCCATTACTACTATGGATTAAGAACTTATTGGAAAAGTCAGTTAGTGGTAGCTTGAAATGACAAGGACTGAAAGGTCCAGGTGCCAAAACATCAACCAACCCACCCTATAATGGACTGCCATATACGTCAGTTTTAGGATGACATTTTTAATGTGTATTTAGGACTAAGAGTTACTTGGCAGTTACTGTCATCTATAAGTATGTAAAACATTTTTCATTGTCTTTGAAAACATGGAGGCAAATCATTACTAATAGGTACTTAATATACTCTAGAACAGGGGTGTCCAACCTGCTGCTCACGGGCCACAGGATGCCCAGAATGGCTGTGAATGCGGCCCAACGCAAAATTGTAAATTTACTTAAAACATTATGAGAGTTTTGTGTGTGTGATTACGTGTTGCAGTGTGTTTATGTGTGGCCCAAGCCAGCTCTTCTTCCAGTGAGGCCCAGGATGCCAAAATGTTGGATACCCTCTCTAGAGGCTTAATGAGGACAGATCACGTTCTTGAAGACTTGAACAAATTTAAGAATATCACATATTTTGCATAATCTACTGCTGTGGTTATTTAAAAATAATTAGAAAATTCATGGTTATCAATCGAAGCTGCTGGAAGGAAGTCTGAATTTCATGGAACCCATTTGGTCTTGCTATGGGAGCTATAGGCAGTGAGATTCAAAGTATTGGTTTGTCTGCATCTTAAAATCATACACTTTTAGCTCAGAGAAAATCTGTCACTTGCTCATAGCCACGCAGCTGAGTGTTGTCAGTATAGGAACTCAGGAGACCTGATTTCAACTGGGGCACCCTGATTGGGATGGAATTGAAAGATGAATAAGCTGGTCATGTTTCCTGGGAAATGACCCATCCGAGAACCTTATGTTAGGAAAATTCGTTACTTCAAAGTATTTTGTAATTCAGAAAATACATGTATATCCATCCAGTTTGGAGCAGACTATAGCTATGCAGTTATTTCTGATTAGAGCAAAATAGAGTAAACAAAATAAGAACCTCTCTGAGAGACATGTACACAATGACAGCTTTGCAGCTTGCACCATGGGCGTCTCAGAAAAGAGATGAAAGAATATTTATATTAATATTGATTATTGTGACCCATATTTTACAAAAATCCGAATTAAAACTGCTGGTTTTAATTCCTTTTTTAAAGTAAACCTTTTATTTTAGAGTAAGCTTAGAGTTACAGCAAAGTTGCCAAGATAGTAGAGTTCCTGCGTATCCTTTAGCGGGTTTGCCCTGATGCTGGTAACATCTTACGCAGTTATGGCACATTATTCAACACAGAGAAATTAACATTGGTACTGTGCTATTAAGTAAACTCCAGACTTTCTTTGGATTTCACCATTCCTCTACTTAGGCCCTTTTCCTGTTCCAGGATCCAATCCAGGATACCGTATTGCATTTAGTGATCAAGTCTCCTTAGTCTCTTCCGGTCTGTGGCAGTGCTTGGTCCTCCCTTGCTTTTCATAACCTGCTTCTCTCGGTCAGGGTGATGTCAGCCAGGTTTCTCTGCAGTGGTTACTGTTTTTCACTTTCCACACTCTGTTCTTCGGAAGCACGTCGCTAAGTCCAGTCTGTGCTCAAGGGGAGGAGAGATTAAGCTCTGTCTCCTGGAGTAGGGACTGTCTACACAAAGAACCAATGTCTCCGTGTCTTTCTTGGTTCGTTTTCTTTTCACTATACGTCGCCTTCTTTTGCAGAGTCTCAGGTTTATTTCCTGTCTTTATTCCTGTCTCTCTACTCCCTTCCTGTAATTTTTCTTTTTAAAAAAAGTTCTTCTTCCTATTAAAGTGAAGTGTTTTTAACCTAAAGGTTGAGAAAATGGATCTCATTCATTGTGTTGGACGTGTGAATTGGTCTTTTGAACAAAGATCTCTGCATGCACAGGTGTGTAAAGGTGATTACTGTATTGTTGCCCATGGTGGGGGGCGGGACTGGAAACCCAACACAAAGCCCATCAATAGGTGAATAACCAAATGTGTTAGAGTGCTGATGTGGACAATTAATGCAGCCATTAGGGATTTCTAAATTGTATTGTTAATTAATGAATGAAAACATTACAGACATACATTTCTACTTTTTAAAAACAGTGACAAAACAGCCCTAGGTGTTTTTATGTGATTATAAGTACATAGGTTTTTGGCACAGTTTATGTCATGAGATGTAGGAAGGGAAGATGCTGTGTGTGGTGACTGCATCCTGTCTGTGCAGGATGAGTCTGTGCGTCTGTGTACAGGAAAGGGTGCATGAAAGCAGTCGCCGGCTAGAATTCTGGTCAACATTCATCCTTTCCTCTCTGTCACCCTCTCACCTAATCAATCTCATAGTCTGGGTGATTTTCCAGCATTTCTTAAATGTTTTTCCTGTTCTTCATTTTTTTCTGCCATTGCCTTCATTATCGTCTCTGCTTGGCTGACAAAAAAAGCCCCCTAAATGGTTTCTTGTCTTGTCTCAGGCACCTCAAATCCTTCTGTGCCCCCTTGTCAAAGTAGATGTATCCAAGGATAACTGACGTGTAAACCTGAACTTCACCGATGCCCTCTTACCTCCACTACAAAACCCAAACCCTTTGCCATGGTCCAGAGGCCTTGCAAAATTAAGACTTGGCTGCTCCTCCTGTCGTCAGTCCCCACCTCCTGAATTGAGCTCTGGCCACCACAGACTAGCTTACGTTGTCCACATGGGCCACGCAGACTGTTGCCCAAGGCCTTTGCTTCTGCTGTTACTTCTTTTGGAGTTCTCTTCTCCTTCTGCTCTCCAGGCTCCCCTCCCGGGTCCCTTATTCTCTTAAAACTCAAGTCCAGTTCACAACAGTGTGGTGATTGCTGGGGGGAGGGGTATAAGGGGAGTAAATGGTAATAGAAAAAATATATAATAAAGATTAAATCAATGAGGAAAAAACTCACATCTGGGGTCTCATCTACCAGAAAGTCTCCCCTGACCTCACCCTCAACCCCTGGCTAATGTCGATGACCCCTCTCTAGTACTTACCATGTGTATTGTCGTGAATTCTTGCTCAGTTCCTCCTCCCCACCAGACAAGGGAAGGACTGATGTTTTCATCATTGTAGTTCTAGATTACTCTTGTGCCTGGCTCTGTTTATTTGCTTCGTGATTGAATGCCACCCCTGAGCACGGCCCCCTCAATCTGCACGATGTTTAAATCATAACCAAAAAGTGGTTTCCCATTTAGATTTTAGAGATGGAAATAAACTTCACTTTTAATAGATAGTGGGGAAATGTTTTGTTTGGGTCATATATTGTACCTGTAATACAAATAACATACCAGATTAAAGAGTGAGATTTGGGATTATAAAACAAACACGTTCATTCATTGTTTAAATCGATCTATATCTTCATTAAGTAGTTGTGTGCAATCATGGTATTTATATAGTGGCTTTTAAAATTATGGTACGTTGCTCTCAGAAAGTTTTATGGTGGCGACACGGTTGTGTAGATTATCCCTTCAGAGCAGAACGTGGTTGTGAAATACTGATGCCTTCTGCAGGCACAGATGGGGCAGTTGAAACAACTAATGTGTGATCAGTAACCTGCAGGAGGTGGTGCCGAGTGCCTGAGACGATGCCACACACCACCAAGTGCCAGAGAAATACTGAGTTGGACATTGAGGGCTAGTGGTGCTCTTTTTGCACTTTTCATATATACTTGAAAATTGTGTGTTAATTGCCAACCACAGACTGAGGCCGTGGTTAGTTTCAGCGTTGAGTAATAGAAAAGTGCCTTTTTTGGGCCGATTTTCACAGTACTTAGAAAGAGACTCTTAAGTTAGAAGAATGAGAGTTGCTAGTACACTCTGCAGAAAACCAAACTGTCGTCTCTGATTGGACGATTGGGACACAAATTACACCCTTTCAGGCCGGGATATTACAGCTCATGTTTCCAGAAAGACTCTCTCCACTAGTGGTTTTTCCACTGTACCCAGTTCTGCTTCAGAGAACAGCAGTTTGAAAAGTCAGTGCTTGTAACACGGAACGGGGTGGAGTTTGTGATTAGGAAGGTCAGCCTGAGATAGTATTTCTGTTTTTAATGCTGTCAGTCATTTTTAATGGCAATAATTCTATTTCTTTCAGTGGCCTACTTCCCAGTTAAAAGGTTGCTTTTTTAAAAAAATCACATGATGAATTATATAATATGTGGTTTATTTTTCCTACTACAATTATTTGTAAAAAGGAGTTTTACAGAAATTATAGGCTACAGAAGTGATTATTATTAGCTGTGATTATAAACTGGTTGTTTTTAGCAACGATTTTTATTCACGGTGAAGGGAACGTTTCTTTTTTGAAAATGTATTAAACAAAGTCTGTCAATACTGGTCTTCAGCTTTCATTTTAACATGACAGCCACACTGAAAAATTTCTCTGCAAATAGTCTATCTGTATGTACAATTTCCAAGTTACTTACGTCTGGGAATATAATTGCATAATCAACTACCAATGCGAATTATTATCCAGGGACATTGTGTGATGTGAATAACAACCACACAGGGGCTGAACTAAATTTCTTTAAAAAACAAAAACTTAGATTCTAGAAGGGGACCCTCTCATTTTTTGGTTTCTTGTCAGTCTGTTTAGACTCCTTCTCCAAAACACATTCTTCAAGGTGCTACAACAAGCATCCTCCAGAACAAACTGTGGGCACTCACCATAAGTTAGGGGTAATGAGATTCTAATAATCAAGGAACTTTTATATCTCCCACCTCCCTGCCCCCTGCCCCCACCCTCACCCCTGCGCCAGGAAGACGTAGCTGTTTTTCGTACGTTCCGCTGCTATTCGGATTATCTTTTCTTTTCTTTTTTTTCACAGTGGCCTTGCGCCTGAGTGGCTGGACAGTGTGCAGAAAAACGGAGAGCTGTTTTACTTGGAACTGAGCGAGGGCGAGGAGGAAATTCTCCTTCCCGAGCCACCTGTGGTGAACCATGTCCGGTTCAGTGAAAATGAGATCATTATTGAAGAGGATGATTACAAAGAAGGAAAAAAGTATGAGCCCAAACTCAAGCGGTTCACCAAAATTTTAAAAAGTAAAAGACTGTTACCCAAGCGCTACAATAAGAAAAACAGCAAAGACAGCGGGCCAGTCTCCATTCTAAAGCACCAGTCCCACCAGAAAACAGGGGTCCTTGTCCAACAGAGGTACAAGGACGTGAACGTGTACGTGAACCCCAAAAAGCTAACGGTCACCAAAGCCAAAGAGCACCTCAAGCTTCTGGAAGTGCTGGTTGGGGTCATCCATCAGACCAAGTGGAGCTGGAGGCGAGCCGGGAAGCAGGCCGGCGGGGAGAGGCTGGTGGTCCACGGCCTGCTGCCGGGAGGGCCGGCCATGAAGAGCAGTCAGGTGTTAATCGGTAAGTGCCTCTGCCGACCGCGCGTCCTCGTTTGCTGCGGTGCGCAGTTCGTGATGCCTTGTGGGAAGCGTGATCACACAGAATCACAGCCAGCATCCGAACAGGTTCTGGACCGCGCGGTGGCACGGTCCACCGCCACCGTGGGGACAGGGGTGGCAGCGCTCAGGGCGCTGTGCTGCCCGGCACCGTGTTCTGGGAAGAAGCTGAAGTGCTCCAGCGCCTTCAGTAGCGTGCGTGCCTTGCTCAGGCCAGGGGAGAGCTTCACGGATTTTTGAGTTTTAAATTATATAATCTTATGTCATCTTGGTTATATTTGCTGACAAGTAAAAGAAAATAAGCTGATTGTACAGTGATAATTTAGGGTTGAATGACCTGTATCCAATAACATGACACAAAAATATATAATTTATGAATAAAAATACTTGAAAATTGTATGTTTGCACTTGAGTGCACTAAGATCTTGGAGTGGTTTTAACTGTTTCATTTGGCATATTTAGCAACAGTGGTGTGTACAGAAATTTCCTTTTCAGGGTGCTTGCCATAGAATGTCCCACCAGTTTTGAGGGGAAAAAAATAAATTCACAAGTTATTCTGAATACATGTTAAGATGAGCATTTGGTGTTTGAGTTAGTAGTAACTTTATTACTTAAAGGTAAATTAGACAAATGTAAGAATATATTATTAGTAAAACTTAAAAGTATTAACAATGCTAAAAGCTCACAGTCTTAAGTTGATCTAGCCTAAGAGATTTAGACGAAGGAACTTTTGGTGATGATTTAGAAACATTTAAAACTATTTTTAAATTAAGTCTAAATTCGACTTCTGTGTTCACTGATTCAACAAACGATTTTTTGAGCATCTGCTGAGTGCCAGGAATACAAAGGTTAGCGACCCAAACGCTCCTCTCGCGCAGCTCATTCTGGAGTGGATGGGCTGGGTCGGAAATCGCCTGGCAGTTCCACGCGGTGGGGTAGGGGCCGTGATGGGGGTTTGCAGGGACGACTCGTGTGAGAAGGGCAGCCGGGCAAAGTGTGTGTTACAGAGGGTTGCAACACGATCCCCACACTCTCCTCTTACAGCGTCACACCGATACTCGTCCTCTGGAGAGTTATGGCCTGTGTGTCTCTCCCTTCCCAGCCCCCTGAATCTGGGTGGGCCTGCGGCTACAGCTTAGGTGCTGCTGGGTGTCTTAGGAGGTGGGATTAGGAAGGCAAAGGTGATGCTGCTTCTGCCTGATTTTCTTGGATCCCGGTCGCCCTTCTGTGAGGGAGGCCAGGCCACATGAAAAGGCCGTCAGCAGAGTCCCGTCCAGTGGCCCCAACCACCGCAGCATCAGCCGCCAGATGCAAGTGAAAAAGCCTTCCCCGTACTCAATCCCCAAGCACCGCTGGCTGCCGTGACAGGGGGAGCCCCGTGTGAGAACCTCAGCGGAGCCCAGTTGACCCCAGAGCCGGGAGAGACGATAAACGGTGGCTGTTCATTTTGTTTGGTTATTGAGATATAATGACGTATCACATGATATCAGTTTCAGGTGTACAACATAATGCTTCGATATTTGTGAAGTCATGACCCCAATAAGTCTAGTTCATACCCATTACCACACGTAGTTAAAAATTGTTGTTTTGAACCACTGAGTTTTGGGGGAGTGATCTGTCATGCAGCAATTTACATTCTCTCAGATCCTCAGCTTTCTTTTTGGAATATGATAAGATTGGGCAAAATATCTCTACAGTTGTTTCTTTTAGTTGTGTCAAAGGAGGCCAGAATTGCTGCTTGTGAAGTCCTGCCTGGTTGTGGCTGACCCCGTAATTTTAGGATCCCCGGGGATGGGAATTCTCAGCTAATGCATTCTCCCTCTGCCCTCAGCCCTTCATACCCATGGGTTCCAATCTGCGGATTCAATCAGCCTCTACCGGGAGGAAGTCCAACAATTGCTACTTTATTGCCGATGAGTACTGTGTAGTTGGGCCTGTGATGGTTGTATCTGTACTGAACATGTACAGACCTTTTTCTTGTCATTATTCCCCAAATACTACAGTAGAAGATCTATTTACAAAGCATTCACACTGCTTTAGGCATTACAAGTAATCTAGAGATGGTTCAAAGTATGCGTGATGAGTTGTACAGGTCACGCAAACACCGCACCATTTATATCAGGGACCTGGGCATCTGCAGATTTTGGTAGTTGCGATGAAGACCATATGGCCTGCAGCGCCTGAAATACTTACTTATCTTACCCTTTATAGAGAAAGTTTGCTGACCCCAGATATAAAAGGGGGGAAACTGTGCCAGAAATGTTTGTTGAACCATTTTTTAATAATAATACAAAGCATGAAAATGTCGAACAAGGTTATTGTTTAAATTATAGTGTAATAAATCTATATGTTACTCGACTGTTAAAATAATAATTATAAAAACTATGTGCTAGTACAAAAGTTTTTATTTATTGAAAGGTTTAAAAGGATAAACATCTTTGATACCTCATTTGTGTGAACACAGGTAAAGACTAAAAATAATTTGCAAGAATAATCGTGGCAATAGTGTTAGGGTCATCGATGATTTTTCCAACATTTCTGCAGTATTTTCTATTTCAATGAGAAATAACTGCATGAACTTGTGCAGCATCACCAGTGAATGAGGTACTTTACTGAGTCCAGTGTCCCGATTGATGGTTACAATGTATGAGCTACCATTCAGGAACTTCTAGAATGGTAGATTGGGGGAGCCCTTTATTTCCTCTGTTTTAGTGCTTGCATGTTATAGATGAGGGATTGATATTCCAACTCAAAAAATATAATAAAAATCATTATCTTAAACCTTAAGAATTTGTCAGTAAATGCATTAAGCGTAAATGCATTAACTTAAATGTATAAAATGTCAGCATGGTAACTGTTTAAAAACCCAGATTCTCTTCTCCCTGAAGTCAAATAGGGTGCAGTTTAAGGGATCGGTGTCAAGTGACAGTCTGATCCCACCCTGCTGTCCCCTGCTGATTTCCCAGTCCCTCTGTGCAGAAGTCCCCGCTTCTAGCCTGACTGATTCACGTTCTCCCCACGACCACCAAATGCACCTTGTGTATCCATCTCTGTTCTTTAAACATTCGTGGTCCCTGACACCCAGTTCGGGCTTAGCCAACATTGCTTTTTGTGTCTAGGAGGGTGTATTCACTTTTATTGCTGCTATGACAAATCACCACAAACTTAGTGGTTTAAGGACGCACAAGTTCATCATTGTGCAGTTCTGGAAGTCAGAAGTCTAAAATGTTTCCTCCTGCACAAAAAAAGTGCCCACAGGGCTGCATTCCTTGCAGAGATTCCACGGGGTCTCCCTTCCCTGGGCCAGCTTCCCGAGGCTGCTCCTGGTCTTGGAGTTTTCTTCCTGCACCTTCAAAGCCCCCAGCGGAGCACCCTCAAGTTTCTCTTCTCTGACTCTGACCCTCCTGCCTCCCTCCTATAAAGACCCTCGCTTGGGCTCACTTGGGTCTTCTCCCCCCCACCCCCAGGCCCTTAACCTAACTAAGTACATCTGCCAAGTCTCCATGGCCATGGCTGGGAAATGCATTCACAGATGGCAAAATGGGTATCTTTGGAGGTTGGTTACCACAGTGGGTTGGTGTTTTTTTGGTGTGTGATTTCCGTTTGTTTTGGTAAGGTCTATGCTTTCTTTTCCCTACATTTATGTGCCATTTGTTTCAAAAGTAATTTCTTAAATTGTGTACTCGTTTTGGGTAGTATAACAGAGCAGGGCACAGACAGAGCGGTAAACAAACTTTTGCGTATTTTCATCGTCCATGGTGCTTTATGTGTAGCCCTTCAGGACACATGTGCCGTTTGCCAGATGTTGAGGAGTTAATGGGTTTTCTCAAACAATTAACTTTACTTTGAGCAATTGATTTAAGCACTGTGATGAACTGATCTCACCCCTCTATATTGTATTTGATTCTCGACTGTATCTCTTGATAAGTGTTTCTTTTTTTTCTACCCACCAACAATCCCTAGACCTCTTCTTATTTAACAATGGAAACCAGTTCATGCAGCTGAGTTCCTGTCAGCCTTTGAAATGGGTCAGTGCGGACGGACGACCCCCCTGCCCATGTGGAGAAAGAACTTCCCTCGAGTGCAGCTGCCAGCTGCTAGGACGCCATGCCCAGGTCGCCTGCCTTCTCCTGGTCGCCTTGCGCCTTGCAGCAGGCTCAGGACCTCGAGGAGGCCAATCTGTGGGAGAAGGAGGGGCGGGTGTGACACTACTTCTACAGAAATACAACTTTCCATTTAAAAATACTTCGCTGCACTTACTCCAGAATGTATTTTCGGATCTTTTGTGATGATGCCGGTCTCCTACTTTCAGAGGCTGAGGAGACGTGACACTTTGGGGGTGACACTCAGAGGCAGAACTGCGTTTGTCAGGGTTCGGACAGGAGTCATTTGGGACATTATCCAGTGGAGCTTTGGTTTAAAGGAGCAAGTGTTAAATGGTGTCACTGTACAGGTGTTCTGATCATCTTAGGGACAACGGAGCCCATGGATAGAATGATCCAGAAGTGGTTTTGTCTTGCGTCAACACTCCAATATCCTTCACTGTTTCTTTTTTAAAAATCTACAGCTACAAGTCATTTGATAATAGTACACTTGTCGAATCTCCTATTTTTTTTTAAAAAATGGGGGATGTGTTGCTTCCCCCTACCACCAGGTTAAACTGAAGTTGGAAGTTTAGTTTGCAAGTTCTTACTTTCGAGAGACCTTACCAGGCTGCTCAGAGGGCTGCGGTGGTCCGCTGTCATAGTGCCTCAGCACCCGCACCTGCAGAACTGGGACGAGAGCGGCCCGAACCCTAGGGCAGGCTGGCGAGGGCCGCCACGGTGATGCCCTGCAAGGTCCGCCCACTCGCTCTGCACCCGACCCCTTCCCCTGCACTGCAGTGCCAGGGAGAGCACGGGAGGCCGGCAGAGACGGAGGAATAGCAGAGCGAAAGGGACAGCACTTTCACCTGCTCCCCAACCCTCACTCCCAGGGCGACATGAAGAGGGCCAGGCGACCCTACACACATACCTGCAGTGAGTTGTATTAAAGGGAGAGGAACTCTGACCTTAAGGAACATGAATCTTCTGTAAAGAACAAATACTGGCAATGAGATATTGAGGGAACACTATCCTTTTACTGTACATTGAACAAACTTGACCTTTTCTCTGGAGGGAGACACTGTATTTGTCACCCACAGCTGTTCTGTATACAAGGGAGGACCACCCAAACACGGAATTTATTTATAAAAAATTGTGCATTCTTACATGTTTAAACTTCAGTCACCTCCAAAGTATTCTCCATTTGATACAGTACACCTATTGAGACATTTTTTCTACTGCTCAAAATGCTTTTTGAACTCATCCATTTTAATACCTTTTAGTGTTTCTGCCTTTTTTGGTTTCACTTTGAGTACTTTTTTCGTCTAGGAAAACAAAAAAAGTGGCTTGGGGTGAGATCAGGTGAATAGGGAGGGTGGAGCACAGGGGTCATGCTGTTTTGGGTCAAAAATTGTGGGCAGGTACACTTGTAAATCACCCATCATAAAATGGGCAAATGTATTGAATGAGTCTCCAAAAAAAAATTCACTGAAGCCAGACACAGCCTCTCACAATAACGCCAGCTGGTACACAGATACAGATGGGTTCCCAGAACACCTACCTAGTGGAGGAAGCCTGTATCACAAGGGGCCTGCCCTCCAGAAGATAATTCCAAAGATAGTTCCGGTTTTTGGGGTTGGGGGCTCCCCCTCGTGCAAGCATCCTTAAATGATAAACCAGAAAAAAGACTCTCAGTGCCATGCATTGCAGGATGTTCACACCATGAGACCAATGGAGAATTGTCTATCAGCACTATTTTATCTGTATACATGTTTATTATCCATCTTCCCCAAAGAATATTAAGCTCCATGAAGAGACTGTGTAATTCAGTTCTCTATCTGCAGTGCTTGGCACACAGTAGGTGCTCAATGAATGTTTGTTGGATGAATTAATGAGTGGATAGGTATGAATTATTTGATCAGATTTGTAATGATACATTCATGATGAGAAATAACCTTGTTATGTATATATTTCTATTACTGTAGCTTACTGGTGTTTTGATACTACTTTTAATTATGATATGAAAGTAAATTTCCATCTTAAGACTGATCTTTTTTATATTAAAGCCCCTAAATTTATAAACATACAAATTTAAAGAAAAACCATTTCAAAGGAGATTTTTACCAAAACATGCTGTGGATTTTGATATGGGGGAGGCTTTGAAACACAGAGCTGTGTGCAGACACAGATGGATAACTGAGTACCACAACATATTGAGTTATGGTGCGCCGCAAGGATTTGTTTGAATTGCAGCTGAACTTTTTTACTGTGGGTAAAAGTGGTTAGATTTGGTTTTGTTATGTGCGGATACTTGGTTTTTGCTACAAATTTTCCATTTGTCATTTGGGCTTACATAATGCTTCCAGTTGTCTCAAAAATGAGAATATTCCTGTCTTTAAATATTCATAGGTTGTATTCAGCCATGGTGCAATGTTGGGCTGTATTACAGTTTAGGAAAGGGCGGAGTCGGAGCTTTGCTCTGCCACTAATGAGCTTTAGAACCCCGGGCAAGCCCCTGAATGTCTGCACCGTATTTTCCGCTGTACTTCAAAGAGGTTGGAACAGATGCTTTGTAATGTTCCAATTCTAGATACGCTTGGTTTTGGGATATTCACACAGCTATCCTCTATTGTTATGTTTTTTCAGGCGATGTCCTTGTTGCTGTGAATGATGTTGATGTGACTTCTGAGAACATAGAGAGAGTTCTGTCTTGCATTCCCGGGCCTATGCAGGTATGGACGCTCTTTGGGTCTTATGATGAATTACACAAATTAAGTGCATCTTGCGCTATTTTCTTTTTTTAAGATTCTGGAAATTATCATGCTTAATGGGTGAGTTCTGCTTACATACTTGGGCATTTAAAATGTTTTAGATCTTGTTAGCATTTTTAGGTCTTGGAGAGTGTTCTTAAAAGAGAACAGTATGCCCTGACTGGTAGGGCTCAGAGGGTTGGGCATCGTCCCGCAAAGCTAGAGGTCATTGGTTTGATTCCCAGTCAGGGCACATGCCTGGGTTGTGGGTTCAGTCCCTGGTTTGGCATGCACACGGGAGGCAAATGATCAATGTTTCTCTCTCTTGCATTGATGTTTCTCTCCTTCTCTTTCTCCTTCCTTTACCCTCTCTCTGAAAAATAAATAAATATTTTTTTAAAAAAAAGAGTGAGAGATAAGATTTTCAACTAAAACTTACCCTAAGTAAAGCAGGAACAAGAACAATAATAAAAACATACATATTGACCAACTTGCCATTATAACTACCATTTGTGCTGATGAAAATCCATTTCCTAGAAAAGTCATTTTAAACAGTTATGGAATTGTCTGTTCTCTGACTTGTTAAAATCATTATTGCTATCAAGTTTTTCTTCTGTGGTTTTATTTATTTTAAAAATCATACTCTTCTCTTGATTTTTCTGTTATCTAGTTTAGCCTTTTTGCTGAGTTTTTGTTTAGCTGTTCAATGAATTATGTTTCATTCCTTGTAGGTAAAAATAAATCTCTTTCATATTAAGTGATTTTGATACTCCAAGTGTTGGCATTTTTGTATCAGAGATGGCATTTTCAGGTCATTAGATGTATTTTGAAAGTGCTCTACCTCCTATGTAAGAATGTTCTGCTCTTGTTGGCCTCAGGAATTCACTTTCTCCCTTTTGAGGGGTAAGGAGGACTTGTGTGTCCGACAGGCGAGAGACTCCCTCAGGTGGTGAGCAGGTGACACGGTTTTGGGGACTGGTCAGGAGGAACAGAATCCCTGACAAATCAGAATCTGATCTGCATCTGATCTGAGATTCTGACATAATTAGGACACATGATGAAATTTCTTGCTTTCTAAGAAATAGAATTTCCCTATACTCACTGCCTTCTGTTAAATCAGTCTCCCTCTCCTCTCTGTCTGTCTCTGTGTCTCTCTCTCCCTTGCTCCCTCCCTCCCTCTCTCTTTTCTCCATTCAGCTGTCTTTGGAAATGTAAAATTAAAAGTTTAGCAGATTTGCATTTTAGGACTGTCTCACTCTGGGTGGGACTGGAGGCTGGGCAACCAGGTGGTCAGCTTTGGAGCGGTCTAGAAGAGAGCTGATGAAGGCAGAAGTGAGGTGTTGGCTAAGGATACGCAAGAGGAGGAGATTCCATTTCAGACAGGTGGGAGGCGAAGAGGATGGTTCTTCCTGCAGGACAGAGAGGAGTCCAAGGTGCCTTCAAGGTTGTGTCTCGAGTAATTCAGCAAGACGGCCCAGAAGGGCAGAGGGTCAAGGAGAGGGAAGGTGCTTGTGAAATGGGATGGGTTGCAGATAGGCATAGAAAGAAGGAACATTAAAACAACAAGATTTTGGAAGTGATGAGTTATAGAGAACATGTCCTCAGACCTGAGGAAAGGCACATCTTCTGCTGAGCTGGGAGAGGAGGAGAGACAGGACGAACAAACTGTGCAAATCCAAAACCATTTTGAGGGAGACAGGAGGTGGGGAACCATGAAACTGGTCATGGGTTCATCTCTGTGGAAGAACAACTGGAAACATTTTTTATAAGAAGCCTCATATAAACTATCTTATATTAGATGCTTTAAAAGTATTTTTCCTGTAAAACACATAATATGCTTATGTTTACATGTATCAACCCCCTCTTCAAAAATAGCACTTAACTCCTAATTTGGTTGTCTGTCTCACCCTTTGTTATTTTATCAAGGCAACCAGGTCTCCCAACACTTACAGCACTCAGCGTGTAAGCTTTTTCAGAATGTCTTGCTGAGTGTAATTATCTTTGAGTTATAGAGCTAACCCAACTTAAATCAGAAGAGGGGTGGCTAAAATAGTTCCCTGAAGAATCTTAATGGCTGCTCCTGTGGTGCGTGGATTGGTCTGAGTCTGTCGCGGTCCTCGTACCGCAGAGAGGCGCTGCTCTTTGCCAAGTGTAACACTAACGCTGCTTTTCCCGGACCTGTTCTTCATGAAGCACAGCAGACCGGTCTTACCTTTTAGGTTGCTGCTGCTGGTGGAAGTAAACTGGCGAAGTGTTACTTTAAGTCCACAAGTCATTTCCTTTTGTCGTTGCTGGAGGATGACGCCCTGTCCTCACACCGCTCTGCCTCTGCGGGCACCTGGGCTGGAAAGGCTGCCTTTCCTGTTCTGAGCTTGCTCTCTCCGAGAAAGGACCGCCTTTCTCCTGCTTCCCAGCGCTGTGCCCGCAGACCCAGCCCATCTCTGTGACACCTGCTTCCCCAGGGTGTCGCTCCTCCTGTGCTCCTACGGCCAGGTTTCCCTGTTCCAGGCCTCCCCCAAGCCCGGTGCCTGAGAACCGACTTCAGAGCTCCCCTCTGACCTGTCTGAACTGTCACAAAGTCTGTGCTCAGGATTTCCCCAAATTCTAGATTCTTACATTTCCAAGGAATACCCTCAAAGGCTCCCGTTAATTTTCCTTTGGACACTCCTAAATTATTCACAGATAAAAGAAGCCCTCTGACCACCCAGCCATTTACTTCATCAGAGCCTGCTCAAGGGTTTTATGTGTTCACAGTTACATTTGTATTTATATTCATGCACACAAATATTGAGCATCACCGACCACAACAGATGCCACCCTCGGAGAATGGTCTTTCAGGCTGTATAATGCTTACATGTTGCTTGTTTGGATCAAACCCACATACCAAACACTGTTTTCACATCCTAAACTCATTTCTAAATAAGTGTCTCCTCAACTTTTCCTCACCTTAACCATATATTAGTTTTCATCACATAAATCTTGATTGTTCCCATGTAGGATCTGTATTTTTTATTTATTTTTTAAATTTGCTTAATATTTCCATCCCCCCGAATATACTAATTTTATACTCAGCCTTCTAGCGAAAACTTCTTTTAGTCATGGCACACACTGGCCTGGTGCTTTGAAAAGAGTGAGTTGTCTTTGGCCAGCCTAGCGACATCCCTCCTTTTCCAAGGAAAGGTAGCTGAGGAGTGGAGGCTGCCTTTCAACACCTGGGAAAGGGCCATATTCCGGACGCTCACCAGTCCGGTTTGACATCAGGCCTTGGAACGAAAACTGCCCTGGTAAAACTGATAGATAACCTTTCTCGGGGCCGTGGGCCAAACCCCAGTGCGCTGATCGTTCTTTACGGCCCTCAGCGTGTGTGCTAAAGGGTGTCTAAGAGACGAATACCTGGGCCTCACCTCACCTGAAAGGAGCGCCGGTTCTGGTTGTATGGGGTCACTGAGTCCCACGCCTCCTCCGTCACTTTCCGCAGACGAGTCGGTGCTATCAGTGCCTGCAAGGTGGTGCTAGCCTTTCTCACGCTGTCAGATCACACTGATTTTTGTTTTTCTGGAGCATTTCCTGTTTGCGACCGTGAACAGGGTGCGCAGCCCCTGCCACCCAGGAGCCCACGCTGTAGGATGGTGTCGCTGCGTGCTGTGCATGCCTGAGAGTGTGTGCGTGTACAGAGCCTCCTTTGCAAAAACCGCAGCTGATTTCCCCTCGGTGAAACATCAACACATTGTTTTAATGCATAAAGGTGAAACTGACGTTTGAAAATGCGTATGCCATGAAAAAGGAAGCAACGCCGCCAACGGAGAAAAAGGCACAGCCGAGCACAGAGCGGGATTTGGTCAGGCTTCTCTGGGGAGAAGAGGTGGAAGGCACCGAGCAGAATGTGCTCCACGTGCCGCACGTCGTCCTGTATCTCACCCTGGAGCTGGACTCCGAGACCTCGAAGGAGGAGGTGAGTGTCTTCTCCAGGTGCAAGGGAAACCCAGAACGACCCTGCATGGCCTTCCGAGGGAGGAATACGCAATTTCTCAGTCATTCCATGTCTGTATGTTTTTGGTATGTTTCTCCTTCTAACTGACAAACTCAAGGAATCCATTTGTGGAGATGTGAATTTGTTTCTGCTGTCTTCTTTAAAAATTCTATTTGAACTGATTGTTTCATGATATTTTGGTTGCTTGTATCATTATTATTTTTGTTCTATACTCTATTTCTATTTTTTTGTGAATACTCTTAAAATTTTATTATATTTGTCTTCACACATTCCAAAGTTAAGCATTACCTTTACCCTTTTCACAGTGAGTCCAGGCCTTGAATGTGCCTTTGCCGCAGTCGCTCCTCACCTCCATGCTGTTGTCTTCAGTATTTTAGTGCCGCCATATTTTTTAATCCCACAAATTGGGCATAATTGCTATTAGTGCTACTAATAACTATTATATTGGGTTCTTTATAAAATATAAATTATATATGGTCAAATTCATGTTTCACACATGAGGGTCCTGGAGATGGACCTTCTTTAAGTTTATACACATGCTTACTGATTTCTCTACTCACCATTCTTTCTCACATCTCAGACTGTCCTCGCTTGGTCATTTTTTCTTTTTCCCAGAACATGTATTTTAAGAATTACTTTTTAGTGAAAGTACGCGTGTGATAAATTGTTTCCGTTATCTACCTGTTGATGTGGTTTTCACCCCTTCTTCCACATTGAATTAGTCAGAAGAGGCAACTTGCTATAACAACCCTCCTGTCTCAGTGGCTCAACCTAGTGGGAGTTGACTTCTCACTTCAGTGTGGATGTTCCTGGTGATACGGTTCAGTGTTTGGAGCCCTTCATCTAGTGGTTCCCTTATTCCCAAGAGCTTCCGCATCCTCTGCTGCGTCTTTGGCCTCCACTTGGCCATTGCGAGAAGAGAGGAAGCCTGCGGTAACACATGGCACATTGCAGAGGCCTGGCTTAAAAGTAGCACCATCACTTCTGCTCATGTCCCAGTGCCTAGAGCTAGTTATATGGTCTCCCCTGATGCAAGGAGGTAAGAAATGTAGTCAGTCTTCCTGTGTGGCCAGGAAGAAGAGGAGGTCAAGACATGGTCTTGCTTATGCTAACCAGGCAGAAAGTGATTTTCTCCAATCTGTTCAAAGATAGTATTCCTTTGTCTTCTGACTTCCATAATTGCTGTTAAGAAGTCTAATGTCAGTCTTCCTCCATAAGGAACGTCTTTTATTTTCTTCATTTAGTTTCTTGATTCTGCTTTGTTCATACTGTTTTCTAACCTCTCCATTGTGTTTTCTATTTTAACAGTCACAGTTTTATTTTTAGAAGTTTCCGAAAATCTGCAGTGCTATTCCTGGCAGTCTCATTGCTTGCTCTTCTTAGCGAATCTTTGTTTCTCTAAGCATTTCATACAGAGTTCTTCTCTGTTCTGAATCTGCCCATCCCATTATCTCTAAGTCATGAGGGGACTCTGACTTCTGGTGGCGTGCCTCCTTATGTCCTTGGAGGTCATTGACTAAACCTACTGTTTGCTTTTATCTTTGGGAGTCCTGTGTTACTAAATGGGGAATGCATTCTTCCAGAGAGAATTTGCTGCTTCTGCTTCTGCCACTGACCTGGGCACTGCAGCCTTATTCAAGGATCTGGGTTTAACACATGGTCTTAGGCTTTGCTCACCTCCTGAGCCACTAGCCCAACGCTCAGGGTCTTGACCCAAGCTTTTGTGGGCACCCGCCCTCGGGACAGCCCTGCCTCTGCCCTTCTGGCACAGTCACCACTCCCAGCTGAGGCCGGTTGTGGGGAAAGGGGAGTGGAAGGGTGTGGAGAGGACGTCCTTGGAAACCGCTCTCCTTCTTCCACGTCCAGCAGTTCAGACAGGTGTGTGCTGACCATGCATCGAGTTGTTTCATAGCACCAGGGTCTCTCAAAGCAGCTACTCCACTATAATGATTCTGCCTGGAACAGAAGTGGGATCTAAGAAGTTTTTACCTAATTTACATTTCTTTGTTTTTGAAATCCTTGCCATCTGTATTCTCAATCCAAAGCCGTTTCATCCCAGGGTTGTATTTCCTTGTGTTACTTCTTCATATATCAAAAATTTAGCCAGTAAATGAAATGGAAAAAAAGGGATTTACTTATTTGTATTTTTGTTACTTTTCTGTGTTCTGAAATGTGCAAGACCTAGAGTTAATTATTCTAATTTCTTGCATGCATGATTAATCCTTGGCATCTTTAAAACAAATGAGAGGTTTAAGCATCTACCATATAAAGCACAACACGTTTCTGGGGTGGCAGCACCCCGACTCTTTCCAGGCTGTTTTCGAGCAGGATGCTGCTGGGGCCTTTTGTCATCCTCGCCTGTCTTCTCGTGGGAAAGTGCGCAGACGTTTCTCAGTGAGCAGGTTTCTGTCTGTGGGCAGCCCTGTGGCAACACTGTGTTCAGCAGAGGCTTTTTCTTCTCGCCGAGTAGAGTGGAAGCTGCTGCAGATGCGTGCTGCTAACAAGTGCTGGAAAATGCAGCTAATTAAGCCAGTTAGGAATTATGGGGCCAGCCAGGCCTTTCACAGCCAGGCTCCCGGGGCTGGTCGCGGGCAGTGGCAAGAGAGGTTTTCTCCAAGGACCTTTTTTACTGGTGTGACTTGTTTTACAGTAAAGTGTCATAGGGTCATTTTGTTTTCACGTGAGTTACATATTTCAGAAAAGCTTGTTTTCTTTGAGTTACATGATTTGGAAACTTAACCAAAAAAAAGTATCAAAGGAAATACAGTTATTTGTTTCAAGTGATGTTTGTTATTTGGCTAAATGCCATAAGTTTATTTACTAGCCAAGTTTTAAATGCATTACGTAGACATAACAGAAGATCTTAACTGCTTTTTGACTTAATTTCTAGAGATAAAGCATTTAACTGTTTTTACACTAGGCACACTGTGAGGAAATTTGAGTTGTTAGGCAGAGTGTATTTGGCCAACATATTCCATAGCAATTAAAAGCAGTATAAAAAGCAGATGTGAACCGTTTATATTTTCCCTAGTGTAAAAGTTGCCAAGACATACACACCATGTCACATAATTATTTCTTGTAAAAAGAGACCAAAATAAGATATAGAACGCTCTTAGAGAGGTAAAGAACCAAGGAAAAGATCTGGTAATATTTTAGGAGATTGGGCTTTTATAGTGGCTATATTAATATTTATGTATATTGCCGCTTAACTGTATTAGTGGAAGCTACTCTGAAGTCTCCAAGGTTTCCATCTGGAAGTTTTTGCTTTATCTTCCTTTTATTTGCCTATAAGAAAAACGGCACGTTGCTGTGAGTCACAGCAAACAAGCAAGGTCCAGGATGATTCCTCCGTGTGTGTAAAAGTTCTGGCACAGGGCACATCCTGGCTTTGAAATCTGTCATCTTGTTAAAACTGCACGTTTCCTGAGAGCATGCTTTTCTTGAAAGTAGAAAAGTAGTTAGCATTCTGTGATTATCTTACAGATCTAGTGTTTTTCCGTAACTTGAAATGTGCTGTCTTTTAAAGATTTCTTTCAGATTAATTGTAGTGGGCAAACTCTTTCAAATTTAAGACAGGTACAATTTTATAATATCATAATTCTTCTTTCTCCCTATCTGCACTACTCTAATATACTTCCATGTTCCCACTTTTTAATTTCAGTGTTGCCTTGGGTTTAAAGATTTAATAATTAATAATGAATTCACAAAAAAAGATGAAAATTATCTTTTTAAATTATCAGTATGAAAGTAATTAAATTTAAATATTCCTAAGAATTACATGTGGTATCTATGTAAATATTGACTACAGAAGATAAAAATATTTGTATATGAAATATAATAAAAGTAGACTTTATTATAAAGGAGATTAAAGTTTAAAACATTGTTTGAAATCAATTGAAATTATTCCAGTTAATTAGTGTCCCACTCAGTATATATTTTGGTATCATGACCAACCTTGATATTCTCTAACTTATTTTCAAGTGTAATTATTTTAAATGCTAGTTAATGTATTAAAATTCCAGGCATATTTGTCTTCTTATGTTTGAATAAAGCTTCCACTGAAGCTGACAGGATTCTTTCTGTTGTTGTTGTTCTTTTCTTAATACAAAATCTGAACTTCCCATGACAAAAAAAATAATGGTTGGGATATTTGGGGAGTGTGGTCATTTCTGTTTGTTTTCATTTGACAGCAGGAAATTCTTTATCATTATCCAGTATCCGACGCGTCTCAGAAACTGAAAAGTGTGAGAGGGATATTTCTTACACTGTGTGACATGCTGGAAAGTGTAACTGGGACACAAGTTACTAGGTAATGATTGGTTTTTATTTAGCTTCAGTTCTTTTTCTTTGAAGTTCTTTGCCAGGATTCTGACGAAATGCTATAGAAGTGTCTATTATCCAAATAGGCTTATTACATATTATACTTGTGTATGCAATGTAGATTTACCTGCAGATACTTTGTTTCTCAGCTAAGTTATTTCGACCAGTCGTCCGTTTGAAGTGTAAGTTCACAACACCACTGTAGAGCTGGGTGTTGCAGCGCATTTTCAGTCACAAGCTGGGCCAGTGACCTGTGCTTTAGAATTTATTTTGTGTAGGTGATAGATCTCTCTTAAGCATGGCATTATGATGAGCCTAGGCTTTTTTTGCGTTTTTATCTTGATTGTTAACTTTCTCCGTGGGTAATACCTTTGTGGGTTGGTAAGAGTGACTAAATGCTTATTCTGTATTTTTCTGTCATAGTTCTTATAACAATGATAGAAAAAACAGACTATCCTTTAGGAAGCATATTCAGAATGCAGTAGCATCTGTGCAAATTTTTTCAGTGATGGATAAGCAAGCCTGAGGTCAGATCATTTTTGGAAAAATAAAATACATCATGTCATCAGTTATATATCAAAATATCCCATTCCACAGGGACTTATGCAGCCCGGACCTTGAAGTGCCACAGTTAACTTACAGGAAGAGGGGCCTCCAAGCTCTTAAGTTTTGTTTAGGGGCTGGTTTGTCTTTCCATAAAATAAATTTATGAAATATAAAGTATTTTCTTCCTTAATATTTCAACAATTTTTGACTTTACAAAAAAAGTTTGTCTCAAAGTCTAAGAGCCCTCTAATACTGATAAAATGCCAGATTTTCTATGCTTCAGCTTTTCTTTCTTCATTTTTCTGACACCTATATGGTTTTACAAGAAGTAGGATCTGCAAAACAATAGGAAAAAAAAATGTCTTGTTTTTCTAAACACAGGTCATGTTTAGCTGTGGGACTTTTGATATAGTGTATATATAGAAAATACTAATTTTCCAGACACTAGGAACTGAGGTTTCATTTGGTATATACATTTGTATTCATGAACTCATGCTGCAAGCCCCCCTTTTTTTTTAACAGCCTTGAGATCTAGTTCATATTTCATACAATTAAGTGGTTTTGTGTATTCTCAGATATGCACAAGCATCCAGATCCAATTTTAGAACATTTTGATCACCTCGAAAAGAAACCCTGAACCGTTAGCTATCCACAGACCCCTCCCCAAGCCCAGACCACCACTCATCTGCGTTCTGTGTCTGTAGATTTCCCTTTTCTGGACATTTTGTGTGAATGGAATCATAATACGTGCTTATTTGTCACTTCTCTCACTTAGCATAATGTTTTCAAGGTGCAGGGATCCTTTCTAACCTTTTTTTTGTTCTGTAATAAGTCTACTTTTTTTTTAGTTTTTATGGATTTTAAAAAAATACTTCAGAACATATTTTTGTTGTCATATAATTCTTTGGCGGTTAGGGATATGAAAAGAAATATGCTTATTAAGCATACATTTCTTAAATCATACCATATGCAATCTTTTCTGAATGACTATTTATAATGTTTATAGATATTCTAAATTTATTTTGACTTTATTTTTTTCTTAGCTCATCCCTTCTTTTAAATGGGAAACAAATTAATGTGGCTTATTGGAAAGAATCTGACAAGTTATTGTTAATTGGCCTGCCTGCTGAAGAGTAAGTTGAGATTTTTATTTACCTTAAAAATCATTTCTCAAATATTGCTTACAAAGTCTGTTTCATTAAAATTATGACATTTTTGCGAACTCCTTAAACAGCTGTACGGTCTAAAGGTCTGTTGCGTGGATGCGGTAGCGGAGTGCCCCTGTGGGCCCCCGGTGAAGGTGGGAGCTGTCCATCCCTCTTCTCGGCCATATGGCAGGCAGGGAGGGGTAACTGAGAGACGAGCTTGTCCTCTGGCCGACTTTGGTCGATACTGTGATTAGGATTTTGCGTGTTTACAGCTTTTTGCCACTGAGACTTTGAATTGAGGTCAGCAAAAAGGTGTTTTGCCCTGGTCTTGAGCACCTTTGGCAAAATAAGGAACATTTAACCCTAAAGTGACTTCTCTAATAATGTATCTTATAATATTATCATGGTCTCCCTCTTAACTTGTTTGGAAGGAGTTTTTTAATATATCTTTTTCATTTTGGTAGTTTGAGGAAAGAGCAGGGTTGATGCTGATAATGATCTGACTGTGAACCTAGGGACTGCGTTAGGTATTTCACATTCGTAAACCAATCTCCTTTACTCTTCAAAATCAGCTCCAATGGACTTACGGTTGCTGGCCCCATTCTGCAAATGAGGAAAGTAAAACAAAGAGAAGGTTAAATAACTTGCCAAAAATCACATAATCAGCAAGAAGCAGCACTGAAATGGAACGAGCGTCTGTCTGACTTCATAGCACTTGACCACTTACTTCCCTAATGTCTTAGCACGTGAGAAGCGGGGGGAAGGAGGTAGGACTCTGGAGAGCAGCCCCCAAGAGGTGGATTTAACTCCTGGCAAACTAGTCTGTGTCCCTGTTCAGTGGTTTATAAAGCTTGTAATGTAGATACTTGCCTACTTTAAGAAGTAATTGGGCAGTTTCTATTAAACTATTTTATGGACTTTAGTTTTCCTTCTTGGTCCATAGAACCGTCATATGTTGTCTAACAATTAGGAATCAAATGTAAAATGGGTAGCATGTACCTGATGCAGCTTTAGAGAACACCATTTTGGAGAAATTTTTCAGTCAGTCTGAACACAAATATAACTATATTTTAGTTACTAATGACGGTTAACCAGATTTCTTTCATTATATAACAGCGTATTAGTTATCTATTCCTGCATAACAAATTAGCCCAAAACTTAGGGACTTAAAACAGGAAATATTTACTATAGGTATTTTTGTGGGTAGGGAATCCCTGAGCAACTTAGCTAGGTGGTCCTGGCTTGGGCTCCCTTTCTGCGGCTGCAGTCGAGCGGGGGCCCAGGACGCAGCCTGGAGGTGGCTTATGCTCAGGGCCACCGTCAGGAGGCCTCGGCCCCGTGCCCCGTGGACCTCTCCGTGCAGCTGCTTGAGCCTCCGCACAACGTGTCAGCGGGCTTACCCCAAGGCAAGATCCAAAGTCGGGGGGCGGGGGGGGGGAGAGAAGTCACAAGACCTTTTATGACTTAGTTTTAGAACAGGTACCCTATCATTTCCACTGTTTACTATTAGATAAAGTGAGTTTCCAAGTCCTGCCCACGTTCAAGGGGAAGAAATGAACTCCGTCTCTTATGGGGGAAGCATATCAATTTATGGGCATGTTTTAACACCACAAACGAACTCCAAAGGAGGCTACAGTGGAAAACATTGAAAGGGTATGTTTTGAAGGTGACTGTAGTCTTCACCAGAGATGTGATCAGTCGTAGATGTGGGGTTCACACTTCTCCACATGAAGGGATGATGGTGCTGCGACAAACCCTAGGTGGTGGCTGTCTTTAAACAGCTGGCGTGTACTTTTCTGTCCGAAAGGGAGCTATCGTCGTCCCTTGCCATCCCCAGGGGATTGGTTCTAGGCCCCGGAGTGGATACCAAAATCCGAGGGCACCCAAGTCCCTCACATGGAATTGCATAGGACCCTTCCAGGAGACTGCCAGAGGCCTGCGGGCTGGGCTGTGAAAAGCTGGGCTTACGAGCATTGTGGAACGTCCATAATGAGGCACTTGAGGATGCAGTGGCGGGGGAAGCGTTTGTCTTTAGACTCCTAGAGAAGCCCCCGGGCAGAAGAAAAATGAAATGCAATGGCAGATAAAGGTACCATGGGCGGTTGGAGAGGGAGAGGAAGGCCCAGCTAAGGAACTGAGCCGAGGCTGTAAGCTTGATCTACTTCTCTTAGGTATGTATCATGTGATTATATTATCAATAAGCAAATGTGTTTATGCCTTTTTTAGAGTTCCTCTTCCTCAGCTAAGGAATATGATAGAAGATGCTGCCCAAACCTTAAAATTTATGTATGGTTCTTTAGATAGGTAAGTATGTCTTTGAACTGCACCTCAGGTTTTAAGTGCGTGATTCTAAAGCACCTTTTGCACTTAACTGCTATTCCTTGCTTGGCAAGTTAGTTGTCTGAGTTGCTCACCCATCCCCCCTTTCTTATTTTACAGCTCTACACAGTTATTCATTAGATCCCGTGCTTTTTCTTTTTTGGTCTCATATGTTACTTTAGTGAAATAAAGATGTAACTTCAATTCTATTCTGACTTGATATATTTCTGTAGGGGCAAATGTAAGAGCATTTTCATAACAGAAGATTTTAAATATTTGTGTGTGTGTGTTTTTCTCTCATTATAAATCTATTGTCAAATTCACTATCTAAGATCTGATATTTCCTTCTAAAAAATGTAAGTGAAAAAGTATGCATTGTTAAAACAAAGAAACGACACAATACGGAAGGTATTAACTGTTCAGTTTCCTGTGTATCCTTCCATATATTTTCTATACGTATGAACGCACACCCTTTCTTTTTTTACACATGGGTTCATACTGTACGTATTTTTCTGTCTCTTGCCTTTTTAACCTTACAACATAATATGATGCATCTTTCTTTATCTGAAGAAGGATTTTTGAGGAAACTGTTCAATATTTGGTCATATAAAACTATGGATGGAAAATAAATGTTTCTCGTTGTGGGATTTTTGTAAGTCCCAGTAGTTCAGAGAGCTAAAGAGATACCTGTGCTTTCAGAGCCTTAAACGTGTATCAGTAATTGAGTCCAAGGACAGTTTATACGTTTTCCCAAACCACAGCAGCAGCAGCTCTCTGTTGATCTCTGTGGATCTCTGCTGTCGCTGTTCTCGGCGCAGCCACCAGAACGTTCTGTGACTGTGCCATCTGGGAAATCATCTGGTTTGCAATGTCCTCCCCCAGGAGCTGCTTAGGAGACACATTCCTCTGAAAACCAATTACTTACTCATTAGCATTTTCCAAATGTGTGAGCCACAAAAGGCCAGGCAGCCACAAACAGGGCTTTCACCTTTTACCAGTAAGGAAATTTTTAGCCAATGAAGTGTAAGGGTGTGGTTATAAACTACCCTCCTAAATTTATACTAGATAAGCAAACATTACTGTGTTTTGCCCTGATTGGAGCTTTATGTTTTCCTAAAACGAGATAATCAAGGAATAAATTCCTGCAATGACTTCTGTTCGGAAGATAATCAGTTGGAGTTGTTATGCAAATATCAGTGGAGTAGGTGGGAGGCAGAGCTTCCATGGATTTGGAAGTATCTCCAAGTTGGCAGCAATTTAACTAGTTTCTTCTTGTTCAAGTGAGAATTTGAAAGGCAAACTAAGCAATAAATGTGAAGATACATTGAGTTCTTAAAACCAAAAAGCACTATGGATCCAGTATGTTGCTAAGAGTCATTTTGCAATAGTACTTTAATAACAAGGATTTTTTTCTGATTGTGGAAGATACGAAAGGCCCGTTGAGCCACAGAAAACGGATTATACGTGAGCAAAGACTTGTGTTGTGGCCAAAGTAAGGATAACAGTTTCCCTCACCATTCTCGGCCAGCCCACATCAGCCCATCATCCGTGTCTCTCCATCTTCACTGTTACCCTGCCTGGCCATCGCCGCCTCTCACGGCTCCGGTGACTCCTGACTGGTTTCCTGGCCTGCATTCTTGCTGCTTTAATTAATTTCTTTATTTTTTTAAGTCTGATTTTTTTATTGAATTTATTGGGGTGACATGGATTATAGACTTTCATAGGTTTCGGGTATATGATTTTATAATGCATCACCTGTACACTGTATTGTGTGTTCACCACCCCACGTCAAGTCCACTTTAATTAATTTTCCAAGTGCAATTCGAGTGGTCTTTCTACATTATCCAGCTCCTGTCCGCCTTTCTCATTTCAGACCTCAAACCCCACCCACCCCTCTGCACCATTCTGCAGGTGTCCTGGCCACACTTGTTCCCCCTTTGGCTTTTGCACTCTTTCCTCTCCTTGGACCTTCTTGACATTAGGATCTCATTCTAATGTCGAGAAGGTTGGGGAAAGAGTCCTCCTTCTCAGGGACACTTCCCCCACCGTTCTATCTAAAGCAGCCAACTGGTTACACTGCACGTTCACACGGTCCTGTTCTCTGCACAGTCCTTTGTCAGAGTTCGTGTTTTTACTGTTCGTTCACTTGTTGTCTTTCTCCGCTGGAATGTGGCTTCACAAGGAGCAGGGGCCTTGTCTTTTGTCTTGGTATTGTCACTGCTGTGCCTCCAGCAATGAGGGTAGTGCCTGGAGCACAGTAGGTGTTCAAGCAATTTGTTGAATGAATCGATGAATAGTATTCTGACATGTACCAGTTATTGTGTTATCCAGTGGGCTGTTCCAATGCGTGGTTGCGGGCGGTGCTGTATTACTTTTACATGGCTAAAACCAAGGCGCTCTCTCCCCCTCTTCAGAGTTTTCCAATAGGTATGCCTTCTTAGTAAAGAGGGGAGGAAATAACAGGCTAATTTATGTGCTTACTAAGTAAGGAGCCTAGTATGTGCTTATGCTAATTATATACTAGATACTTTACATGTGAATGTAAAATTCAGAGAAAGCTTAGATGGTTTTCCTGTGATATCCACCTCATAAGTGCAACGATAAGATTCAAAGCCAGATCTGTCCTATTACAAAGCTCAAAGTCTCTTTATTTTCCTATACTGCCTGCAAGATATTGAAAGTTGTAAATGGTGGATAGTCAGAGGTAAAAACAACTTATATTTTTTGCAAAAAGGGTACCTCAGCCCTTTCTGTTGTAGATACACCATTTATATTTGCCCCATGGTGCTTCCATAGTACCATCTACTTAGTGCATTTGAGAGTAGCTTTTAGGGTAAAATCTATGACGGGGTAAATTTCTTAACACATTCCATCAGTAACAACATGGTGGTCATCCTTAGGGATGGATGTGGTGGGAAAGACCCAGTCCCCTTAGCAGCATGTGGCCACCATTGCCATGTGCTGCTCTAACTCAGAGCTCTTGGTCCTTCAGTGCCTTCGGCCAGGTTGAGAACGTCCCTCGCGTGGATCACTTTTTTGAGCTGTTCTTTCAAAGAGCTCTGCAGCCTGCCAGGCTGCACAGCGGGGCCAGTCCCGGGGCGCAGCAGTACGAGGCCTCCAGTGCGGTTCTTTTGGACGGTCTCCCCGGAGTGCGGTGGCTCCCACTTCCGCAGGAAATCAAGGTAATCGAAGGTGTCACAAAATAAGAATCAGAAACAGCTGTCTTTCCCTTCTCTATCTTCTCCCTTTTTCTTTTCCCCTTAACTTTTTGTTCTTTTCAAGATGGTGGGTAAGCATTAGAAAGGCGTTAGTTGGTGGAGCAGGAGGTCCAGTGAGTGAACTTAGACAAATTTTCTCTTCTAGATAGAAATGAGCTCTTTCATCTTATTACAGTATTTAAGCTTTGTCCAAACTTGGAATACTTTTCAGAAACCATAATTGTAGGGTGTATCTACTTATGAATTTTGTGACTTTGATTTTGTAATGCAAGGTTATGTTCGGGTTTGTTTCTCATAGATTAAAGCTGGGTGGAATGATTGGCTAACAAACAACATTCTTAGCTAAAGTACAGACGTGCACTAATGGCAGCAAAATCTTCTTTCTGTGACTACAGGTACTTGCTGTTTTAAGGAGCAGTGTCTTTAGACTTTTGACACATTAAGATTAAACATTATCTTCCCCCTAAGAAAATTGAACACATTTTAAAATGTAGTCTATTTTAGTCTTATAAATTCCATGTGAAGGCTCCCTCTTATAGTCAGATTTCTTTTTTATTGCTCTTTTGTCTTAATTTAGCATGCATTTGATTAACAGGACTATATGCTTTTATTTATCTCAATGTAAAAGAAGATCGGGCTGAGAAATCACTCTGTGAATTCTGGTGTATACTTTTTAATTAGTTGCCCTAAAACATACCAGTTGCTTATTTCACCAAAGCTTTTAGTTGCTTTGACCCTTGTCAAGTCTAACACTACCGTCTGAAGATCAGTCTTCTTGTGCCAGGTTCTCAGACCTGTGCTGTGCTTTGGGGAATCCTGAAAACTCTCCCCTGGATCCTTACAAGTCCGGTGGGTAGGCGAAGTTCATACACAGAAAATACTGAAGATGTAGCTTGGACTTCTGTATTTTGAGGTCCAGTTAAGAAAATTAAGAAAATTTCTGGAAAGAGAGATAGATGCCTTCTATAAAGTGACCTCAAGATCTCTGGTGAATGTAAGGTTTTAAAAACTAATAACTCTTGAAGTTTTTGTTTTTATTTTTGTTTTACCAGCAAACTCAAAGAACTTGCACACTTTCTTCTCTTTGAAATTGCTTACTGTGTTAAAAATAATAGGGTTTAGTGACTCTGTATCTTCTAATGAAAAATATTAAGGAATTTTATGCCTTAAAAAAATCAAGTTGAGCCCTGGCTGGTGTGGCTCAGTTGGTTGGAGTGTCCTCCTGTAAACCAAAAGGGTGAGGGTTCGATTCCCAGTCGGGGCACAGGCCCAGGTTGCAGGTTCAGCTGCTGGTCAGGACACGTATGAGAGGCGACCCATCCATCTTTCTTTCGCTCACATCAATATTTCTCTCCCTCTCTCTCTCCCTCCCTTCCCCTCTCTCTAAAATCAATGTCCTTGAGTGAGGATTTTTTTTTAAAAATCTAGTTGAAAACATATGTATATGAAGTTACTTGTGCCTGATAAACTTTAGGTAGAAAGTCATTTTAACTTGGAATAAAACTTGCTCTGAGTTTAGTACGCAATGAGGTCTCAGTTTTCTTTCCCAGGTGTTTGAGAATTTCTTTATTTTGTTTGTTTGTTAGATGTTCTCTTTTTCAAAATTCGTTTTTCCTAAGTTCCATTGGAATAATTAAGAGAAAAGATACTCTACCTTTTGTCTTAAGGAACGTGAGGAAACAATGATAGCAACCTCGTACAGGAGCCTATGGAGTCCTATAGCAGGGACAGCAACTCATCAAACAGGAACGTTTCTGAAACATAAATCTCGAGTGGGTAACTTCCTTTTAGTCCTGTAGTTTTTCTCAAGAGAAACTGTAGCTGCCAAAAGGAGAACATGAAGTATTTGCTGGAGGCAGAAAAATGTAGGTCACCGAGGAGTAATAAGTCATACCGTGTGAAACGCATTGAAAGGCATGACTAACATTTCCAAAGCTTTGTCATCTCAGTCAGACACAGTTTGTGGAGCAGCCCTGTGGAGAGTGCCTTGGACTTCAGAAAAAATAAAAATTAAAAAAAGAGCTCTTTTTGCAAATAGCATATGTTCTACAGACTTTAATTACCAGTAATTTTTAATTGATGTATATGCATTACAGATTAAACTGCCGATCATATTTACTATTTTTAAATTGCAAATGCTTTAGGGAGGAAAAATGAATAAAGGAGTTCAGGCAATTTCTGTAGAAACAAGAGCTAAATCCTAAGTAAAAGATTTTTCTAATAACTCTGTAGGGCGGTTAGGCTGTGCCAGATTCCAGGGGACACTTGCCTTCATGTTTTAATCTACGAGTAAAGATCAATAGTCCTTTTATATAAAACATAGGAGAGAGACAGGGAGGAACACTGGTGTTTTCCAAGAATCTATCTGTTGAGAAATATAGAAGAAATAAAAAAAGCAAAAACTCAAAATAGACTACATTATGATTGATTTTTCCTCTAACAATTTTAATGTTAAAATTTTTCTAACTTAAAACTACAAGCAATTTGTTCATCTCATTAATTGTTTTATTTTGAGTACAGAGTGAAGCTCATTTTGCAATTGTGATTTAATCAAAAAATGCCTATTTGTTAAATTAATTATTTTGCATTGGAAGGTTTAAAAACAAGATGTTCTGTTTGGAGCAGTTGTTAAATAATACAAAGAAGAAAGATGCTTATTCAACTCATCAAGTAATTATTAAACACTTTTATATGGCCATCATTAAAAAGTAACTATGAGTTGAATGATTGTGTTACTCTTTTATTCTTCATAGGTGGAATTAGACACAGCATTGAGTGACTTGGAGGCTGCGGATTTTGCAGAACTGGTAAGAGAAGCAGTGAATTTTAGGAAAGACTCAATGTTGGTTTGTCATTTGCAAATCAGTCATTATTCTAAATATTTTGCAAGTGGGAATGTAATAATCTTGAAATGCAAAACACTAGATCTCTATCTTGACAAGGAGGAAATCTGTTTTGCTTGCCCTAAGATGTTCTACTCAGTTAAAAATAATTGTTATATAATGTATATGTAATGATTAATTAATTACATTGGTATCATTAAGAACTGGGCTTTGTGAGACAGGACGTACGTGTAATGTTGATTAAATCAATTAAAAACTCTCTAGATCTGAATTTAAATGGAAGGTATTGATATGATTTGTTTTGGTTTGTTTTATTTTTTTAAATGTGTAATCTTTATCATATATTTTCCCATTACCATTTAGTTTTCTTATGTCCCCCTCCCCCCAGCAATCACCACACTGTTGTCCATGTCCATGAGTCCTTTTTCCCTTTTGCCCTATCCCTCCAGCCCCTAACTCCCCCCCCCCCGCCCCCACTGGCTGTCATCTGTTCTGCATCTGTGAATCTGTCTCTGTTTTGCTTGTTAGTTCAGTTTGTTCGTGAGATTCCACATATGAGTGAAATTGTATGGTATTTGTCTTCCTCTGACTGGCTTTTTCACTTAGCATAATGTTCTCCAGGTCCATCCATGCTGTTGCAAAGGGTAAAATTTTCTTCTTTTTTATGGCCAGGTAGAATTCCTTTGTGTAAATGTCCCATAGTTGTTTTATCCACTCATCTGTTGATGGACACTTGGGCTGCTTCCATATCTCAGCGATTGTAAATAATGCTGCAATGAACATAGGGTTGCTTATGTTCTTTTGAATTAGTGTTTTAGGTTCCTTCAGACATATTCCCAGAAGTGGGATCGCTGGGTCAAAAGGCAGATCCATTTTTAATTTTTTGAGCTATCTCCATACAGCTTTCCACCGTGGCTGCAGCAGTCTGCATTCCCGCCAACAGTGCAAAGGTTCCCTTTTCTCCACATCCTTGCCAGTTTTTAATATTAAAAAAATGTATTTCCTGGCTCTGCCCAGTGAAAAAGCCCAGGCATTGTGACCATCCCAGCACTTGAACACCACTAGCACCCAGGCCGTGGTGCATCAATAGTATTTCTTGTCAAAAGGAGCCAAGATTTTTAAGAGAAATGGCTGAATCCAGATTTGGGCCTGAAAATATACATGACAAGACTGGCAACATCTTGTTATAACAGGAATCAAGGAACCTTTCAAAAATTGTTAGAGTTAATGTAGGACTCGTGTAATCAGGAGACAGCTTAAAGAGGTTCCCACTTGAGCATCTATAAGGATAATAACTGCGAGAAATTGAGACATGTCAGGTATGTTTAAGTCTGTGGGTTCATAATGATACGAAAGAAAAACTAAATTTCTCAGTCAACTTGGGAAGATGCTAGGGAGCCGAATCCTTATTGTAAAAACTGGTAAATAAGAAAGAAGGATCAAACACTTATCTGCCTTTCCTATCTAAACCGTACCTCAAGGTTACCAAATAGAGCTGGGAGGGGGGTTCTCTTTATGGCAGTGGTTTACCTACTGTATCAAGAAGGAATGACAGAGTTGGAATGTCACCACTTTGCAGTTGCCCCAGTGCATCCATGGGCCTAAGCAATGACTTTAGTGGCTGTTAACATCGCACACAAAAAAGCCAGCCACCCAGCAGGTGGCCCCGGGTGGAAGCATCCATAGCACCGATGAAGTGTGCTTGATCAGGCCTCGAGATCAAACTGCCAGTTTTCAGAAAATACCAGGGGGAAAGGGACTGTTCAGTGACCCCAGCTGAGGAGTGAGATAGCGATCAGCAAAATCCAGACTGGGAAACGTAATAGGACAATTTCTTCAATGAATAAATTAGGAAGGGAGGGGTGGGAGAAGCTGAGAGAGAATCTCGCTGCTGAGAGACTTAAGAAACGTATCAACCAATTCCATTATGTGGACCTCACTTGGATTCTGATTCAAAGAAACACAATTTTAAAAAATATCTGAGACAATCAAGAAAATGTAAATACTGATAACTGGCTATTAGTTGAAAGTAACTCTTTAGATGTGGTGATGGTGTTAGGGTTATATATGTATTTTTTTAAGTCCTGTTTTAGAGACACTTTTTAAAGTATTTACAAATGAAATGACATAACATCTGGGGTTGATTTTGAAAGAATTCAGTGGGAAGCAAGAAGAAGGAGAGAGGGATACAGATGCAACAGAATTAGCTGAGTACTGGTCATAATTGAAGCAGGTAGTGACGGGTACATAGCAGCTAATTATACTATTCTAGTTCTATATATGCTAAAATTTTAGTAATAAAAGTTTTAAAAAGCACTTGAGAAGTTAGGGAGTTGAAGCAGTGGGGGTGGATCATTCTTAAGAAGAATACTGTAAAGTGGGGAAAGGATGTTAATTTGAAGGGGTGACTTAGTCTTAACTAAGATCTTGAGCAAACAGAAGGGTATTTTGTGAAAATAATGGAAATTTGAGTATGGTAAATTCTTCATACATCATAAAATTTCTGACCAGTGGAGATTGTTTAGATAGGTACTAATCATTAGGAGTAGTTTAGATTGAAAGAATTAAAATTTCTGGGTTTTAAGAACTTACATCCAGTAAGTTTAATGAAAACTCTAGTCCCTGTCTTTATTGAGCATCATTTTGATGAGCAGTGGAACTGGCAATATTTTCTGTGGTTAGAAAAGGATCTGTTGGGATTCCTTGGATACAACATCCAGACAATTCATAAAAGAAGAATATGATAAACTGAGAATGTGAAATGGTACAACTACTTTGAAAAACAGTTTGGCAGTTTCTTAGTAACCTTTTTTTAGGCTATTTACCTGGCTTTACCTTTTCTGCAGTGTCATATAAATCAGATCATACAGGAGGCAGTTTGGGGGGTCTGACTTTCTTTTTTAGTATAATGCATTTGAGGTTCATTCACATCATTGAATGTATCAGTAGTTCAGTCTGAGTAGTATTCCACAGTGTGAACGTATCATAGCGCTATCCATTCCCCAACTGGAGGATATTTAGATCATTTCCAATTTTTAGTTTTCTTTAGGTTTTATTGTTTTTTTAATTACAAAATTAATGCATACATATTGGATAAAAATGCAAACCTGGTTATTAAAAGCAAATGTCCTCCCTCCTCCTCCCTCTCCCCAGTTCCATCCCCAATGGTAACTGCTCTTACAGTTTGGAGCGTGTTCTTCCTCACCTTCTTCCATACACATCCCCACACACAAGCCAACAGCCGTGTATGTATACGTACATGTGTGGCATCAGGGCTGCTGTTTCTAACGGAAACTGCACCATAGTGGTGTTTTGTTCTGCATCCTGCATTCTTTGCTGAACAAAACATTTCACACCTGCTCCTATAAATCAGCCTTAGTTTTCAACAAAGGCATGATATTCTCTGTTATGAACATACCTAATTTTGTTAACCATTCTCCATTGTTGAAACTCACTTTATCTTCAATTTTGCATATTACAAATAATTAAATAATTAGTATATAATTAAAGAGTCTATTTTTTAAAGAAAATTTTTGCATACTACTCAGTGGTCTCCAAATAGGTTGTGCCAATTTGTACTTTCAAAAATAGTGTATGTTAATATCAGCTACTCTAAGTGATATATAGTGTGGAAGCTCCTTGTCTTGACACATTTGTTTAGTGGTAATCCCTCTTGGTGTAACAGATCTTATGTTTACTCTTAGATATCTCTGATCAACAGTTTCCTATAAGAATCAAAAATAAGCTCTCAAAGTACTTATTTTGTACATTATCTTTCACTCTAATATCCTAGAATATTGATTTCTAATAAAGGCACTATGAAAAGTTCAGTTACTAAAGGAGGTAATTGCCATTTTAACTGTTGTTGCTTAACTGGGATTTTTAAATCCACTGTGTTTTTTTCTCCCAGTCTGAGGATTACCACGACATGAGGAGGCTGTATACGATTTTAGGGTCTTCTCTGTTTCACAAGGTAAGTTGAAGCTTGAGTCTTTTATGAATGTCAAACTGCTATATGAGCAAACCTAAGTTTTCTCAGACTTTTACAACATGAAAAATACATCTGTTCATTTCTTCCGAATGTAGGTACCCTAAAATTAACTTCTTAAAACTTGTAGCTACATATTTGCAAGTACAGTGAACATTTCTGGTTTCGTTGTGTTCTAAAGCATTTGAAAATCTGTGAAGGAGAAGCTGTACTCACAGAACCAAGTGTGCGAGCAAGGAGGGAGTGCTTTCCGAATTTCCTTTTGCCGTAGTCTGCCGGTTTCTTATCTTGAGACACAGCCATGCATCTTTTTAATAAACCTTTTAACATTAAGTAGCTGACTTCCAAGGGACGCAAGTTAAGCATCAAACGAATTTAGGTATTTTCATTTTTCAACCCCTGATTCTCCACTTTCCATCCTCAGAATTCAGTTCTGTTCTGATTCTGCCAGATACTCAGGTTTGACACTGCTCAGTGGTGATCTTGCTTTGTGCTTCCGCCTTCCTGTTGTAGACATACGTTATCGCAAATTTGATCTCTAGTTGACCTTGCGGGGAAATAATTACTGTTGTTATGTCTTTATTCCATGTGAAACTGGAATATTTTAAGCCAACTGAAGAAGTACCTGTAAACTCAGACAGATATGCTATGGGATTATTGCTCGATGCCACTGGTTGACTTGTGTTCTTTGTGGTTGAATTCGAGGGCTACTTGATATGCAGCCATTTGCCTACGGATGATCTTATTGACATTGCTGTGTACTGCCGTCACTACGGCCTACTGCCTCTAGCGGCCAAACAAAGAATCGGGCAGTTGGTGATTTGGAGAGAAGTGTTTCCTCGCCGCTGCCGCCAGCCTTCCGCAGACTCAGACACTGAAGCCTTCCAGGAGCCTGAAGGGAGATATTTTTTGCTAATTGTTGGCTGGGTGAGTTTACCTTGGTTTCTTTCTTGTTTTCCTTTTTTTTTTTTTGCCTTTTACTAGCTAAATACACAAATACGATAAATTAAAATTATGAGCTTGTCAGATACCAGTATTCAAGAAATATTACATGCCCCTTATTTCTTTTCTTTGGCATTCATTTAATACTCATGGAGAACCAGTAATGAAACCCAGGATGAGGTTTTTAGCAGGTTCTTTAGTCTTTTGTTCCTATTTCTGTAGTGGTTTTATCCCCTGGTTTGTTTTGGGAAATACAGGGAAACATACACAAAATATAGAATCAGAATAAGTATGTGATTATTAATGAAAGGACTTCTAGTGATTGAGGCTCTTTGAAAGCTTCCTTAGGGAGTTCCATGCGCCATAAGTAGTGACTGATAACACATCAAGATAAGGCAATATGGGATTTGTTCTCCAGGGTGATCACGAAGGACTAAGAATTACTAAGCAGGAAATGGGAGGGAGGAGTTTTTAATAATTTTCACATGGTTATGCCATATGCCCATGTGTCTTCAGTATTCATAAATTGATACATGCATATTGCATATAAACATCTTCATGTAGCTAAATCTATCCTAATAACTTTTTCTTCTTATAGAGGCATTTTATGTTATGTGTACTATTAGAAGCTGGAGGCTGTGCATCCAAAGCTGTTGGGAATCCTGGACCGGATTGTATATATGTGGATCAGGTCAAGACAACTCTTCACCAGCTGCAAGGAGTGGACTGCCGCATAAATGAACAGCTGGAATCTTCTCCAAGCCCCTGCTTGTCTTGTGCTGACTGGTTCCTTGCGGGATCACATGAAAAATTAGATTGTTTGACAACCTCACCTATCCTCAGTAAGCTCCAAGGTACTTCTAAAGTAGCGACCTCTCCAACATGCAGAAGAACTCTTTTTGGTGACTGTTCCTTAAAGACACGTAAGCCCAGTCCTTCCCGAAGCAGTGGAGGATCTGACAATGGTTGTGAAGGTGGAGAAGGTGGTGGCCCGAGCCCCCACACTACACCAGATGCGGAGCGGAAGCAACAAGAAGCTGATGGCTCGGAAGAAAGTGGGGCCTTGCTTAAGGTGTGTGTGTGCGTTCAAGTATGTGCATTCTGGGAGCTGAGCTGTCTTTCCAGTCCTTATTTCATAATTGCCATGGGATTTTTAATGGCATATCATTCTTCATTTGAACTGGTGGTGGTTTTAGTCACTGTTGGGAAACCAGTGATTCAGAACCAAAAAGAAGAAGAAATAGCAAGTAATATCCAGGACATCTGTTTTGACACTACTTATGAGAAGGGAAACTCTTTAATCCTGCCTTCCCCGTTCATCTCTTTCTTCTCTGTTCGCAGTGTTAACAGGGAACAGCCCAGTAGTGGGCATTTAGTGATCTGACTACATAGCCAATAAAAGGTTCAGCAGAAACAAAAACAGAATCAGTAACTTAAAATATATGTGAGTGTCTTGTTCTGTTTTTTTTTTATAGATTTTTTTTTAATCTGTACCTGTGAAGATCGGGTCTCCATACTCAAGAATTGAAAATGTGACTGTTAACGGAAGACAATGTTCATTTTCAGACTGCTTATTTATCATTTCCTATGTGTGTTTTTCCCCATGAAAACACTGTACTATATCCAAACAATTATCAAAGTAATCACCCCAAGAGGTGATTCCTACCTATTCTAGTAATGTTGCATTTTCGAAACATTTTTGGAAGTTATCGTTTGGGTGGATAGAGGTGACAAAGCATGAAGAAGGAGTCTGAGAAGGGGCAGGACTGAAATGGGAGATTCTGAGTGCCGTGGTATAGCCAACCGTGGACTTGACCTCCTAGTTCCAAACAGTAGAGCCTGAAGTGGGTGTATTTAGGAAGTGCTCGCTCTGGTACGTTACTTAGTATCCCAGTCAGTGAAATGGGTAGGAAATAGAGTTTAAGACTATTTGGAAAGTATTAAGGAGCCATGAACAGCTCCTAAGAAAAACTGAATTAATCTCTAAGCTTTAGCCATCCAACAAATGTTGAACACCTACTATGTGCACAGGGCAATGTGACAGAAAGGATATACCACAGTGACTAAGATACAGCCCCTGCCTTTGAGGAGCGCTGTCTGGTGAGGGAGACAAGTACTTACATATATAAATGATAACGAAACTTGGTATAGGCTCCCGAGTGGCCCTGGCAGAAAGTTTTCAGCGAGAACATTCCTGTCCTCTTGTGACATGGCCCTGGGGTCCCTGATAGCAAACATGGCTCAGGAGACAGAAGTTAGCATTGACAATATTAAAGGTAACATTGCAAAATAGCAAAGAGTTCTCTCAGAAGGACATTTAGTTTTTACATTACATTGGAGCTATTTGACTCCATTCTTAGATATAAACTGACCTACTCAACTATATTTTTCAGGTCATTAAAAAGAAGTCTGCTCTTCTAAATCCATTTCATTTGGGGAACTTGAAAAAGGACCTTTCAGAAAAAGAATTGGAAATATATAACACAATGAAGTAAGCAACTTCCTTGTAATATTCTTTTCCACCTGAACTCTGCCTTCAAGGAAATTTTACAATGAGAAAGTACAAGTCCATAGCCTATAGAGATTTTATTCAACAGTTGTAATTACAATGTTCTTGCATATCTAATGTAATATCTATGCTATTTCTTTGATGTTCTTCATTACACATATAGGAAATATAAGAGATAAAAACACACAAAGTAATAATTCAAATGTGAAAGCCGCCCTTTATCTCTCTCCCACAAGTAACCTCCCCTTTGCGTGTCTAATTTCCAAAGTAGAGTTTACTGTTCTCAGACAGGATGCCATGGCGCGCTGCCTGGATAAGGACACTCCCGGTCCAGCGGTGCTCGCTCCCAGTGCCCAGCAGGCACGGCCGAGGCAGGATCCAGGCTCAGAGCTGAGATAGGCCTCTTCCTTACCTCTGTGCTCAGGGCCGAAAAAATAATCAGCTGAAGGAATTTTTTACTATAGACATGAGAATCAGAATGGGACAGCTTGAGTGTTTGAGATGCCCATGGGGAACTGCTGTCGATAAAGGCTGCCAATCAGAAGTCAGCAGTGGAGAGAAAAAAGCGAGGTACAGCAGAGCACGTTTCGGAGTCAGCTGGGCTCTGCCGCTTCGCTATGGGGCGGCATGGTCAGAACAGGATGCTACTGTTTAATAACCTTCAGGGTCAGTGTGAGAATTAAGACCCAGGGCATTTTAAAGCACCTGTCTTCGCACACAGAGGGCATTCAGCATAGTATTATTTTGTTGTTCTTGGGCGCTGCTCACTGGTGGTAGAAACAAGCAGTACGTGGAAGTTCTGCTGGCCTGTCTGAGACCTAACCAGGGGGAGAAAGGATGGAGGAGGAGAATGGAGAGATGAAAATAGTGAGAGAACGCAGGAAAAGAAGGGGACGGCAATAATGAGAAATAGGCTGCAGCTGGGAATTGCCATGGTATTTGAGAATATTGACCAAGCTTTGCAGTTGGTAATAACTGTATTTTTCTTCAGGACCGTCAGTTTAACTATCACGGTATAAGGCGTTAATGCTGCTAACTTAAATGTGTTTATTGGAAGGTTTTTTTTGTATATGTGTGATCTACCTTCAACTGGTAGCATGTTTCTAACTTGTAGGGATCTGGGCCAGGCATGGGCTGAGTTGTGCATTACCAACAATGGAAAAAGAGGGAGTTGGCCAATTTGGATTGTTTTGCAAAGGGATGATTAAGTTACTTGCGAATGAATTGGTGTTTATTTATCCTTGCGTAATGTGCAATGCTTGCCTCCATTAAGGGAATTGATAATGCCCCTAGTCTGTACTTCAGTGAAGGAGGAAGATGGAATTCAGTGTTTGGCTTTGTTTCCTTTGCCTAATTATCCTCCCAATATTATATTGTAGATTAAAAAAAAAACTCATTAGTAGTCTTCGCAATTCAGAATGGAGCAATATTTCTAAGTTTATTTCAATATCTTTTTTCTTCTGCTTTTTTTCCAAGATTGACATCTGGCCCAGAGAACACACTTTTCCACTACGTTGCCTTAGAAACAGTGCAAGGGATCTTTATTACCCCTACCCACGAAGACGTGGCCCGGCTGGGCGGCTCTGTCCACCCTGAGCTAATAAAGAATTTCCATCAGTGTTGTCTCTCCATTCGTGCAGTTTTCCAGCAGACCTTGATGGAAGAGGTAGGGCACTGCTCTAAATGTCGTTTTCTGCCCGTTTCATTTCCAGATCTGCAGATACTCTCTCTAAAAGCCCTTTCTTTAACCAGTATGTCCAGTAATGACTGTTTTCAGTTAAATTTTTTTTTAAGTCGCCCACCCTCACTTGGTGGCATAAGGATCATTATACTCACAGTACTTAACTTCAGAGATCTGTTTTATAATGCTGAGTTTGATGTCCTAGATTACCGTTTCAGGAAATGGTGGGCCTGCGCTTTCATATGGCAAAGTAGCAGGTCGTAGCTTAGAATGTAAATTAGGCTCCCGTGTTTGATATCTGTGACTCAGCCATTACTGGGACAGTAATATCTACCGGTTGGTAACACTGATAATTCCTTAAATATTCAACCAGCAGTGTAAGGTATTTTGGAACATAAAGGGATAGGTCCAGCAGTAGACACAGTACTGTTGCAAATGCTTTAGCCACTTGGTTGATTGGTTGCTTGCTTGCTTTTCTATCCAGGATGAAATTTCATTTAATATTGTACCTTCTGGATAAGTAGTAATGTGTATTAATTAAAGATAATTGTTAATTTCTAGAAAAAGATAAACTTACAGAAGGTTAGTTGTGATTGGTTACTCATCAGAGACCCACCCCCCAAAACACCCTGTGAAGATGATTGTAATGTGTATAGCAGTGTGTGTATTCAGGATCTAGGTTTGTGAAGGAATGGGGTTTAAAGGTGGAAGAACATTGGGCTGGGAATCGGAATCCCAGACTGGACCTTGCCCCTTCCTATTTCCTCAGCGATAAAGTGAGTAGACCCAATTATATAATTTCTTAGGGCTCATTTAGCAGTAACATTTTATGCCTTATAGGATTTCTTCTTCAAGCTAATAGAAATTGGTATTCAGCAAAAGATTATGTTTAACCATATATCCGTATGCATTTTGCATTCTTACGTCCCTCCTTTCCTATTTAACGCAACTGATAGATTCCATAAGGCAACATCTCATTTGCTTATTCAATAATATTTAGTAATATAAATTAGCCTTCCCCATGTTATTTAAATATTGGGATACCCACTATTCACCAGACACTATTCTGGGTACTGGCATTACAGGAGTGAACAAAACAAAGTCCCTTTCCTCACAAAGCCTGTATTCTAATTGGGGCCACTAACGAATTAGCAAGTAGTGAAATCTGTCAGGTCGTTTCAAAATGAATAATAAAATGGGGGGGATGAGAGGTGAGTGTTACTATTTTGAAAGATCCCTCTAATCATGTCAAGTAGTATGTGAACAGAGAGCTGAGTGAGGTGAGAGAGCGAGTCCAGTGGCAAATCTGGCGGCAGAGCTTGCAGACAAGACGGAACAGCAGGTGCAAAGCCAGAGAGGTCAGAGTGGCCAAAGCAGCGGAGCGGCTGCGTGGGCAGGAGAGTGGTGGGCATTGAGATGGCCAAGGCCTCAGGGCCAGATCACGTGTGGCCTGACAGACGTAAGGGCTTCGGTCTTTGTTCCGAGGGAGATGGGAGGTTCTCAGACGGTTGTGAGCAGAGCAGGGATGCGATACTTGGTTCTGCAAGGATCACTCGGGCTGCTGTGGGAGAACAGGCGCTGTAGCGTAGCAGGGGTGGCGACTGGGACCAGTTAGGAGCTATTGGAAATCTCAAAGCAAGGAACATAGTGGCTTCTGGACTCTGGATGCATTCCGGAGAGTGAGCCCAAAGGGTTTGTTGTTGGGTTAGATCAGGTTTTGAGAGAAAAAAGAACCGAGGACCACTCCACTTTTTTGGCTTGAGCCTTACAAAAAGTCTTTGTCTTCCACATAAGTCATTGTTTTGCTAATGATTTAGTCAATGGGAAATTTAGAGAGTATGCATCAGAGGAAGAGAATGTACTCCTTTAAGTTTAATGTGTTTTAAGTATTTATAAAAATGATCTATTTAGTAATCTGTTTATTAAGCACCTACTATATACTGAGCACTTTAAAAAAATACAAAGACTTTTGTATTTTGTATATTGTTTTGTATTTTGTATATTGTCTCTGCCCTGAAAAAGAATCTTATCATGTGCGGGGGAAGAAAGACCTATAAACTGCTACTACAATACAGTATAAATGCTGATTTAGAGCTATGACCAAAATGTTCCCTGGAGAGTCAAGGGATGCTTGCTCCATCAAGTCTCTCTTAGGAGGTAGTATTTAAAGTATGAGGAAGAGGAGAAATTTGCATGCAGGTACGGAGGAGAATGTCTTTGCAGGCTCTTAAGTATTAGTTAGGATCAGCCAATTCAGACATATATGTGAAGACATTTTGAAGTAACACTGTTAATACCAGCTAATATTAATAATACCTATTCATTTACAGAAAAAGAAAGCGCCGAATGTTGCAGATCGTTCAGATTCTACGGATTCGGCCTCTGCTCCGAACCCCGTGAAAGAGCTCGGGGTGCTGTTCGAGTGCTCGCCTGAACACTGGACGGATCAGAGGAAAGCGCCGCCGGTTGTGGCGTACTGGGTGGTCGGGTGAGCGGGGGGAGCGTTTGGGGGGAAGTGGGGTGCTACAAAGTGAAGGAAAAATAGCGGTAAAGGAGAGAAAGTTTTAAGATATGGGCATGTAATTATTAATCTAACTATGATAGTTTACTATATTTTAGAATTTTATTTTATTTGCTAAGTATGTCCTTTAAATTACTCCCAAGTCTTTTTCTACTAAAGACAAAAAGTTTACTCAGTTAGAAAATTATGTTAGTAATAATCTAAAAAAAGAATGATTTCACAATTTCACTGCTACTTCCTTCCCTCTGTCCCTACTTCCTTCTCTCCTTCTCTCTTCCCTCTGCTCTCCTTTCCCTCACCCCCCACCCACTACAAGCCCCTGCCTGACCTGGCCCCTGCCCACCTCTGTTTCCGCTGCCTGCACTCTTCTCCCCCATCCCATATGCACAGCACATGGGCATAATCGAATCTCATTCCTGCTATTCATTGTGTGTGGGATGTTCTGCCTCTTAGCCTTTGCATGTGGCTCCTTGATACTCACACCAGTGCTAACAGGTCGCCTCCTGCTAACAGGTCACCTCCTCAAAGAAAAGATCCACACTCTCTTCCCTAGAGTAAAAGAGCTACTCAGTGATGCTCTATTATATAACCTGTATTATTTATTTTCTCGTTTGTTTGTGGTCTTCCTCCCCCTCACCAAAATGTCAGCTTTATGGGTCTGCCTTGAGCACCATCGGCACCTAGTACATATATTGATAAATATATAACAGTTTAGTAAATGGAGCTGTGCCTGGCAAACTGTGGTGGTAGGTGGGTAGTACGGCAAACAAAAAAGTCAAGTCACACTCATTGTATCTAATGGCTTTACATCTAGCAAAAGAAAAATGAACTATGCTCGGATATCTATATATTTATGGATGTGTTATATGGATGTAGATATATGCCTATATAGATAGATATATAATTAGGTAGGTAGATAGACAGACAGACTTGGGTCACTTGTTAAAATCAGAGATGCCTGCACCCCACCCTAGTAAGCGCCCTTGTGATTCTGCTGGGTAACCAACCGAGCTTGGGAGCATCAGCGTAAGTTCAGTTCTGTGTGTTGTGATCAGAGCTGTACTAGTAGACAATGAATTTGGGAGCAGCAAATGGAATGTTGTGGATGGATACATGAGAGAACAGAGATAGGAACAGTTAGGCACACAGGTGAGAATGTAGAGGCACCCAATTGTATTCACAGCAACTGGAATAGAAAGAATCAAGGGGAGTTGAATTCTGATGATGCAGGTCTGTATAGAAGAGAGATATTTATGCAAATCAGGCAGAACTACCCCTGATTTAAATAGTTTGGTGTGTATATAGCAGTATTAATTTTAGATTTTAACTCTAAGAAAACCAAGTAAACTTACATTGTTAATCCCAATTCAACACTTTCTGCAAAACAAGCTATCATATATTTATAAAATGATTTAATAATAATTAAACTTCAGGGCGGTGGGCTGGAATGGGAGCAAAAGACAGAAAACTGTACAAGAACAACAATTAAAATATATTAAAAAAATTAAAAAATAAAAAACAAAACAAAACAAACAAGCAAGCAAAATATAGCCAGACACATTGAAATTAAGAACAAACTGACAGAAACCAGAGGGGAGGTGTGAGAAAATTATGGGGCGGGGAGAAGGAAGATTTTTCTGGAACATGTATAAAGGACACATTGAAAAAAACAAGGGGCTTGGGATCAGGGGTGGGAGGTGGGGATGGCTAGGGTGGGGAGATTGGAGACAACTGTACTTGAACAATAATAAAACAGAAAAAAGGAAAAGAAAAAAAAATATTGCAATAATTCCACAGTTCATAAAAGTTGTATACTTTATTAAGATTTCAACATAAATAATTTAACATTGGTAAAGATTATTTTAAATCTGTTAAATCATAGCTGTGCTACATTTATAGACTATATAGTCCATTACACAGGTCCCTGTTATTTCTGAGCATGTACTGAATAAAATGAACATTTGTATCAAAAAAAATAATAATAATTAAACTTCAGAAAGTAAATGACAATGTTAATAACTATTGTGCTTAACATACTGGGACCACCAGTGGCTTTATCGTAATGATAATGACTAAATTTAATATTTAAAAACTGAGGGATATGGTAATACATATTAGTACAATAGGCTTTTTACATGCTGGAAAAATAAAAATAATTGACCTAAGCACATATTATTTATTTAAAAGTAAATCTAGCTGCATTGCCTCTACCGTAGATTTAGATTAGTGCTTTAATGTGTTGCCAATATTTTCAGAAATGAAAAAGAAATAAAATAAATTGAAAGTGAACATTTTTTTCCTTTGTTTTTTGAATTTCTAAAATAAGTGTTTTTCTCTGCAGGAGACTCTTTCTTCACCCCAAAGTTCAAGAACTTTACATCTGTTTTCATGACTCAGTCACAGAAATTGCCATTGAAATGGCCTTTAAGTTGTTCTTCGGGTTGACCTTGTAACTGTTTCCTTGCTGCACAGCAACGCTGCGTGTGGAGCCCTGGGCAGTCTCCGAATTGCGGAAATCCACACACAGAAGATAAGGGCTGGCTTCTTTTCCCTGTTCAGTATTGAACATGATATTGCTAAATATCAAGAGTGTTTCCTGTTGGATTTTATGCACTCGATCTTATGTAGTATTGTGAGACTTTTGAAAAAAGATTCATGATCAAAATATGAAGGAGGAGTTGTTAACTTATTTCCATTTTGGTATATAGCATTAATTTATTGACTACTTTGAAATAATATTAAATGTTTTATATAAAATTAATATAGGAAATATTTGTCTTGGAAAAGTACTCAATTCATGATGTATTTATCTCAAGACTAATATTGAATTATGAAATCGGGGAGCGTGACCAGGTCCTGAAACGGCGTAGTGCCGCAACCGTGAGCAAGTCTTTGTACCTCTCTGAGCTCAGGGCATTGAGGGATCATGGGTATGAAGGCACTTTGTTTAAAAGTGTTTATTGAGTGTCTTAAATTCCTTGATATTTTCCCCCAAAACACCGTGACCTAATTTAATATTGAGAATTGTTAATGAATGCAGCTACCGATCACCTGAGATTTTGAAACAGACTGAAAACTGTCATAAAGGACTTTTTGTGTGTGTGCTTCATTTAATGAAATCTTAGTCTGTCAAACAGCTTTTCTGGTGTCAAAGAACCATATTGACCACCACTAAATAACTGAAATAAAAAGACAAAGTGAACTACTGATGTTAAGTAGGGGAAATCGTTTGCTGTACTATAGATGTATACGGTAAGGTCCATGTTGTAGAGACTGCAGTTTTTTTAAACGAAACCAAACATCATCTTGGTTTTAAGTAAACATTGCAAGTAAACTTAGCAGACTATTTCCCAAATATGTTCATAGCCACATCTGAAAGAAGATCAGTCTGGTCACTGTAATAAATGCCTGTCTACCACCACCTTTTTCGGTAAAGTGGACAAAGTGACGGTGCATATACCACAGAGGCGTGTACTCTTTACAGCTCTGTGTAGACACATTCTGAAGCAGGTACAGAAACATTCTGAAGTTGGATTTTGTTGGCCTCCTGCAAATGGTCCCTTTCACCAAGACTATTAATGCAAAAAATTATATAACAACCATTTTTTTAAATATCAAGTACTGTTTTATCACCATGATATGTAATATGTTGTTGTAATATGTTTCCATATGAACAGTTGTTCATATGGAAAATAATACAATAATCAATAAATAATAATATAAGAATAAGTGTGTTTTGTTATAACTGTAAACCTACTTTTGCCCCACCCGTATTTTTAGTCCCCCAAAATTCCCTTTGAGAGTCTCCTCCTCTTCCTCCCTCCTCCTCCTTTAACTATCATTGGTTTATTTTTTGGGGGTTAGAGAACTGTTCTTAGCAAGGGAGAGTTTTTTATTTGTTCCAAGGGACTGTTAATGATGATGCATGTGAGCAAGATAGTACATTTCCAGTGCCTGCTTTTTTATATTTCTAATACAAATGGGAAATGCCTATGAAACCAATTTAGTAGGTTTGTCTGCTTTGAACATTCTTGAAAATATTGTGAATAATTGTTTGTTGTGTGTGTGAGTTCCCTCTAAATAGTGCCTGGCACATGTTTTGTGCTATAAAAGTGTTAGCTGCTGCTACTAGGATTACCAAATACCCATTGGTTGAAAACCAGAGTCAGCTAAATCATCCCGGCTACTGTACGAGGTATTGGAAAGAAGCTGAGGAAAAGTATCCAGCATTAAACACTTCGAAGAACAAGGATTTATACTTTGGTTATTTTTAAAAATATTGTTAAATGTTATTAAAACTTTAGTCTATACACTAAACTGTGTGAAAGTAATTTAATTTGTATAGTTATATTTCTATATGATTGAAGCTATTTTTATACTATATTGATAGTTTTTTTTAATAAAGATGGTTTGGAGATTTGTTTGTGAATGTGTTGCCTCTTCATGCATTGGTCCAAAAAATGTTTATTGAATGTCTACTCTGTGCCAAGCACTGTTCTGGTTGCTGGGGATGCAGCAGTGGGGGAAAAAATAAAATAAATAAAACAGCTATAAGTCCCCACCCTCGTGGGAGAGAGGAGCTCAAAGGCCGTGAGACTCTATACTTTTAATATTAACATATAAATCACCAGCACTGTTTTTGTCCCATCAATTAGTCAATAAAATGCAATGCAGCAAGTTAAAGTAAACATTTTCAGTTCAGTCTATTGAAAACAGCTGATCTAAAGCACTTCAGGTCAAAAAAGCTACCTTTCTAAGTACTTTCAGTTCTGTTGTCTTCTGTCAATGAATGTACATTATAAATCAGCTTGAGAATATCATAAAGGAATATGTTGTAAACATCCTCAACTATAGAGTCAAATGCTGGGGTGAGGGGGAGAGGAGGCAAGAAAGGAAGAGGGAACTGCCCTAAGGAGTAGCTTGTCTGTCCTCTGAGATCCTTACATCCCCTGTAACCAGAGATGTTTCTTTTGACCTCTCTTGGCACCTTGGAGTGAGATTTAAGTACTCACCCCCTTAAGTTGCTCCCTGTGTACTTAACGTTTCAAACTCCCTTTAAGGAGATTGCAACCTTTCATTTTTCAGATTTTTGCAAATAAAACACCAGTCATTTATTTCTTGATTTTACAATGGATTTCACAAAGGATTCTGAAGTCAATGCAATGAAAGACTAACTTTTTTAAGACTAGAAATAGTGAGTGATGCAATTGCTTCAGAAAGATTATTCTGGTGGCAACATGTACAATGAGAGAGACTCCGGCTGAAAAACTAGCCTCTGCGGAAAGGAAGGTAGCATGAAACACCAGACCAGCAGGGCTTGACAGCCTGTTTTACTTGAGATCAAAATAGTGACAAAATTCCTACTCTGGAATGCTTTTGGCCTACAGATTTGGCTTTTTGATAGCATGAAAAGTGTTATAACGCACTTAAGATAATGAAGGAAAAATTTAAACCTAAGTTCAAAACTGTCAATGACTCAGGTTTTCTGTAGGTCCTACAGAGTAAGCAGTGATAAAATGGAGTCTCTATGAGAAACCATCCAACAGGCTAAAAAAGGAATTGGGAATAGGTTACAGAGGGATCTCTAGGATACGCAAATTTTTGAAAAGGGAGGCAGAAGCACATGATGTACTGGGTATTCTTGCCCAAAGAAGTCAAACCCGAGTCCGATCAGCCTCAGAGGTTTCAAAGTGCGGTGGGCAAGAGGCCTACGTGTCACCAAGATGTCGGGGCCTCCACGAGCTCAAAACTTTCCTTAATATGTAACACTGAGACGGCAGCTGCCAGTTTCATTCTCAGCCTCTTTCTCTTCAGGGGAGTTTTCCAGCAGCTGCATGAGGTGTGACATTGCAACTGCCTGAAAAGCAGTTATTTGGGGGGGGGGACCCAAAACACCCTGGAATTTATTTATAAAAAATTGTGTATTTATTTTTACATGTTTAAACTTCAGTTTCCTTTAAAGTACTCTCCATTTGATGCAATACACCTATCCAGATGTTTTTTCCACTGCTCAAAACAGTTTATGAACACATTGATTTTGATACTTTTTAGTGCATCTACCATTTTTGGTTTCACCTCTTCCATATTGGCAAAATATTTCCCTTTGAGGATTTTTTTCTTCTGGAGAAATAAAAAAAAGTCACTTGCAATGAGATCAGATCTAAAACTACTGAATACAGCACGGTGTGGGCAGGTGTGCTTATAAATCACCCATCATGAAATGGGCAAGCATGGTGAAAGAGTCTTCAAAAAAAAAATTCACGGAAGCAAACGCAGCCTCTCACAACAATGCCAGCTGTAGTACAGCTGATCCTGGTGGGTTCCCAGAACACTCACCTAGCTGGGGAAGCCTGCACTTTAAGGGGCCCGCCCTCCAGAAGGTAATCACGGTTTTTTTTGGGGGGTCCCCCCTCCTACGTAAATCTAGCTGTCCATTCTTCAGATATTAAAGAGATTTCCAGAAAATATTAAACGGCTATTCTCACTACTTTTTTGATTTGATAAATATTTTAAAATTTTTAAATAATTTTTATTGCTAAGTACAGTTGTCTCCATTTTCCCCCTACCTTGGTATTTTAAATATTGTATATCTTTAAATTGTTTTATGTTTCAGTTTCTGAAATGGGACATACCAATTTATGTAGCACAAAAACAAGCTTCTTTGTGCTCTTAATTTTTAAGAGTGAAAAGGGGATCCTAAATCAAAAAGTGTGTGAACCCCAGTTCTACAATGGGTCACTGGTAACCTGCACATTAGAATTCCCCTAGTCCAGGCATTGAAATTAAACGCTCTTCCCCGCCCCCGCCCACCCCCCCACCTTTGATAGTGAAGTCGGGACTGAGAAGCACTGCTAGATAGAATCACCAATTTCAATAAAACAAGGGAGAAAGAGGAACATGTTGAATTATGCTTTCTGGGTGCAATCAGTAAAACCAATGATGATGTGAGTAAACAACCCCTGCAAAAGAAAAGCAGCAGAAACCAAAGCGATTTCTAAGAGAAAAATTCGGAGTAACCCTGGGAACTAATCTACATTCGGTTAATCCCACATGGTCGGCTGACTGCTCTAGTTTGTACACTAACGATCCTCACACAAAATAGCTCCGCCGGCTCCCTTTCTGCATCTTCCCTGCTCAGAATCCATGGGCTCTGCACCCGGCCTGCAGCAAGGAAAAGCCAGAGCACTGCGCTACACCCACACAACACCGAGGGGGTGACAGCGTGTAGGGAGTCACGTGCTGGCAGTCACGTGGCCATCACCCGGTGGCGGGAGGCAGTTGGAAGCGCATGCGCAGCTTCGTGGCCCTCACGCGGTGCACTGGTTTCCCAGCGTCCTCAGCGCCACTTTCCCGCCAGGACGACGCTGAGGCGGTTTTGTGCTTCCCTTCGTAGTTTCTCTGGGCTCCTTTCGACCGGCGTTTGTTGGGTTTTCACGGCCAACGTGCCACCATGCAGCCAGACCCTCCAAAGAAGAAGCCGGAGAAGAAGGCGGAAAAGCGGCTCTTTGATGTCTCGTCCTTCGGGAAAGACCTGCTGGCCGGAGGGGTCGCGGCGGCTGTGTCGAAGACCGCGGTGGCGCCCATCGAGCGCGTGAAGCTGCTGCTGCAAGTGCAGGCATCGTCCAAGCAGATCAGCCCCGAGGCGCAGTACAAAGGCATGGTGGACTGCCTGGTGCGGATTCCCCGTGAGCAGGGTGCGTACGGGCGGCCGCCGCGCCGCCCTCTCCCCGGGGGTGCCGGGAGGGGACGACTGCGGGAGCCTTGGCCGTGTCTGCCTGTGGGTGATGCGTTTGTTTCTTCACCTTTGAGAATTCAGTTACCGGAACCAGACCAGGGCCAAGAGGGCCTGCACGTGACCAGTCCAGGTGCAGGGGAGGCCGCCACCTCCTCTTTGTCTAAATGTCTCCGTGTCACAGCAGGGTTTACATCTCGGCGCCCCTGTGCCTGGCTCAGAAGGCAGTAGGGGAGATGCTATTAGGCGCCTTGCTGTGCTAACAAATGCTTCAGCTGCTTAAATACTTGCTGAAATAATACGTTTGAGAAATACTCCAAAGATGGGAGCTTTGAGGCCCCCCAGTACCCTGGTCCGTATTCAGTGAGAAGAGAACTGCTGAAGGCCAGGGCTGAGCCTGAAGAGACACACACCTATGCGCAAAGTTGAGGGGGGAGCAAAGTAATAAAAACGCCCAGTCTTTTAATGCAGTATTTTTTTTTTAAATCCAAGGTGAGCAAAATAAAATTTTGGAGAAAAACAAGATCAGTATTATCATTTTGGTTTTTGTCTTTGTTTTTGTTCAGACCCTGTCTTTATTTAAAGTTTTAATTTTCTTCGTGTATTGTGGAGGGTTTTTTCCCCCCATTACTATGGAAAGATGTCAAGGGATAAATAGTGTAAGTACTCTGTTAACCGCTGAGGGCTGTCCTGTTGCAGAGTAGCTCCTCAGTCAGTTCAGTGGATACCAGGATAATTTATCTGAAGCTTTCTATGATCCACCCATATAATTGGATTCGATTGAAAACTTTACACGAACTTTGAAAAGGAAATAAGCCTATTTGCTTGTGTGTTCTGAACAGGAAGGGAGGCGGCTTCAACTCCAGTGCGATCCTCCCTTCCACTCCTAACTCTAGGGCAGGTTCCTCTCGCATAAAAAGGTGTTCTCTCCTTAGCGATGTGGTGGCAACTCCTCGTGGTCTGTTGAGCGCAGTGTTCGGGTCCGAGGTAGACTCTTAAGGCATCATCTAAACTGTGAATTTAAAATGCCCTCCGGGAGCTGAGCCCAGATATTCCATAGTGGGTGGTTCACATCTCCGCACCCCATTCATTTCATCAGAGCAAGCTGCTCATTTCCCCTAAGGTTTTCACAGGAAAAGTAGAAACTTCTCAGAATACATAACAAACCTTGGTTTGTATTCTAAGATCTCTTCAGAGAAGTAGGAGCTGCTTTATTATTAGCTACTCTGCTTTAACTATTTAGTCTGGTCAAGTTAAATATTCTGGTCAGATTGTGTTGATCAGTGTTAATTTGTTTTATATTTTAAATGTTCTTTTTAAAATTTAAACCTAAACGTATTCAGTATGGCTCTTATTAATTGAGCTCATTCTGAATTGTTATTGCTGTTCCTGCTTTCTGAACCTTCAAAGATGAGATGATAACAGCAGAACTTTAAGATATTTTCTATTGTTATATACAGGGCCTTCTTATAAATACAGCATAACTATGGTATATATTCTATGCTCAGAGGTTAGTAATTCACACAGGGATTATATTGCCATCTAGGGGCTTTTATGGAAACTTGGGGGAATGTTTTGTTTAGCACAAAGATAGAAGAGTGTAATCTTTAATTGCAATGATTTGAAAGGCAGAAGCCAGGGAGGCTAAACATCTTGCTGCTGTACATGGCCAGCCCTGCACAAGGAAGACTTAACCTGCAACCTGAAAGACTGAGATCTCCCCCTGGACCTTCAGGCAGCAGTGAAACCCGTGCATGATTATCTAAGCCTTGAACCTAACTCTGATTTACTTGTAAACACGAACTGTCTGGGCATAGTTCTAGCAAACATCGATTCCAGTAATGCAGCCATCATGTAAGTAGAGGGAAGATTGTACTTTGTTTTGGTCATGATTTCACTGAGAGTTGTTCTTCATTATGAAAACAACTGACAGCAATTCTGCTTATGATATTGAATCACCACTTACATCATCTTGAATTCATGATCATTGTATGTATACATAAATATGTTTGTTAAGCCCTTTTTTCAAAATTCAGTGTGTACCTTAAATACACTGATTCATTACAAGTACAAGCAAGCATCTATTATGTCTATAGTGTGATCATCCCTCACTAATTTACTACTTAAAATACATGTTTTATTATAAATTCCTTTATTTTCTCTTGTGTGTAACAGTGAGGGCATTATATGATTTTTTTAATTGGTGAAGAGGCCACTGTCTTTGAATTCTGTTCATAGATAGTAAAGTATTTACAATAGATACTTATATGGAGAGGACATGAACCGGGTAGGGTTTGGAATCACCATGCTAGATCATTTTGGAATTTAGCTCACAGTCACATTCTGAGGTTGTTATTTTCTGGAGTTTACCCTTTTTCTCTTGTTTTTTGTTTTGCTCTAATGTTGCTAACCTTTCCTTTCTTTGGGTAACATGGATGAATCTGAAACTTGAACTTAGGAGGCACAACTAGCTATTTTCTCACTGCTTCCTTACCTGTCCTTTTCTTTCTTTCCAGCCCAAGGATGAATCTCTTTATTCTTGCTCTAAAAATAGCTTTAAACATCCCTTTGGGTGTCTTTGATACTTTTTATAAGCTTTCCTTGGATTATAAAAGCTTCTGGATCTATCCTGACTAGTGCTGCTTTTTATAGATTTACTCTTTGCTGTGGTTGTTTTTTGACCTTCCCACTTGTATGCACTTTTATTTAATCTTTATGACACATGTGATGCATATTTATTATAGAAAATTAGAAAATATAACAGAAGTAAAAAGTAAAAACAAATCACTGCTAAAATTACCACAGTTAACATTTTGGTGTCTTTGCTATGACTTTTCACTGAACAGAATATGCATATGTAAATATATTCTTAATTAAAACAATTGTTGTATTTAATGTATCATAAAATAGCCTTTTAAAGATCTGAACTATGCAGCCTCACTTTTAAGAGCCTACCAGCACTCCTCATTTAGAAGTTCCTGGGCATTATTTTGAATCTGAACTTCTCCAAACTTATTTTTTGAATGCTAGAGCAGTGAGGTTTTTATAAAATTCATGAAGATTATGTTTTGTGGTATGCAAATAAAATATTAGACATTCACTTTATTTAAATAAAACAGGAAAATAAGCATTACTGATATTTCGTATGTGAATTCACACTGGCACTTGTACTTGGGACAAATGTTACTTTTCACAGGACACTAAGGCATTCTGAAAAAGAAGTAGGAGTGAGTTACACAGTGTAGAGGGGATGACAGGCACAAATCCTCAATTATTATATAACAAACATTATAGTTTGTTCAATTAGATTAATTTATAGAGACAAGAAGACTATTTGAAATGTAGATTCATGTACACTATTCTTTACTTTTTAAAGATTTTATTTATTTATCTTTAGAGAGAAGGGAAGGGAGGGAAAAAGAGAAGGAGAGAAACATCATGTGTAGTTGCCTCTTACACACCCCCAACTGGGCACCCAGCCTGCAACCCAGGCGTGTGCCCTGACTGGGAATCAAACCTGGGACCCTTTGGTTCGTAGGCCTGTATACAATTCACTGAGCCACACCAGCCAGAGCCATGTACACTATTCTTAAGAATTAACCTCACCCTAAGGATGCCTTGAGATAATAGAAAAAAAATACCATGATTAGCAAGATATCTAAAAATATTGCTCAAATAAGTGCTCATTTATATTCTAGTATCTTCTAGCTGGAAGTTTTCCCCTAGCCCTTTATCTAAGTAGCCCTTTGTCGTTCTCCATCTCTATTTTTGTTCTTATGACCGCCCGATATATTTATATAGTTCTAATGGTCACTTGACATTTATTTGTTCATTTTCTCTTTCCTTGGCCCCTTTCCTAAAATGTAAGGCCCGTAAGACCCAGAACTTTGTTCCTGATGCTATCCACAGCAGGTCTGCTACGCAATAGGTACCAAATAAAAGGTTTTTAAATGAAGAATCTTTATCTGACTTTTTAATTTCTATTTTGGGTATATCTTAAAAATGTACATAATAAGGATAGTAGCAAAGATATATAACTTTAAAATGTATGTGTACATATTCATGAGACATGCTAACTACAAACTCATATATTTTTACCAATAGTCATTCTCCGAACACACTGGGGCCAGGGCCTACTAGTCTAGAATATATATGCGCCCAACACTTTCATTCTTGGCTATAAGTTGACCAGTAAGTGGCCTGGTAATTTTTTCCTATTTTCTTGCCAGTTCTGTTTTAATTTTTTCTCAGAATTAGGTTCAGAGTATGTTTTTTCTTGCTCTTAAATTTTCAAGAGATTATTTTTTCTTAGCAGTTAAATCAATAACTTAGCTATTTAGCTATTATTAAAGATACCACAATTGCTATGTTTTTCTCTACCAATTTTTTGATTATATGTTAGAAAACTGTCCTTTTATTCTGCATGACCAAAGAATCAAAATACTCCTGCATTTGCACCACTCTTGCTTTTCCTTTTTGTTTGATTCTGACCAAAGAGAAAAGAGAGACTACTGTTTTTATTGAGAATGGATTTTTATAGAGAGGCAGTCAGATTTAATAGCTCTAGGTCTGCAGTCAGATCTGGAATCAAGTCTTAGCCTTTCCCTTACCTTGTGACCTTGAACCTTCTTTTTTTTTTCTTATTAATTTTGATGTGGAAGAGAGGTGAAGACAGAGAGAGAAGCACTGATTTATTGTTTCTTATTCATGCATTCATTGGTTGCTTCTTGTATGTGCCCTGACCAGAGATGCAACCTGCAGCCTTGGTGTATCTGGACAATGCTTTAAGCAACTGAGATACCAGGCTAGGGCCTCAACTGTGTTTTTTATTTTTTAATCCTCACCTAAGGATATATTTATTGATTGATTTTAGATAGGGAGAGGGAGGGAGGGAGGAAGAAAAACACATTGATGTGAGAGAGAAACACCAACTTGGATACCTCCCATACATGCCCTGCCTGCAACTGAGGTATATACCCTGACTGGGGATCAAACCTACTACAACCTTTTTTGGTGAATGTGAAGTTGCTCCAATCGACTGAGTCTCCAGGGCTGAATTGTTTTTATTTAACCTCTCTCAGCCTCAATTTCCTCATTTGTATGCTGCATGCCTGATGATACGGTCATTGTGTGGGTTAAACAAGATGGTACCTATAAAATATTCAGCCACGTGTCTATTGCATAGTCAGTGCTCAATACATTTTAACTCTTTAATCATCATGTGTGCACCCCTAAATTTGCATACACGTATTTCTGATGTTCGTTTCTGATTCATTGTGTAACTGGGATAAACTTGTGCAGGAGAGGAAAAATTTTTCATCTACCTTTCTAGGTTGTTTGGGTGTTCTAATAATCAAATTAATAGAAGACAGATTAACAGGAGAAAAACAAATTTGATTGCTTATGTACAGGCCCCTATAAGAATCTGAGAACCACAGGCAGTCAGACCCTTGAGGCTTATACCCTTCTGAACTGAGAAGGCAGTAAAGGTCTGGGCCTTCTAGGAAGGAAGACAATTCATAGAAAGATGGGAAAACAAATGTCTTGTAAACAAGTGTTTATTGTGCTGTGCTGAGATGATGGGGCACAGAAGGAACTTGGAGCAAACAGGTCCTGCCTAGCCACCCCCCCCCCCCAGCTTATCATGCCTCAGCCATCTTCTCTGTAGTTATCTCTGGTGATAGTTCTCTTCCTGGACCCAGCCCTCTCTCTAAATTATCTGTGGTAGTTAAGGGGAAGGTTAAAAAAAACACATACTTCCTGAACTTTCTGTTTCTTAAAAACAACCCAAACAATCTATACTCCAGAGATGCATTTTGGGGTGACTAATTTTGCTCCTCTATACTTACCTGGGTTACACAGAGAGTACTTTTGAGATCTGAGGGAACTCATTCCTTCATGCTTAAAATGAAGAGACTAATAGTACCTACTTCATGGGTGATTACGAAGATTAAATGGATAAAAATCAGTTCTTCCGGAGTAGAGCTTTGGAATCAAACAGGGGACTTGATTCTGAGTCCTGGTTTGGCCGTTTGGGAACCATGTCCTTCGATAGTTTTCGCATTTTTTAAAGTTTCAGTTTGTGCATGTATAAAATGGGTTCCATAGGAGAGCCTACATCATAAACATAATAAGATCACTAAATGAAATATATAAAGCCTGAGCCATGGCACATATCAAATGCTTAGTAAATGGTAGCTTTTGCCATTACATGTTAAATGTATAGTAAACACTGAATCAGGTGTAAGTACTGAGGTTATTTCTTGGCTATTAAATATACTTTTCAATTGTCTTTATACAACTGCTTTATGTCAGCTTAGGATTCTCCAAGATTCTGGATTTTTTTCCCGCCACTAAATATACTTACTTATATTTAGTATGTTTTCTTTTGTAGGTTTCTTCAGTTTTTGGCGTGGCAATTTGGCAAATGTTATTCGGTATTTTCCAACACAAGCTCTAAATTTTGCTTTTAAGGACAAATACAAAGAACTTTTCATGTCTGGAGTTAATAAAGACAAACAGGCAAGTATATTTTAATATCTCTAAAAACTTTTAGGAAATAATTGGATTTGTCTTACCTGTGATGTTGGGAGGATGTGTTCAAGTGGCAGAAAAAATAATAATTTAAACATAGTAACTGTTAATATATAATATGTGTTAAGTTATAGAAATTACATATGAAAACACAATTATATTAACTCTTACACATTTCTCTAAACCTTTAAACATAGTTTTAATAGTTAAGTGATCTTTTGTCTCAGTCAGTATTTCTCTGAATAAGTATTATTGTAATGTAAATTATATTTCATAATCATTTTACCTCACTAGGAAAATTCATCATTTTATCTGCTTTTGTTAAGGAAAAAAAAGCAGTCAAGAGATATGTACTCCTACCTCTGAGGTAATTTATCCCCTGAAAAGTAAACTGTTTCTTCTCTATGAGCAAGGGTGCATTCAGCTGAGATTAGAGTGCACAGTGTGCACCTAAAGGGATGCATAACCTAAAGAGATGACTGTCTCATGTGGCCACGCTCACTGATTTGGGCTCCTTTCGCTGGAGGTCATTAAAGTAGTTTGGAATTTCAGCAGTCATCATCCAAACCGCACCTCCTAGGCTGCCTGGTAAGGGACGGAGGCCACATGGCCGCGGAGCGAAGTTCTCCGGGCGGAGTGGTACGTGGTGCCACAGGTGTGTACTGCAGGAGAGCTGTTCGTGAAGCTGGCCTTTTAACCTCCAGGAAAGTGAGACTTACACAGTCAGGTTCTGTAGTTTAGTGACCGCTGTTTAATGTGTTAACTTAGTTCTGTAGTTTAATGACCGCTTTTTAATTTAATGTGTTAATTTAGTTCTGTAGTTTAATAACCACTTTTTAATTTAATTTTAATTTAATAGTTCTGGAGGTGGTTTTTGGCAAACCTGGTTTCTGGCGGAGCAGCTGGGGCAACATCCTTATGTGTAGTGTATCCGCTAGATTTTGCCCGAACCCGATTAGGTGCTGATATTGGAAAAGGTATGGGATTTTTAGAAAGACTCACTCTTCCTTCTTTGTGTTTTGATCAGTGTTGTTTGCTGTAGTTATGCTGTAATAGCAGTGTTCATTACAGTCTAAAAACTTTATTCGCAACTGAATGGTAGGGTCATGGGGCCTAAAGGTGACTAGTTTTCTTTTCCCTTTAAAGAGAGAAGGGGATGGCCAAGGCTGTGGTAACAAAAGAGCACCAAGACTGCTAACTTACTTCCATTTCATTCCCAGAGAGCTCCCTCCTAGGTCCCTCATACACTTAACTTATTTCCTGCCTCAACTATGACTCCTGTCTGGGTTCGATGTACAACTCTCATCCTAGAGGTTTCCTTTCCCTCTGTTCTTACTTATTTCATTTATCATATATTCTTATCTTTTTGTTATACCCTTGTTTTCATACACTGTGATCTTTGGTGGTTTTCTGAGTTTTATGAGAAGAATAAAACAATATAAATTGAGATCTTGCTTGTCTAAAAATGTCTCTCTTTTACCCTCTTACCTTGGCCATATAAAAAATTTGGATTTAAAGTTAATTTCTTTCACAATTTTAAAGTAGTACTCTAGATTCTAGTCTCTAATGTTGCTCTTAAGAAGTCGCTGTTACTGCTGATACTTCTCTACATGCCTTTTTTTCTTTTTAATCACTTTATATCCCTGATGATCAACATTTCACATCTTTGTGTGAGTCTTTTTTTCAGTGATAGTGGAAGTAACTCTGTTGGCCCCATTCAGTCTGGAGGCTTGTGTTCAGTTCTAAGGATGGCAGAGGAGATATGTTGTGTGTTTTGAACATTCAGATGCTTCTTTGCTTTCTCCACGAAAACAGTACTTCCTCTAATTTCTAAGTTTTTCTGAGGTTAGAGTCCAATGTCTCACTTCTCAACAATGTCTCTCTCTGCAAGAAAATAAGTTGTAGCCTTGGGTGATATGGCTTAGTTGGTTGGAGTGCCATCCCATAACCAAAGGGCTATGGGTTTGATCCCCAGTCAGGGCACCTGGGTTGTGGGTTTGGTCCCTGGCTGGGACACATATGATTCCCAGTGTAGGCATGTTTTGGAGGCCACCAGTCGATGATTCTCTCACATCAGTGTTTCTCTCTCTCCCTTCCTCTCTCTCTAAAAAGTAATGAAAAATGTCCTCAGGTGAGGATAAAAAGGAAATTTAAAAAATAAAGAAAATAGCCCTGGCTGGTGTGGTTCAGTGGATTGAATGCCAGTCTGCAAACCAAAAGTTCGCCAGTTCGATTCCCAGTCAGGGTACTGGCCTGGGTTGCAGGCCAGGTTCCCAGTTGGAGGTGTACAAGAGGCAGCCTATTGATGTGTCTCTCACACATCCATGTTTATCTCCCTCTCTTTCACCCTCTCTTCCCCTCTCTCTAAAAATAAATAATAAAATCTTAAAAAATAAAGAACTAAGTTTCACCTTTCTCTGCTTGGTGAGGTTCCACTTCACCTTTTTTCTATCTTGCTAAAATATGTGGATTTTATTCTCTGTTGCATACTATTCTTTACCTGTATGGCTTTAAACCTGTTTTATTTCTTTACTTTCATTTAATAGTATGTCTTAAGGGAGCAGAGATTCATTTAATAAATATTTCTTTGTTGCACACTGTGGACTAGGTCCTGCCTTGGATACAAGATGTGTGTGTGTCTCACATATACACACACCTCATATAAAATACGGAGCTCATGGTTTGTTTACCTTATAGTCTAGTAGGGGACACAGGTAATAAAACAATGAGTGAATGAAAAAAATATGCTGTCATGTAGCAATAAATGCCATGATGAAAAATTAGAAAGGAATGACATCAATTTTAAATAAGTGGTCTGAGAAAATACCTTAGAAAGGGTAGGAGTCTGAGAAAACATGAAAATAGGAGTTCCATCTGCATTTAGCTGGCAGTCCATATTTTCTTATTATTGCTAAGAAAGTGAAAATAACTCACAATATATTGCTTTAAGTTCAGTACCTTTGTTTTCTCTCAAAATTGGGAGAATTTAGTTTGTGTTGAAAGATTATATTCTACATGAAATATTTTTAAAATATTGTCAAAGAGTCTAAGTCAAGGGACAATAAAAAACAAACACTTGAAAAATATGACATCCCATCTAAGATGTTAATGATTCATAACTTACTAGTTTATAGCATTTTCTTTTTGTTTTATCTGTCTTTATGCTCTTTAAATGAAACTAGTCTTGGAGTTTTTCATTCCTAATGAAAACTTAAAATTTCTACATCCCTAGTAACTATGTTTCTAGTAAATTCTGGTAATTTTATTGAAATGTTTTAAGCCAATCATATTGCTTGAATTAGATTGCTTTTATAAGAGATTAATATTTTTTAAAATTTTAAGATACTACTTGAAAACTTAACTATTCTTTACTGACTGAGAGGATTTTGATGTGTATTTTGTTTTGTTAGAAATGTTTCTAAGTGGCAATTCCAAATACTTTAAATCTGTAAAATGTTTAAAGTATTTATCTGATATATAATGCTGCTAATAAATTTCAAATGGCTTTATTTTAGGTCCTGAAGAGCGACAATTCAAGGGCTTAGGTGACTGTATTATGAAAATAGCAAAGTCAGATGGAATTATTGGTTTGTACCAAGGGTTTAGTGTTTCAGTGCAGGGCATCATTGTGTACCGAGCCTCTTATTTCGGAGCTTATGACACAATTAAGGTAATTTGAGTCTTTAGTACATATTAAACAAATGGTTTGTTTCTTTTTATTGTTCTAATTAGTAACATGTTCAGCAGTTATATTTACTTTTAATTATATAAATCAAAATAAATGATGGAGTAAGAGACATTATAGAATTCTGTTTAATCACAACCCTGCCATAACCTAATCAATTACAACTGTACTGTGAACCTGACTATAGATATAAAGCATAAATTTAAATGTTAAATTTTTGTGCTTTTTGCACTAGAAGACTGCTATACATCATACTGCAGATATGAAACATTATATTTAGTCAAAATCTTTGATCGATAGAAAACCTCCTGACAGAATTTTCTGATTTTGTATTTACTTTATTATCACTTTTTTTATACGTACAAGTAAGTTTACTCTCATCATTCTTTGGAAAGAGGCAAGTCTAATTAATTAGTTGAATGTAATAAATGGTACTATAGCTCAGTTGTCTATTGTGTGTCATTAGATCCTTTGCTGTATTCTCCAGATTGTTTTAGTAATTTGCCTTTTCATTTCACATTTTGATAGCATTTTCAAAAGGTAGGAAAGGGAAAGATTGTAATAATGGCTACCATTTTTTGAGCTATTACTTAGTTCTTGGAACTTTGTTAAATCTTTACATCCTCATAGTGTTCTAGGATAGGGGGTTCTCTCTTTAGGATTTTATTTATTTTCAGAGATAGGGGAAGGGAGGGAGAAAAAGAGGGAGAGAAACGTCAGTGTTTGAGAGATGTGTAAGAGAAACAGCTATCGTCTCCCTCATGTACACCCCCAATAAGGGATCTGGCCCGCAACCCAGGCGTGTGCCCTGACTGGGAATCAAACCAGTGACTGGTTCGCAGGTCAACACTCAATCCATTGAGCCATGCCAGCCAGGGCTAGGATAGCTTTTAATATCCCCATTGTAAACATAACTAACCTCGCCCTGGCTGGTGTGGCTCAGGGGATTGAATGATGGCCTGTGAACTGAAAGGTCACTGGTTCAAGTCCCTGTCAGGGCACATGCCTGGGTTGTGGGCCAGGTCCCCAGCTGGGGGTGTACAAGAGGCAACCGATTGACGTCTCTCTCTCACATGTTTTGCTCCTTCTCTTTCTCCCTCCCCTACCCTCTCCCTAAAGATAAATAAGTAAAATCTTAAAAAAATAAATATAACTAACCTAGAAGTGGTCAAGTAATTTATTTAAGTAGCAAGCAAAAATCTCATGCTCTTAATCACTATATCACAATGCTTCCAAAGTGAAACAGTGGAATTACTATCAGCATTATTTACTGAATAGGATTAAAAGTTGATGGAAATTTTATAATAGTTTTATAAATCATCTTGGCAGTCCATCAAATATAGTTGAATGTCATTTTTATTGTGGTCTAGAAATAACTTAGAGTTTGTGGTGTATTTTTTCTTATGTATATTTACTTAATCACTGAAAAATTTATATGTATTCTCCTTTTTTCTATTACTACATGTAGCAGTTGTGAAATTTAGGAATGTTTCTTCATTGAGTTAGAGCTTTAAAGCTATTTGTCAAATAAAATATCATCTGTTGATGATAACAGCAGGCATTATTTCATTTTTTCAAATCTGTGAAGAGCCATGGAAGAACTTTTGTGGTCACTGGCTGCTATCTGCCTAGTTTTCAGTGCCATTAGTGACAGATCAATTAAATATAAAACATGCTTTTCTTTTTCATATGTTTTTAAAGTATAGTCATGTATGACATTCTCCTTTCTTGGTAATCTCCTGCTAGTATTTTAATTTTTCCACATTAAATCCAACTGTTTTTAATTGCACTTTAAGTATAATTGAGCCCTCTTTCATATATTCCTTAGAATTATTCTTTGACTTAAGAATTTAAGATACTTTAGAAATGCAGATGGTTACTTTATACATTGTTCTTTTATAGGGCTTACTACCCAAACCGAAGGAAACCCCGTTTCTTGTCTCCTTCTTCATTGCTCAAGTTGTGACCACGTGCTCGGGAATACTCTCGTATCCCTTCGACACAGTTAGACGGCGCATGATGATGCAGGTACTTTACATTATTATTTGAGAGTTTTGAGTTTTCCACTATCTCTGCTATTCAGTTATAATTTATTCACATTTTAGAGAAATTGTGATTGAAAGGCATAGGTCATTTTCTAATCGTTTATGCTGTAAGAGTTGGTCCTGCTTTTTCTCCCTTTTCCCACCTCACCCAGTCCCACCCTTTCCCCTCCCTCAGTCCGTCCCCATGCCCTTGTCCCTGTTCATGGATCGTGCATAAATGTTCCTTGGTTAGTCCCTTCACTGTTTTTCACTTACCACCCCCCTCCAGCAGCTGTCAGTCTGTTCCATATACGTGCTTCTGTTTCTATTTTGTTCATTAGTTTATTGTGTTCATTAGATTTCATATGTAAGTGAGATCACATGGTATTTGTCTTTCACTGACTGGCTTATTTCACTTAGCATAATATTCTCCAGGTCCATCCATGCTGTCACAAAAGGTAAGAGTTCCTTCTTCTTTACTCTTGTGTAGCATTCCATATGTTCATAGCAGCGCTATTTATAATAGCCAAGATCTGGAAACAGCCTGAGTGCCCATCAGTAGATGAATGGGCAAAAAAGATGTGGTACATTTCTTTTTATTTCTTGTTTTTATAGTGAGGGTAAGGGAGGGAGAAAGAGAGGGAGAGAAACATTGATGTGTGAGAGTAACATCGGTAGGTTGCCTCTTGCACATGCTGCAACCAGAGACCAGGCCCACAACCCAGGTATGTGCTCTGACTGGGAATTGAACCAATCAAACTGGCAACCTTTCGCTTTTCGGGATTACGCTCAACCAACCGAGTCATGCTGGTCAGGGCACTGTGGTACATTTACACAATGGAATATTTTTAAATAGATGCATGCTGTATTGTTTTGTATTCTTCCCTGTTGCTGAGCACCTACCACCCAGCAAAGCTTTTTATTCTGCTTCCCGAACAGAAATGCTTTCCACTCCTGTAGCATAATTGTATGAAGGGTGTTGGGGGATTGTAGGGATTGGATGAGTTTGTCTATCTTAACTGAATATCAGATCAAGTAGAATAAGCCCACTCACAAGCCACTGACATATATGATATCATTTAGTATAGTATATTTTAGTAAAAGTAAATAATTTTAACTTCAAAGAAAATTTATTTATAATGATCTATGTTCAAAGTATAAATCCCCAAGCCAAAATTTGATACATTCAATATGTATTGCTGTTACTTGTTACATTCATTCAGCAAATATTTGACTGCCTAATCTATGCTAAGCCGTGGTGACACAAATAAAATAAGGCAGAACCTAAGTCATCGCATAGTACTGAAGGCACATAGTTAGCTGTTTAAGTGGAAATGTGCATAGGTTCCGGGAGTGCAGCAGAGGAAGAGTGCCCAGTTGCCTGCAGCCATCAGCTGTGTCCTCTTGGAGAGAGAAATCTCAGTGAATAGGCTTTTTCTCCAGTGAGCACAGTTTCTAAGAGTGAAAGAAAACCTAGCACATGGAGGACTTGAAGAGTGTGGGTCAGTATACCCAGATGAGAGGTTTCATGAGGGTGAGTGAAAACAATGAGGCCAGAAAGCCAGCAAAGTGCTGTATTGCTTAATGTGACAGGTACTGTCCTAAGAACTTTACGGTTTGACTCATGTAATTCTCAAAACAATGCTATGAGGTGTAGTTACTATCATTATCCTTATTTTATGTCTATGGAGTGGTCCCAGAAGAAACCCCTAGGCCACCTGAAAGGGTAAAACGTATATAACCCATTACCATCCTTAAGGTTATACCATCCTCTTGGACCATCGTTAAAGTTATTCCATTTAAATCTGTGTTTCCTCTTGATCTTTATCTAATTCTAGTTTAATATATTGAAAACTTTTTAAAATGGAAAATTGATTTGCATATAGACTTTGGATTAGTAAATGATACTGTATCAATGTTAAGTTTTCTGATTTTGATAACTATACTTCGGATATGTTAGAAAATGTACATTGGAGTGTTTAAGGACAAGGGTCATAGTATCTACAGTTTACTGTCAAAATAATTGTTTTTTAGTGTATTTAGTGTATTACACATTTAGTGTAAGGTATAACAGACCGGACAGCTTAAACAACAGAAATTTATTTTCTTACAATCACGGAGGATCATCAGCGTTCATGTCAAGGTGTCCAGCAGGGTTGCTCTCTTCTGAGGGCATGTCTCCTTGACTGGTAGATGGCCGCCTTCTCCCTATGTCTTTTACGGTCTGCTCTGTCTCTCTTCTTACAAGGATGGCCGTATTGGATGATGACTGACCCTAATGAACTCATTTGACCTTAATTATATTTATAAAGACCCTGTCTCTAAACATAGTCACATTCTGAGGTATACTGGGGATGTAGACTTCAATGTATGAATTTTGTGGGGACACAATTCAGTAGAATTTTGCATTTTTGTTTTATATCCCACAACTTTCTTAAGTGCTGTTACCAACACTAACATATGCATACACTCTTTCAAGATTTTGTTTTAAACACACAGGTTTATGATCTGCAAAAAATACCAGGTTCACCACCCCCTTTTTTTAACAACACTTAAATGCTTTATTTCCTTTTCTTGCATTTATGCACTAGCTGAGACCTCTGATACAGTATTGTATTAAAGAAGTAATAACTACCAATCTTCTAATCTCACAGAAGTGCCTTTAGTGTTATATAATTTAATGTTACCTCTGGTTTTTTTGTGATTATCCATTGTCAAGCTGTGGTTCTTCCTGTCTGGTTTTGGGTTATAACAGTTATTAATTATGAATGGCAGTCATGTTATTGAGGTTATTAATTTCCTTATAAATTACCACTCAGGCAGCATCTTAAAAATTTAGTTAAGAAGTATTATGGTTATTATTAGGTTTTAAGTATTTAAATGTTTTTCCTAATATCCAAACATGATATTTTTCTAGGTATCTTTTTTTACTATTGATTTAGCACTTAATTGCCTTGTGAGGAGAGGATAAATCATGGTGTACGATGCCATCTTTTGAAATTTGTTAAGCCTAGTATCTAGTCAGTTTCAAGTGTGTTTGTGAACTATGAATGCTCAGTGACTACTCAACACTGTTATTTTTATGTGTCTTTAGTGCTGAATAAAACCTATCTTAACATAAAAGCTACTAAGATAATGAGAAACTGTCTTTCTTTATATAGAGTGGTGAGGCTGAACGGCAATATAAAGGAACTTTGGACTGCTTTGTGAAGATATACCAACACGAGGGAGTCAATGCATTTTTTCGTGGTGCCTTCTCCAACATCCTTCGTGGTACAGGGGGTGCTTTAGTGTTGGTGTTATATGATAAAATTAAAGAATTCCTTAATATTGATATTGGGGGTAGGTCATCAGGAGATTAAATTGAGAAATGTATATGTTTAACTTGTTAAACATACAAATTACATAGCTGCCATTTGTATAAATTTTGATAGTTTGTTATCACTGTCAGTATTTTTTAAGTGGCAGTTCTGCCATAAAGTATATGCTTTGTCAAAGATTGAAATATTAAAAATCCTATAAATGTGGGTTTCCTTCCTACTTAGACTCAAACTCACTTTAATGAGATGTTTTACTTACAATTAGTATGTTATTTTTATTAGCTTAAAATCCTTGTTTGTGGTGAAAAATTAAAGTGTATAATGTTAAAATATAAGACATGAAAGTTCTTTTAAAATGCTATTCTTTTAATATAATTGTCTCCCCATCTTTTAAAATCATATAATATGACAAATATTTCTTAAAAACTGAGTGAAAGATGTCATCATTATATCTGTGGGCATAAGTAAGCTTTCTTCAACACCCTTAAGACAGCTCAGTAATATTACTAAGTATGGTGTTTCTGGTATTATAAAGCTTTTAATAAACACAGGTTCTAGATCTCATAAAACACTGATAATGACTTTAATGACACTGTAAACCTGTAGTTGGAAATTAAAAGCTATAAAATGGCATATCTGCTAACTTTTATTTTTAAAATAAATTATTGCTAATGTGAATATATCTTGAAACAAAAAAAGTCCCCTTGAAAATTAGTTTGTGTGTCTTGTATTGATAATAAAGGAAGTTTAAAACTCAAATATGAGCTTTTTTCTTGATTCTAACTTTATGAATAAGCACAGAGGAACCAAATGTTTGTCAGAATTGGGAACTGGCCTGAAGGCAGAAAACAGGGTTCCAAGATCTGGTACAGGAGTCTGTTCTGTTTTTTCAGAAATGTTGTTGAAGATAGTACATTTAAAATCCCCTAGATTTTAAAGTTTTGGTGGGTAAAGGAATGTTAAGCTAGTGGGGATAAACTACATACAGATTTTAAAAAAATGTTAGTATCCTGGACTAATCCAAAACTGTATTATGACTTACAGTGAGCAAAATAATAATGGAGATTACATAAGGAAATAATGTTTAAATGTTAACACAAATGTTTGAAAAATGCATAGCTAAAGAATATTTAAATGTGTACCTTTCTTTTGTGTTAAATTACTAATGCTGCATCTTCTTGGACAGGATTTTTAATTTCCTCTCCTAAAACTGTATCCCAAATAATGCCAAAAAATTCATTCCTAGAGCTTCATTCTTTTAGTATATCTTTACTTAATTCATTAAAATATATCCTCTATAAAAAGATAACCTTTTAAATTTATAGTCATTTATACTTACTGAAACTACCTTTATTTTGCTGAATTTCACATTGTTTTCTCACAGCAGGTTTTGCTAGAGAGAGAGAGAGTCAAAACAAAACAAAACAAACAAATCATGTACTAGGAGGCCAGAAGCTCCTGACGACATCTTTACTATTTTATATTTCTACTCTGGATCCATTCTTTACAGCACAGGGGGCGAACACAAGGCCCACGGGCTGAATCCAGCCCTCCACCTTGTTCTGTCCGGCCCGGCACCTTGTTTCTACCCCATGGCAGCTCCAAGCTCTCGCTTAACCTTTAAGGAGTAGTTACATAATCTTACAGTCCTAAAATTCCATTTGGCCCTTTGAAGGCAACTGAGAGGCTGATGTGGCCCCCACTGAAAATGAGTTTGACACCCCTACTTTATAGTAATAGAACTTTGGTATGCTTGAACTCAAACTTCTGAAATAATTCCTTTGTCCATATACAAACGTATTCTGAATAGTTCCTTTTTTTGTATACAAATGTGCTTGAAGTACACTTATTTCAAGCAAACGTGCTTGAAATACTAAGTGTATTTTAGAAATGTGCTTCTGAAATACACTTAGTTTCTTTGTTTATATACAAACATTGTGTTAGGGTAAATAAGAAATGATACCTGTGTTCCTCTTTAGTTGATTAACCTAACTGTAAATTCAGAGGGCTCCTTTTCTTCCACCATTATCTTAAATGTTAGGATTCCACAGGGGCTAGTCATAAGCCCTTTTGGTACTTTACATGTGATCCCCAGTTCATTTCTTCTCTACACCTTTAGTTTCAGATACTATCCATATACCAGTGAAGCTCAGATTTCTCTCTAGCCTGGCGCAGAGAGTTTGCAAATGCAATCCGATAGCCTCTTGCACCTTTTCTCTATGTGTATAACAGAGTTCTCTAACCCAGCATTTCTAAAGTCTAACCCATTTTTTCAAATCAGACTTGCTTCTCTTTCCATAACCTTTATCTTGATTAACAATACACAGTGATTCGCCCACAATACCCAGTTGCCCACAATACCTAGTTACCCACAATAGAAATCTGGGAGTCATCTTTGCTTTCCTTTTAACCTCAGTTCATATAGCAAATAAATCTCCCTCTATTGTAAATTCTACTTCCTAAAATTTCTTACAATATTTTCTTTCCATTTTGATTGCTATTGCTTTAATTTAGAACTCATTAATATGTGCTGTTTTAATAAGCTCAGTGAGGGAAAAGGCTAAGCTGCTGTAACAAAGAGACCCAAAATACAGCAGTATATAGCATGGATAGATATAGAGGGTATTATGCTAAGTGAAATAAGTTAAACAGTGAAAGACAAATACCATGTAATTTCATTTATATGTGGAACCTAAAGAACAAAATAAACAAAATAGAAACAGACTCATAGGTACAGAGAATAACTAGTGGTGGCCAGAGGGGAAGGAGGTTAGGGGACTGGGTGAAAAGGTAAAGGGATTGAGAAGTACAAATTAGTATTTATAGTCACAGGGATGTAAAGCACAGCGTGGGGGATATAATCAATAATATTGTAATAACTATGTGTGATGCCAGGTGGGTACTGGGAATACCAGGGGGAAACACTGTAAAGAATGATTATCTAACCACTATGTGGTACACCTGAAACTAATACAAAAAATAATATGAATGTAAACTGTAGTTGAAAAATAATTTTTTAAAAGAAAATACAGTGGTTTAAGTAAGATGTATTTCTCTTAAATAATAGTTGGGAAGTGAGCAGTCAAAGATAGCATGATATCCATGAATTCCTTCAGAGACCTACCTACCTTCATTTTTTTATTCTGGTCTCTTAAAACAGGCGTTCCAAGATCAAGTGTTCTAATAACTACTATAATTTCATAGTATTAATAACCATCAATATGGTTTGAAATGATGTGTAACTACTGTAATGTAATATATACAATTTCTGAGAACCTAAGGTTGCTAAGTCAGATGGGCATCTCTTCATGTATGTGAGTGGCAGTGATGCATGACAGATGAGACCCAGAAGCCAAATGGACCCAAATGTATCTCCTTAAATTGACTCTTTTGAGTCAGACAGAGGCTTCCTTATCCTCAGAGACACATACTCAGTCCAGGAAAATGTGATTCCTATCATGGAAGTTTGGATGACTGGTAGAATTTATTATTTGAAAAGATTGTTACCTAAGGAAATGTGACAACTGACTTAAAACCCAGGTGCATTATGTTTAAACCTCTGGTTGAGAACAGAGGACATAGGGCAAAGAATGTATAGGAGGCAGATCAGAAGAATTAACCCTTTTTGGGTTTCACTCTCTGCCTCTGTGAGATGGAGTGACTGGATTAGATTGAGTTATGAAATGTGTTCAAAGTAATTGAAAGTTAATAATAGTCAAAATATAGAAGTTAGTGAATTAGAATTGTTTCTGAAAAATAAAACAATTATGCATTAAAAAAAGAAAACACATGGTTGTTATTGATGAGAAAAATCACATACTGCTAATACTACTGTGATTTGTGCCTACATTCATAACTGAAATAAATGTTAAATTTTAGTTAAAGGTTAGTTTAAGATAACCCCTCCTTAAATTTATCTGTGTATTCCATGGGGATCTGAGGACCCCAGGGAAAGAACCACATACTAGAGATTGTAATATCTGTCTGCATAGGTAAAGCTGGGTATCTGGGTAATCTATATTACCATTTGCAAGGAAAGAAGAAACAATCAGGGCAGGTGGAAGGGGTTTTAACCAGGTGAGGTGGAAGCTGCACATTTCACACATACATGTTGGTAAGACCTGTTAGATGGCCATTCTGGAAGGTTGGAAATAGAGTGTATAGTTGAGCAGCCACATGTACAAGGCAAAATAACAGACTTTCAAAGACAACCAGGAGAGTGCCAGTCTCCTAAGTGGCCCTTGTGTATTCAGTCTCACTCTTACCCATTCTTAATCCTATCAAAATATTATGTAAGCTCCAATCTGATCGTGTCAGTTTACATCTGTTTCAATGTCTCTAATACAACAGGACATCCTGAACTGTAGGTCATCTGAATTGGGGGATATTGAGAAGTTTTTGCAAGTAATTTACAAGTTGATATGCCCACTAAAATTGAAAATTGGATTTTAAAATTTTATATCTATGTAGTATTTTTATTTATGTAAGTACAAACTGAAAATTAACAAAATACAGGTATATGAAGTGTTCTTGAACTTAGTAGTATGTAGATATTATTTCAGTAAATGAAACAATTTTTTCATTTTTTAAAAAAGGGCCCCCATTCTTGAAAAGGGAAACTTCTTGCTTATGCTTACAAGATAAAGACTTCTTATTATCATGGCATGCATTATCCTTCATGATCTAGCTCAACTTCAGCTGCACATCATATGTGTCCTAGGCACTGCAGGAATATCAGTACATTCTGATTCTTCAAATCACCATGCTCTTTGTAAAGTAACGTGCGTGAGGTCTTACTGCTAGTAAGTTAGGTGAGCCAGGGACTACAAACCCAGCCTGTGTGATCCCAAAGCTTGTCGTGCTTTTAGCCGCTAGGTACACTCATTTCCTCCCAGTAATTGCAAAGAATGTGAGGAGGATCCCTCCTTGTTCCTGACCTTAATTGTCTTCTTAATCCGGTATTTTAAGTGTTTTTTATTAGAAAAATCATTCTCACACCTTTAAGTTTTACAGATAGAAAGCATGAATAAATATATGGCTCTAGGAGAGTTTCAGGATATTCTGTCTGGAACAAATCTGGTTGGCGGAGCCCAAGAGGATGATGGCTGCAGAGGCAACTGAAACTGGAGGGTCGAAGCCACCCACCAGCCGTGGCGCTGGGGGCGGGGTCTGTGGGGAGCTGGTAGCCAATCCCCTTTGTGCTTGCGCACTGACCTCTACGAGCCCCTCCACAGTGCCTGCGAGCCCCTCACTGGGCCCTCGACCCACAGCTACTGCTCGTCCGTGTACTTGTGAGATGGAGGAGAGGAGTGATTCTTTAATGTAGAAAGACCAGTCAAAGCAATACTGTACATTGCCCTCGAATATGGACTTCATGGCCCTCATAGAAACAGCGGCAGGAGCTATAATCTCACTTGCTGCCGCTGCTGTTGCAGCACTGATAGTAGTAAACAGCATAAATTGTTTTAAGAAGTGGACAAAGAGCGACAATAAGAGTGCTAAAATACCTGCTGCCAAATTCGATTTCAACACAGCAACAAGTAAGAACCAGGACAAAGAACCAGTTGAGAAGGAACAGAACACATCCGAAGAACTGGGTGAGAAGGAACAGGGAGACCAGGAGGACCAGGAATCACATGGAGAATTGGGCGAGAAGGAACACGAAAGCTACCAGGAATTGTATGGGAAGGAACAGGAAAGCCGTGACGAACTGAACCAGGAGCAGGGCAGGCAAACTCCGTAAGTGTAAACTATGACTTGGTTAATTTCAGACAGACAGACAGACAGACAGACATCAGGTGCTGATCAAGCGAACAGGGCTGCTCCTAGAGCTGGGCGGCTCTAGGCTCCCATCCAGCCAGACCACAGGGCAGTTGCTGGAGGCGATGCCCAGGCTTGCCGGGTGTCATGGTGACAGGGACACATGTCAGGTCACTTTCCTGTAAAACCGGTTTTCCGAGCTTAGTGGAGGGGGCTGCATCTTTAGAACAGTGTGAAGGGAGTTAAGTGAAGGGAAAGCTGTCAGGGTGCTGGTTTCCTGAGAGTTTGGGTTTGGGTACTTCGAAGCCCTGGCAAGGACAAAAAACCAAAAACAAACAAAACCCGTCCAGTCGGCTCTGACACAAGGCACTGGAGCGAAAAGGCCGCCTCTCCCCTACTGGCGGGGCGGCTGGGCGAGGCCCGGCGGCCGCGCCGCACAATAGGCGCCACCTCACAGAGCCTGGCGCGGTGGCGGCGGCGGGCGCAGGACCCCAGACCCTGCAAGCGCACCTGCGGGCAGCACATGGGCCCCTCGGGGCGGCGAGGCCAGCCGGTGGGTGCTGGGGCTGAGGTTGGCCCCGGGGAAGCGGCGCCGGCCTGCGCTCCCGGTTCCGGGCAGGCCTCGGCCGCACCCTCCCGCAGCGCCAGGCGTGCCCCCGAAGCCGCAGGCAGGGCGCCGGGCTGGGGGCCGCCTCTCACCGAGCCCAGCCGCAATCCTCCGGGCCGCCGCGCGAGGGCGAGCGAGCCAGCCCCGTTTTTCCCTCCTCCCGGATCCTCCCCGCTCCGCCTTCTCTGCTCTCCCATCCCGCGACTGGTTCAGCCGCCTCCGTTTTCCAGATCTTTCTCGAACCCGCTGCTCCTAGGGCGGCCGTTGCCCGAGCGCTGACGGAAGCTGCCGAAGCCGAGGCCCGGCGCAGCCGCCGGCACGGAGGAGCGGCTCGCGCGCCTCCCTGGCGGCCGAGTGCGCAGGCGCAGAGCGCAGTAACTGCCGGTTGGAGGCGGCTGAACCGCAGAGGAGAGACCCCGGCGACGGAGGCTGCGGCTCGGTGGCTTCTACCTCTCTGCGGTTGCTCGAGGCTCTGCCCTAGATTCAAAGCGTAGCTAGCGACTTCGGGTCTTCTCTTCTTTGCCTCTCGTAGGAGTCGCATTCCCAGGAGCAACAGCCCCGAAGAGGACGCGGTCACCGCGCAGGAGGCTTCAGCACCAGCACCGCGACCATCCGGCGGCGGGATGTCTGTGGTTGGCATTGATCTCGGCTTTCTCAATTGCTACATCGCTGTAGCGAGGAGTGGCGGCATCGAGACCATCGCCAATGAGTACAGCGACAGGTGTACCCCGTAAGTGCCATGTCCGTTCCTAACCCTGGCCCTAATGTTAGGTCCCGCCGGGTGGCACCCGGAGATGCGCCCGGATCCCTGGGATGACAGGTGCAGCCCACCCGCTACCATCTCTCGAGCCCGCTGATCTGCGGGCCCAGGTGGGCGTCAGACTGTCGGCTCCGCGAGGCTGCTTTTCCTTCAAGGATCGGGGACCTAACTCCAACAGTTTGCCCGGTCCCTCTTTCGGTCCCCGCACCCCCCGTCTCGTTCCCCATCGGCCCTGCCGTAGTTTCCATCCAGGGGCTGGGGTGGGACCTCCTCGACTTCCCGAACATTGGAGAAAGAGCTCCGGTTACTTCTAGCGGGGCTTGCGGGAAATTCTCGGCCACGGGCAGGCATCCCCCCGCCGGCGGAGTGCAGAATCCCGCTTTCATTCTGCCCTTCCTCCTTTCCCCGTCTGTGTGCGTGACAGCTTTTTCGGAGAAAAGTCAAAAATGAAAGATTAGACTGCATACAGCAGAAAATGAGTTATAGGCTTACCTGGCCCAGAAAGCTTTCTTTCTTCTTCTTCTTTTTTTTTTTTGTTATGTTTTATTTTTTTTGGCGGAGCGGTTGAGATGTGCAGGGTTTTACCCCAGTGTCCTTGAGAATTAGAGGTAATGGGACCGGCTTCCAGGGGCGTGCGTTAATGGTGCGTTATTAGGGGGAGAGAATTGGGGACGCGAGGCCTCGGTCCGCTGTGTGGGGAGCAGACGTCCTCCGGTCGGGAGTGGCGGGGCTGGAGCCTGTCCGGAGCGCGTTTGCGCAGAATGAGTTGTCGGAGAGTCGGGAGCGGCTGTCCAGTATAAACACGACTGTGGAGTGATTCTTTTGGGAACGTTGGTGAAACACTTAAAGTGAGAGGCGTTGTGTCGTGGAAACCTGTTCCCACATGTTCCATTGTTTCTCTGGTCTGAGAAGTTGTTGGCAAAGAATATAATTAAGGCAGGGAGATGAAAAATTGGCTTCTTCTTGTCGACTCCTGTTACCTGTAAATTTTATGAGAAAACCAAGTTTCCACTTCTTAATTTCTATGGAAAGGTAACTAAATATTAATTTGACCCTTCGGAATGGTGCAAAATACAATACTTTAAATATAAGACTAATCTTAACATCAGTGTTAAGCTAAGCCTTTTAAGTGATTAAATTACTGTAGTTCTATGAATAATTTTTAATTCATAGAAGAGTAGCTTACTTGAAGCAGTCTGCTTTGGTTTCTTTGAAGAATATTCTAGAAGGTTTCATATCACCTTTTCCAGAGATATGCACTATATTTCTTTTGAAGGTTTGGATCTTTCTATACTGAAATATAAACGTAGGTCAGCTAATCTACATGGTACTGTTAGAACTCTTCTTTCTACATCTTTTTCTGGTTTTTAAGCATGGTGAGAGACTGAAGCAGTAATTGTTAACTATTTATGATTTCATCTCTACAAGATTTTTTTTATGGTATGAATCTCCTTTATTTAAAACAGTACTTCTCACCTTTCTCAAATTGAAGAGTGCAAAATATAAAAGCAGAGCTTGAGTTGTTGTTGACCCTGGGAAACAGTGTTGCCGTGTGTCCGCACTCTGAAGGTGCCTGTGAACCCTGCTCACACATGCAGAGATGAGCCAGGAAATATTACTCTCCCTTTTTCAGCAGAGTAGAGGGTAATTGGGGACAGCCTTTGGCTTCAGAAACTTAACCTATGGAGAAAAAAAGAGAGGTAAGATTCCCCCAATCCTTAAAACTTTATCCTAAAAGGTCAGAAACCAAGACTGTAAGACATGCTGTCTTTCCGGGCTCAGAAATCTTAGTAGTGAGTCCCTAACTCTTTCAAGATCCTGGCTAGACTTACAAAGAGAGTTCTTTAAAAATTAGGCTGCTTATTTAAGTCTTGTAGAGGTCTCTTTGTTACTGTTCTTAGGCACATTGGCTAATTCTATGTGGCTGAGATTTAATATATTTCTGGTTTGTGTGTAAGAGAGCCACTACAAATACCTAAATATCTAGATTTAGTGAGCATAACAAACTAGAAATTTCCAAGGTGGAAGGATTGTATTCTTTTTTTAATAAATCATTATAAATGATTAAATTTTTTAAAGATTTTATTTACTTATTTTTAGAGAGTGGAGAAGAGAGAGAGACAGAGAGGTAGAGAAATACCAGTGTGTGGTTGCCTCTTACATGCCCCCAACTGGAGACCTGGTCCACAATCCAGACATATGCCCTGGCTGGGAATTGAACCTGCAACCCTTTGGGTCTCAGGCTGGCTGGCACTCAATCCACTGAGCCACACCAGCCAGAGCGGATCATATTCTTAAGTAGCTTGCATCAGCAACTCTGCCCTTCTTTCCCTGGCTATGTAGTATGATTTATCTCAGGAAGGTATCTTTATTGTCACTGAATTAATACCTCACTGTAGTCCAGTGTTCTTACACTATATATTTATTTTTGTGGAGCTTAAGTTATTAAGTGAAAATATATCCCTTCCTGATCCCTGGATACTTATTTATTGAATAGCTATCTTGCAAAAAGCATTATAACTATTGAGACATGTAACTTTTTAATACACCACACTGCAAACTAGCTTTTCAAAAAACAATGTTTTCTATATTCCAGTTGCTGACATCAGGGTAATGTGACACAGGTATTTCTAAGATGCAAATACATTATGAAAAAAGGGGATTTTGCTTAGTTGGTTTCAGCATCCATACAGTTTCATGAACATACTTGATTATGTGTACATGGGAGCATACCATGTATAAACACCAGGGACGGTTTACTGAAACAAGTAATTGCTTAATTTTGGCCTACAGCTAAGGGACCAACACTAGGTAATTTAACCTATTAATTCTTCAGATTTCACCTCTGTAAAGTTGGAGTGTTTGTACTAGCCTTTCTTCTCATCTCATAGCATGCCATGGTAATTTAGATGGAGAAAGAAATTAACATGCATAAAATGAAAAGAAAAAAATAGCATAATTTTTTCTGAACATTTTCTTACTTAGAAAATTATTAGACAAATAGTACATGCTCATTGTAGAAAAGATTAAATTAAAAATTATAATTCTATCCAAATATGAAACTTGCATGGTTTTTCCCTATGTGTAGTTTATATTTTCTTTTTATAAACTGTGTGGCAATAACTATCTATATAAGCAAATATTTTACCTTTAATTTCTTCAAATAAATTTCTAGAAGTAGGATTATTGTATGCACACTTGAAAGGCCTTAGATATGTTTGTGTTGTTCAATTAAGTATAGGTGTGGGGATTGGAATTCTATTCCAGGCTTAATGATATGAAAGTGAATAGTTTCACACATGGGAACAGATCTGCAGCCAGGGATTCTCATTTAATATCAGATTCAACCATGCAGTCAACTAAAATATGTTGCTTAGGTTGTTAATAGTGCTTGCACTCTCATGTATGCCTCATTAATTCTATGAGTTTGGTATTAGTAGTTCACTTTTTCCCATAAGAAACCTAAAGCAAAGTTCAGTGAACTAGGAACTAGAAACAACTAGGAAGCAAAGAAACGGATTCAGTTTTAGGCTGCTTTGACCCCCGAACCCCACTGTTCTTCCATTGACATAAGGATGGTAGTACAGACAAGGTTAATGGGGATGTAACGATCAAAGGGATAAATTACCTGGCTGGGCAGTTGCTGTATGGAGAAACATCTTTGCTTTAAAATCAAGACTCATTCATTTCTTGTTAGTTTCTAAGAAATATCATCTTGTTTTAATATGCTTTTAAGTTATTTTAATAACAAAATTTTATTTTGTTTAAAAATTCATTAGAAGCATATACTAGCACAAAATATGTTAGTATAAACATTGAGCAAAGCAGTGTAGAAGATTATAAACTATTAACAATGGATGTTTCTTAGAGGTAGAATTATGGAGGGTGTACTTTTAATCCATAGTCTGTAATGTTTTGAATTCTTATGAACATATTTTACAATCAGGAAAATTGAGTTTTTGAATGAAACTATTATTTCAAGAGACTTGTGTTAGGTGTATTGTTTTATCATCAAAATTCTGTGTGATCAGACTTAATACTCAGTTCCCTGATTTTTGTCTTCATTATTTTTCCCTGTTTCTTTACCAGTGCATGAATAATCTTGACAGCATGGAAAATGTTATTTTACACTGCATAGCAGATATTTGAGATGTCCTCTTCAATGCACAAAAGTAGAAATCAACTTACATTGGAGTATTAAAAAGTTTTTATACATCAAAAATTCCAAACTCTATAGGCTAACAGTGGCTATAGTTGGATAGGAGAACTTTTTAGGATGATAGCATTTTGGGGAGAGAAGAGGAGGTTTTTACTTTTTTTAATTAAATATTCCTTGTGCTATATGAGTTGCTTTTGTTTGTATGTTTTACTATGAGATTACGTGAACTTTGGTTTGAAATGCTGAAAAATTACACAAGTAGATGTCCCAATTTGTCCCTTTTTAACGATCATCTAAACTTATATGTACATTCCTAGTTTTATGCAAGTATGTGTACATAAGTGGGATTGTTTTTCTATTTTTTTAACAAAGTAGAATTACATTATACATTTTGCAATTGCTTTTTCAAAATGTATTACTAACATTTCAAACTTGTACATGGCTCTAATTTGCCTCATTCTTTTTAAAGGCTATACAGTATACCATTGATAGATACATTGCTATTAATGGAAATTTTAAAACATTATTTTGCTGTTGAGAAACAAAACTTCAATGAACACTTTTCACTTTTTATTAAATCAAAATTATGTTGAGATGGGTTGAAGGGCATTAAAACTATAAAACCTGAATATTATCCACAACAAAACAAAATGGATCCCCAGGCATTGCCTTGAATTTGTGGGAGAGAAATTCTAAAAGGTTTTTAGAAGGCAGGGAATGATAAATACAGATTATATAATATCTGAGTTTAAGGTCTTGAAAATGCCATTCGTAGCCTTTTTGGTATGTGGTCACTTCAGTACAAATTCATAAGTATAGCTGGGTTCTGATAAAACTTTATTTATAAAAATAGGTGGCCAATGATAATTGCAAAACCGTGATCTAGAATTTTCAATTTATTGGGCACTGCTGTTTTTCTTTGAACTGGTGGATTTTAAGTAAGATAATCAGCTTTTCAAATAATATTTCTAATCTAATAATTAATAGTTAATATATCTAATTTAATTATCTAATCAGCTTTTAAATTATTGTATCTACCTACATAAATATTTGTGATTTCTGTTAATGGTTTCAAGTTATGAACAAAATTATTTATGAATTATGCTTACTAAAAGCATAACAATAAGTCCTTTGAAAACATTCTTCCCCCATCTCCTCCTAGAGCAACTTTTTTCCAGAGAGTTAAGTTTGGAAAATGATGACCAGATGTTTATTTTGCTTGTTGGCTTTTTGTTTTTGTTTCTTTACTTCAGAACTTCTCTCAGATCCCTTAATTTACTTAGAGCCATTGAAACCCTCCAGGAATGTTTTTCCCAACTTATTTCCATGTCTGAGGAATTATATCCCACAGAACAGTATTTGGAAAATGATGCTATAGGCCAGTGGTTCTCAGCTGGAAGGGATTTGCCCCTGCCACTACCCCCAGGGCACATCTGACACTATCTGAGGATATTTTTGGTTGTCACACTGGAGGTGAAGAGGGGGAAAATGCGCTTGGCATCCAGCAGGCAGCAGCCAGGGATGTTTCTAAAATCCTGCACTGCACAGGATAGCTGCGCTGTGCCAACAAAGGGTTGTCCTGCTCAAAATGGCACTAGTGCCCCAGCTGAGAGATCCTGCTTTATGGACTTCTTGGCAACTGTAGCTGAAACTGGCAGTGTAAGGAGCTGACCCCTTAATTTAAACCAATTGATTGATTGCCCTCTTCACTTACGTCATTGTTAATTGAGCTATTGTGTTTCTTAGAGTCTACTCAGTGATAACAGAAAGGACTATAAATAATAATTGTGATCTTACGGAAACTGGAAAGGGAAAGCCAGAATTTTTTAAATAAGGCTATTTTTAACATGTAAGTGGTAGATTCAAGGGGTTTTGAATCCCTAGTGGAGATTGACAAAGAAGCAAACAAGCTTAGAGGGCTGACCTCTTAAGTGAGAAGTCTGTTATTCTCCTGACAGTGTTTTCTCTAACCTAATCATGCCTGGCCTTATAAAAACAGACTGTACAAGAGAGACAGAAAATTAATCTTAAATGTTAGGGGAAAATATAAATACAACTCTCTTAAAGTAATGTACTGTCATTTGATTTTATGCCCCTCCTCTACTAACAGTGATACAGAACATGTAGAAGTTCCATTGTTTGGAGTTCTGTGGCTTCTCCGAGAATCTGTGACTGCCACCAAAATGGCAACGTTACATTGAATATTTTAGATTTGAGCTGCTTTGGGAACACTTCTTTTTTTAGGTATAGAATGGAATTTCTGAGTAGTAGTTGAAATGATCCATAAAAGTGTGATATAAATAATTATATATATTTGGATAAACTGTTGAATATCCTTTCCTATAAAAACTTTTATATCTGCCTAATATGTGGTATAAGGTGTCTATTTCCCTGGATATTACTAAAGTTAAGTAAAAGTTTTGAGAGAGGATAGGTATTTAACTTACTTTGATTTTTCTGAAAATCCTTGGTAGATATTTATTTAATTTTAAACCGAAAATTGAAGAAAGGAGTTTGAAGCCTTTAGCTATATGAGGAGGATGGCTTTCTACATATCGAAACTGGATATTTCCAACCTGTAACATTAAATTATTTAAACTTTGTATGTCTACTCCTAACTAAAAGAGAAAACCTGATAATGGTAACTACTTAGCTTTCTCTGAGAAGTGATGTATGTGTAAAGCATATTTCAAAGAACCTAGTACTTAAATAAATGATAGTTGAATCAATCTTATTTGGATCTAGGGTTCCAACAGGAGTTAAACTCTTGGAAGCAACCTAAGAATGAGATTTTCTGTGCACTCAATTGATGGTAGACAAGTATTGAAAAAGTATTCAGGAGTGTGTCAGACACTGGAGTAGACAGAAAGACAGGTTACAAGTAGGCTAAGAAATGGCAGATTCATATCTTTTCTGATGAGTTTTAGGATGGAATGTCAGTCAGCCATGTGGTTTGCCATATTGGGTACGTAGCACTTATCTGGCAGAGGATATGTCAAATCCTGGATTTATTTGCAAGAGACATGAAGATGCCACCGGAATCAGTGATTTCTGCTATGTCCTCATTTTCCTGTTTTCAGTAGCGCACAATTAGAGAACAGTGACTTTCATTCCCTTCTACATCTATCCATTTCTTTCAACATTTTAGTTCTAACTGTATGTTTTGGATGTCTCAAAGGTTCCTCAAATCTCAACGTGTACAAAATAGCACTGGGGACAGTCCCTCCCCAAACCTGTTCCTCTTATAATGTTTTCTGTCTCATTAAATGACACCACTGTTTACCCTTTTAGGCAAACTGGAAGCCTGGGTATTGTTCTTGACACTCCTCCTCTAGTATCTATTCCATCACTGTTCAATAAAAATGTAATGTGATCCACATACATAATTTTAAACTGGCTACATTAAAAATGTAAGAAACAGGTGAAATTAATTTTAATATGTTTGATTTAACTCAATATAGCTAAAATCTTATTTTAATTCTTAAAAATTTTAAATCTTAATTAATGTGATGTTTCCTTTTTAAATACTAAATCTTCAGCTCTGACCGGTGTGGCTCAGTTAGTTGAGCACTGTCCCAAAAGGCAAAAGGTCTCTGGTTCGATTCCTGGTCGGGGCACATGCCTGGGTTGCAGGTCTGGTCCCTGGTTGGGGCATCTGTGAGAGGCAAGTGGTCACATTTTGCGCCCTTTCTTTCTCTCTTCCTTCCCCTCTCTCTAAAAATAAATAAATAAAATATTTTTTAAAAAATACTAAATTTTTAAAGTCCAGAGTATGTTTCACACTTATAAAAAGTACATCTCTATTCAGGCTAGCCATATTTCATGTGCTTAATAGCCATGCGAGCCTGGTGGCTACTGTTTTCAACATTGAAGATCTAATCTATCACCAGGTCCTTTGAGTTTTACCTTCTAAATATCTTAATCCCTTCTCCTTCTGTCTCAGCTGACACCATGCTGATATAGATCACTGATAACTACTAGCCCTCCTCCCATCTGCTCACACTGTAGTCAAAATGACTTCACCAAATGCTCCCCTACTTCTTCTCATCAGCATTTACTCTTCCTTCAAATGTTATCGCTTCCTCGGGTAAGCCTTTTCTAACCCCCTCCTCCTGGTTGATGCTGGCTGTTACCTGTTCTTATAGCACTCTTTGCACCCTCCGTTGTAGCAGCACCTAATTTATTTCATGTGTGTGGCATTCTACAATAAACTCTAAGAAAACAAAAACCATGTTGTTTATTTTCTATCCCTGTTACACTTCTAGTAACTAACAGAGTAGGTAGTCAGTAAACATCTGCTGAATTGACTAAACAAACCTAACTGCTTGATTTGAAAATCTGTTGGTCCCCAATATAACAGTGTTTTGTTCAGCCCTTGAAAGCACTGTTCTGGGATCTTTCCTCATCAGTTTGTATTATATGTAAACATGGAGTGTTCTCTCCATTATTCAAGATCCTTTAATGAACCCCCATTACCTATTGAAATAAATTTCAAATTTATAATCTGTCCTTTGAGACCTTGTATAATTTGGCCCTGATACTATCTATATCTATCAAAACGTTCTGTGGAATTAACCAAGTTATTCTTCCTAGTCTCCAAATAAGTATCAGCCTTAGGAGCCATCTTTCTATCCATTCAGTAACTACCTTTATTATGTAGCAGATAATGTTCTAGGCCAGTTCTATCCAGTAGAACTTTGTATTTTAATGTATTTCTACTCTGTTCTGTTTATCATCTGTTCTCTCTGGCCACATGTAGCTGTTGAGAACTTGAAATACAACTGATGTTGAAGAACTGATTTTTTAATTTTAACTAACTTAAATTTTACTAGCCACATATGGCTAGTGGCTACCACATTGGACAGTACAGATCAAGGCCGTGGGCATACATTCTTATCCTCATGGAGTTCATACTTAGCATGGTGATACAGTCAGGAAATAAATAAGTTACATCAGATGGTGACACATTATGGAGAAAAATAAAATGGGTTAAACAGCAGGAGATAATATATGTGTTGGAGAGGAGTAGGAATGCTGTTTAAACAAGACAGAGAAGGTGTCCCTGATAAGTTGACATTAGAACAGAGATGTGAAAGAAGTGAGAGTAGAAGACCACATGGGTACGTTTAAAAGTGGTTAAAAGTGTTCCAGAAAGAGAGCAGTAGGTACAAAGGCCCTGAGGCAGAAGTATGCTTTCCCTGTTCTAGAAAGAGCACGTAGACCAGTGTTCCTAGGTTGAAGTTTACAGGGTAGAGTAAGAGCTGCTGGGGGACTTAAGTTTTTACTTTGTGAGCCAAGGTATCATTGGAGGGTATTGAGCAGAGAAGCATCATAACCTTAGTCTTTAAGAGTATTACTCCAGCTGAATATCATATTGAAAATAGATGTGTACCTACCTACATAACAGAAATGTTCTTCTCAACAAAACAATTAAATATTAAAATGCTTTCTCTTCTTTCGAGTCTTAATTCTGAAATCACCTCTACTACTTGTTTCTCTAAACCTTAATATCTATAAGTGATCAGTCTCTTTTTTTGCTACTATCATTTATAACCCTATTCTGATTTTTTTCAGTAGACTATAAATTCTCCAAAGAGAGCGATTGTAGCTAGCGTATGCACAATGCCTGTAATTATTTGTTGATTGAATGAATAGTTACCTGCAGTTACAATGGAAATCATGGGAATACTTTCTTGAAACATTACATGAAATGGTATTTTGATGATACTGTTACTCTATACTTGCTTTTATAAGCAGAATTACATATAAATGCAGAAATAAAAATGTCGATCGTACTGTTGAAAGCATTTACCTATATTCACTCATTTAACCCTCACACAACCCTATGGGTAGGTGCTATCATTACTGCCTTCCAGATGGGAAACTGAGGAGACAATGGCTAAATTATTTCCGCAGGGTCATTTAGCTGTTATGTGGCAGAGCCATGATTTAAATCCTAGCAGCCTGTCCTTACTGAATACAATTAATTTTATTAGTAGGTCATAGACCAGTAAAATTTGAAAAACATTTTGGGGACCAACATAGTGCTGCTCCCTATTAGCAAGTTTTTAAAAATTATAACATTCTAACCACTATTCCATTACTTACAAAACTTTAAAAATATGTAAAATTCTGATTTTACATAACCTCTTTTTAATATAGTACATGATTACATTAATCATTTAAATTTACTTTTGTATAAGGTGAAGCAGAATAAAAAACACCATGGGAACAAACTCTGTTTTTCCCCTGTTTAGGGCCTGTATATCTTTGGGATCAAGAACTCGAGCCATTGGAAATGCAGCTAAGAGCCAGGTAAATTGTTAATGTAGATGTTTTGATTTACAGGAAAAATTAACTGACTCTTGGTAACTAAGCTCCAATTTTATGTAATTAAGAGTGAAAAAAGAGAGTGTGGAAAATATGACCAGTCCTACATCTTTGTATTGTAGATGCATTTTGCTTTGGTTTGTAAAATATTTTTCAAATGTTAATTATTAAAAATCTTTAACTGTGAAGTTAGGATATGCTATGGTATGGCATCAGTTTTTTCTCTGTATGCTCACTTCCTATCTAAAATATGCACTTCAGTGACAAGTGAGCAATGTCTTGGTAAAAGAAGGTGGGAGGAAAGAGGAGGTACTAATTTCCAGAGTAATTAGTGGCTACCACTACTTTACTTGGACTCTGTTTAAGTATTCATAGTTCTAGGCTTCTGAGATGTTTATGGTAGCACATTTACTTTCAATATTCCAGGCTGTAGGTTCATTTTTCCTTGGACTTTGTTTATTGCCTGAACCAAAAGCCCTTAACAATTACATTTTAATATATATCTGGGTTTTCTTTTCTTCATTACAAGATAACTTTGTTTAATGGGGCTTTTTTTTTCTTCATGACTTTGTAGGAATAATTGACTCATTTATCCAGAATTTTTGCTTACAGTTTTTTATCAAGGTTGTCTTATAATTTGTCTGTATATGAATATACTTATATCTTCTTCTACTTTCATTTGTACATAAACAAATGTTGAGTTGGTGCCAAAACGAGCCCTTCACTAAAGTTTACACCTCATATTCTCACTAATCTTCTAAGCATATCGTAAGATACCAGAGTCTCTGAAGAAAAGCAAACTATAAAGTTATTTTTCTTGAAGAGCTAAAGACAACATGGTAATTCAGTATTCTTGCAGGTTTCATCTCATAATTGAAGATAAGGTCTGTTTGTCTTTTAAAGGTCACTAAGGGCAACAAATGGATCTCAATAATATTCTGTAGTTATAACTACATGTTCTAGTTAAAGAAAAAAATTACTTTGCCAAAATGCAAGCTACATGAAGGGAGTTTTAATTTACTAGCCTAGGAACAATTCTTAGCAATGAAAGCAAGACAGTAGTATGAGAAATTTCACAAAGAATTATGTTTTCAGAAAAAAAGAAAAATAGGATAATAAAAACACAGAAATGAAAGTGGAAAGAAAGAAATCAAAGATACTAATTTCCTAGAGCAGCAATTTTCAGTCTTTCTCATCTCATGGTGCCCATAAACTACTAAAATTCTGCAGCACACCACAAAAATATATGTCTTGCCAATCTGACAAAAATAGGTGTAATTTTGATTGACTTACAAGAAAATAATAATAGTAATAACCAACGCTTTTTCCTCCAAAGTGACTTTTTAGAAAATCAGGACCCTATATAAGAATTTCTGGTACCAAGAATTAACCAATCAGACACAACCTTAATATATGATGTGACCAATAAGATGTAACTCTTATTATATGCCCTGTATATTTACAGTTCAAGGTAGAGCATTTACACCAGGCAGTTGTTGGTGGATTGGCTGTTGTCATTTTTTTTTATTTGACAATTTAAGGGAAAAGAGGTCAGTGCCCCTGACTAAGTATTCAGGTATTGCATGTTTTAAAAATTCTTGCTGCACATTGGTTGAAAATTGCTGTAATAGAGCAAAAGTGTTGAGGAAAACCAAAGGTACAAGTTGTAGATAGGTTTTTATTTGAAAAATTTTAAGTTTTATTATTTATTTTTTGAAGGCATTAAATTTGAATCTAATATTCCTAGAATGGAGAATGGGGGGGGGGCAGTAGTTAAGATGTATACGTTTACTATTGTATAATCTTATTGTATAATTTTACTATTTGTTGGAAACCAGAAAATGAATGCTTGTGTGTCATTCTGGGCTTGGATGTGGAGATTTGGTTCTCAAGTATTGGTGTAGTGTTTATTTTGCATTCATTAAGTAATTGATAAAGTGTTTACTGCCAACAGATAGTCACAAATGTAAGAAATACAATTCATGGCTTCAAAAAGTTTCACGGACGATCATTTGATGATCCTATTGTGCAAACTGAAAGAATCAGGCTTCCCTATGAGCTGCAGAAGATGCCTAATGGAAGTGCAGGAGTTAAGGTAAGCTTTATGTTCCCAGAGTGCAAACATATATTTAAATTAAAAACCAAATATGATAATATTGCCAACTGGTAATTTAACTTTTTCTTCTGGAAGTAGTTCAGATATGGCAAGATACAGGAAGATTTTTTAGTAAGCTTTAGTAAGTGCAAAAAATTATAATTTAGATCATGATCTTTTTAATCCAAATAATACTTTTATTATCAAGGAAAATTATTATTATTGTGTGAACATTTAGGGGTGAACTGTTTTTAATTGATGAAGGCAGAAGTGGCCCATGTGATTTAGAAAATTGGCCCCCAAAGTGTGTTAATTGCCATAATGAGTTTTCACCCGTGTAGAAGAATCTTAGAACGTATTAGAAGAATTAATGCAAACTCTACTTCCACGTAAGGGATGAATTCTGGTTTTTTTCAATTCTGGATTCTGGAAATTTTCTGAAATTTTGAATTTTGAATCTTATATGTAGATTCTACATGTAAGAGGTGAATTCTGGGTGAATTCTGGATTTTAATTCTACATCCTGAGATATCAAGTTATATATTCATTAATAAAAACAGGTTTCTGTTGATTTTTTAAAAAACTGACAGAACACCTCAAAGCACCTAGTTACCATATAACTCAGCAATTCCACTCTCAAATACATACACAAGAGATTTGAACCATATGTGCACACAAAACCTAGTACACAAATGTTTATAGTAGCATTATGCCAGTAATAGCCAAAAAGTAGAAACAACTCAAGTGTCCATCAACTGATGAGTAGATGAGCAAACTGTGGTAAACCTATACAGTGGACTGTTATGTGGTGATAAAAAGGAGTGAAGTACTGATATGTATTGCAACATGGATGAACCTTAACATGCTAAGGGAAAGAAGCCAGATACAAAAGACCACATATTGTATGATTTCATTTATATGGATATCCATAATCAGGCAAATCAATAGACACAGAAAGTGGTTGGGTAAAGAGGTAAGAGGAATGGAGAGTAACTGGGAATAGGTACAGAACCTTTTTTAGGGTGATGAAAATACACTACAGTTAGTGGTGATCCGTGTACAAGTTTGTGAATATTCTAAAAACCACTGTACTGTACACTGTAAGTATGAATGTTATGCTATATAAATTATATCTCAAAGCTACTTTAATAACTAATTTTAAACTTAACATATGTGTTTCAAGACTGTACACATATTTTCCTTTTTATAAGAAGGTTCTAAGTACAAAATGGATGATGAATTATATAGCAAGACCTGAGGCTATTAAGGGGACGAGGAGGATAAGATGAAAAGAAGGGGAAGGGACTGGGCAAGGAACATGTATGAATGAGCCATGGACATGGACAACAGTGTGGGGACTGACTGTGGGAGCAGGGGATGGGGTGGAGTGGGCTGGACACAGAAGGGGACGGGAGGAAAATTGGGTCAGCTGTAACAGAATAACAATAAAATATTTAGTAAAAGTGGGAAATAAATAAAATAACTTCAAAAAGATACCATAAGAGGTTAAAGATGAAGACAAAATGTGAAGCCAATATTTTAGGTGACATTTGTGAGTCAAGGGTTGCTGACCAGGAAGTTGGGTGGATTATGGTAGCAGCAATTGAGATAAACAATAATATTTAGCCCTGGCTGGTATAGCTCAGTGGATGCGGGCTGTGAACCAAAGGGTCGCGGTTCGATTCCCAGTCAGAGCATATGCCTGGGTTGCGGGCCAGGTCCCCAGTAGGGGCCATGTGAGACGCAACCACACATTGATGTTTCTCTCCCTCTCTTTCTCCTTCCCTTCCCCCACCCCTCTAAAAATAAAGAAATAAAATATAAAAAAAATTAAAAAGAATAATATTCAGATATTTCTGGTTATTGACCACATGAAGCAATTTTATTTAAAACAATTTAAATTCTGACTTCCGGCCATTATGGAGGCATAGGTAGACATACTGTGCCTCCTTGCACAACCAAAATAAAGACAACAAAATTTAGAAACAAAAAACCACCAGAACTGAAAATTGAACTGTATGGAAGCCCGACAACCAAGAAGTTAAAATAGACACATTCATCCAGACCAGTAGGAGGGGTGGGGTTGGGCAGCTGGGTGGAGAGGGGTTGCGGCAAAAAAAAGTGATGGCTTGCGGACCCCAGGCACGCAAGATGGCAGCAGGCGGACCCTGGGCATACAGGTGGCAGCTGGCAGACCCCAGGTGTGGGGTGGCAGTGGGCATACCCATCAAGGTGGCGGATTGTGGATGGGCATGGTGCGCAAGGGAGCTGGCAGACCGGGCGGTCCCCCATCCACGCGCAGGTAAACCAGGCAAAACCGGGGAGTGAGACAGACTGCGTAACCCAGAGTCCCAGTGCAGGGGAAATAAAACCTCAAAACACTGACTGAAAACACCTGTGGGGGTTGAGGTGCTGGCAGAGACTCCCAGTCTCACAGGAGAGTTTGTTGGAGAGACCTATAGGGTCCTAGAACATGCACAAGCCCACCCACTTGGGAGTCAGCACCAGAAGGGCCCACTTTGCTTGGGGGAGGCAGTGGAAGGGACTGAAATCCTACAGAGAGCGGAATAAGTGCCATTGTTCCTTCTCAGACCACACCCCCACAAAAAGCATGACAACACAGTGACAGGGCTGCCCTGCCCTGGTGAACACTTAAGTCTCCACCGCTCACTACATAACGGGCAACAAGACAAAAAAAAAAAAAAAAAAAAAAAAAAAAAAAAAAAAAAAAAAAAAAAAAAAAAAAAAAAA
>PVKU01000798.1:0-122051 GCA_004027475.1 Anoura caudifer | reverse complement strand
GAAAGCCAACCTATCAGATGCACAGTTCAAAGCACTGGCGATCAGGATGCTCACAGAATTGGTTGAATTTGGTGGCAAATTAGATGAAAAAATGAAGGCTACGCTAAGTGAAATTAAGGAATATGCACAGGGAACCAATAGTGATGGGAAGAAAACTGGGGCACAAACCAATGGAGTGGACCAGAAGGAAGAAAGAAACAACCAAACAGAAAAGAAGGAAGAAACAAGAATTCAGAAAAATGAGGAGAGGCATAGGAACCTCCAGAATATCTTTAAATGTTCCAATATCTGAATTATAGGTGTACCAGAAGGGGAAGAGGAAGAGCAACAAGTGGAAAACTTATCTGAACAAATAATAAAGGAGAACTTCCCCAATCTGGCAAAGGAAATAGACTTCCAGGAAGTCCAGGAAGCTCAGAGGGTCCCAAAGAAGTTGGACCCAAGGAGGAACACACCAAGGCACATCATAATTACATTAGCCAAGATTAAAATGAAGGAGAGAATTCTAAAAGCAGCAAGGGATAAGGGGACAGTTACCTACACAGGAGTTCCCATCAGGCTGTCAGCTGATTTCTCAAAAGAGAACTTACAGGCAAGAAGGGGCTGGAAAGAAGTATTCCAAGTCATGAAAGGCAAGGACCTACATCCAAGATTGCTCTATCCAGCAAAGCTGTCATTTAGGATGGAAGGGCAGGTAGAACAACTTAAATTCTTTTGCTTTTTTTCTTTAAAAGGGAAATTAAAAATTGTGCTTTGTAAAGTAGTTTTTTAAAAAAAAAGGAGTAAGATTTTTTTAAGAAAGCGAAACCTAATTTTTGAGTGACAAAATTTTTATGCAGTCATAATGATTGTGTATAAGAGGCTTTGAAAATATCAGTCCTGTGTTGAACAGTTTCCTCATCTTTTGAAGATTGCATATCTTTAGAGTTTGACTCCTTACTCATTTTGTCCACTTTTTTGATACTTGTTTGGGTATACTTTTATATTTATTTCATCCAAGTTTATATTATTATTAAAAAATACAGTATTATCCTGCCTCCTATAATCAGACCAATGCCATGGTATTTGCTTCTCTTCCCCAATATTAATATCTTCCTACATTTTTTAATTTTATGTAATACTTAGTGTTGAACTTGCTTTTAACATGATTAAATGGATATCAATTTTAGGTCTGTTTCAAAGTAAATTTTACATCATTATATACACATATTTATACACATTTATAAACATACATTGTGCTGCTTGCAAGAGAAATTCTTTAAAGCACTTCCAGATTTTAGTATCATAGAAAAAATTTATTCATTCCACTGGAGTTACATAGGTAAAAAGACATTGCCTTTTCGTCAGTAAATTAAGTGTAGTCATTATCTGGGTTCTAAGGTTACTTTGTATTGCTTATAATAAATTTTGTGGTTGTCGTTATAAAAGGGTTTGATTACTTGAGTAAGCACAGGTCCTCCGCTATTCCTTGGCCAAGAAGCACCGTAAACTTTTATTTTATGTGTTTAAATGCAACCTAGTTGTAAACCTGTATATAAAATGAAATAGTTATTTGGTTAAAAATAATTTTCAAATTTAATCTCTACATCTGTAATGTTTAATACATAATTAGCTCCAGAAACTTTGGAGTAATGCATATTTTTTAAATGGAAATTTTCTTTCCCCTTAATGTTCTTTCTTCCTTTCTCAAAACCATATGACTAAAATTTTCATTTTAAACCCAGGAAGAGTTTAATTTTCAAAAGAAAGATTATTTGATCTTTTTTCTTTGTTGTTAGCTAGGGAACTGAATAATAAAAAATAGCTTTTCGGGGAGGTGGAGGTCAGGAGCAGGTAAAGACACTTTTGAAGATAATTTGGTTGTGACACTGTGTGTTAGACACTGAAACTCCAGAACCAAGTGGTTGCAATGCTAAAACAGTCTTTTGGGGCTGTAACCTCCTTCAGCAAGGATTTTGCCTTTTTCACTGTTGTTTATACATCATATATAGAGTAGATTTTCACAGAATATTTGTTGGATGAATAAATGACTTAATAAGAGTCTTACCTTTTGGCCCTGGCTGGTGTGCCTAGGTAGACAGAGCACTGGACTACAAACGGAGAGGCCACTGGTTTGATTCCCAGGCAGGGCACTTGCTGATCTCACACATCGGTGTTTCTCTCCCTCTCTTTTGCCCTCCCTTCCCCCTTCTCTAAAAATAAATGAATAAAATCTTTTTTTAAAAATCTCACTGTTCGGTTTTAGGTGCGGTACCTAGAAGAAGAGAAACCTTTTGCTATTGAGCAAGTTACTGGAATGCTGTTGGCCAAGCTTAAAGAGACTTCAGAAAATGCTTTGAAGAAACCAGTAGCTGACTGTGTGATTTCAGTAAGTTTTACTTCAGTAACGAACTCTTGGATCATATTTTTTCAGCGCACAGTAGTCCTTTCTTATCTACGTGTGTTGAGTTCCAAGTCCCCCATTGGATGCCTGAAACCGTGATAGTACCAAACCCTGTATCTACACTATGTTTTTTCCTATACTTTCATACCTTTAAGTCTTAAAGGATGCACTTCATAGCTTCTCTTTGGCATGTTCAAATTGCCAGCATCACTACTCTTGCACTTCGGGGCCATTATTAAGTAAAATAAGGGTGACTTGAGCACAGGCACTGTGATGCCAACCACAACAGTAGATCTGATGACCAAGGTGGCTTACTAAGTGGTCCACAGTGGGTAGTGCATAGAGTGCAGGTACTCAAGACAAAGTGATGATTCCCCCCGAGGCAGGACAGAGTGGGAAAATGTTAGATTGCATCACCCTACTCAGAACAGCATACTGTTTAAAACTGATGAATTGTTTATTTCTGGGATTTTCCTATTTACTATTTTTCAGACCTCAGTTGACTATAGGTAACTGAAACTGTGGAAAGCAAAACCGTGGATCAGGGAGGCCTACTGTATTAATGTTATATTAAAATATTTTCTTCCCTTCTCTCTACTCATTCTGCCCTTATCCAGTAAAGATAACCTAAATTAGGGGGAGCAGTGGAAGGAAAATGGAGACAACTGTACTTGAACAACAATAAAAACAATGTGAAAAAATAGAAAAATAAAAAAAAATAACCTAAATCAACTTTTATTTTTCATTAAAAAGAAATTACCTTATTTGATAAAATTCAGGGTAACCACTGAAAATTGATTGTGATCATCAGAGAATCTTCAAAAAATGTATATGGTTAGTGACCGCTGTAACTGCCACCTACCCGTAAGAGTCTTTCCAGGTCGCACTGAACTTCCCAGCTCTAAGGACTTTTAACATTTTATGGCAAAGTTGAAAATTCCCATCTGGAACTTTGAGATTGTGTTTATTGCATATCAGTTGGAAAAGATCTTTCTTTTAACATATATGTAACATATCCAGTACTTTCAGAAGTTTTGACATATGCTCACACCCATGAAACCATCATTACCATCAATGTAATAAACATTCATCACCACCCAAAATTCCATTATGCCTTTTAAAAATAAAAGTGTACATACGGTATACAATGTGATGCTTTGATATATATATACATAGTGAAATGATTAGTGCAGTCAAGCTAATTAATATATCCATCTCCTCATATACTTACCTATTTATTATTTATTTATTTGTGATGGGAGCACCTGATACCTACTTTCTTACAAAATTTTCAGAATACAATATTATTAACTGTAAACTCCATGCTGTACTTTAGATTTCTAGAACTTATTCATTCATTCATGTAACTGAAACTTGGTACCCATTGGCTCATATCTTTCCATTTCCTTACCTCCCTGCCCCTGGTAACCACCGTTCTGCTCTCTGCTTCTATGAATTCAACTTTTATGGATTCTACATATAAGTGACATTATGCAGTATTTTCAGAAAGAAAAGATATTTCTTTAAGGAATCTTAACAAAACATTTAAGTATTTATCTTATCTCCTGAGATCCCATTATATATTGATAACTAGTTTTTAAGTTATATGTTGTTACCTAAATGTGAATATATTTCTAATACTATTAAACTTTATTATGTCAGTTCAAGAGCCTTATGTTCTCAGAAAACTAGAATCAGATTATGAGCTCTTCAGTGAATTTAGTAAATTTTTTTCATAGATATTTGGAACTTTTTAAATTAGAAATATTAAGCTTAATAGTTTGTTTTCTAGCTATTGAGTAATAGTACATAATAGTTTACCATTGGCCAGGCACTATTATAGGCATTTAATATATATTGACCCATTTGATTCTCAGAACTTCACTAAGAGGTGTAGGATATTATTAACCCAAGTTTTATACATTAAAAGCCTGAGGCACGGAGAGGTTGAATAACTTGTCCAAAATTTACACAGTTGTAAAAACAGAAGTCAAATGCTGATAGTTCTTTCCCAGATGAGCTCATAAGTCTCCCATTGTACTGCCACTTGAAACTGTATGTCAGAACGGTAAATTTTAAAATACTTTTTAAATTCAAGTCTATCCCAATTCATTTAGTTTTACTTGGTTTACTTTCATGTCAGAAATTAGTGCTAGCAGAGAGCATTATAAATTTCTTGGCCATCATTAACTTCGTAGTTAGTGCAATAGACACATTGTTAGCCATACAAGGGGAAGTATTTTCTCTGTTTTATGCATTACTGTATTCCTAGTGGCTATAAGAAAGTACCTGATAAATAAGTTCTCAATGAGTATTAAATAAACCATAAATATAATTTAGTATTTGTCAGAAGGATAATACCAAAATCAGGATAAACAAGCTTATCAAAAATCAAGCTCTTTCTAGTTTTTAACATCTATTGAGAAATTTCTAAATTCAAAAAGCAATAAAATTTGGAGAAGTATGTTTATTCAAAACTTAAAATTGGAAGAGCCTTAAGTCATTTTGCACATAAATATACTTGATTAACTTTGTAGAAAGTTGTTTGTAGACCAAATCATAGTGCTTCTTAGTTTAATAGAACCAAGAATATGTAAATCTTATTGTAAGTTTAAGCCTGAATTTTATTTTTAATAGAAATATATTTAATGTTTTTTGGTGATCTTAAACATGCTCATCATCTGAAATCTAATTCCCCTCTCCTTTTGAAATAAAACATTTGGCATTATATTCTTCTGGTAGCATATACATGCACACCAAAAAATTCGTGTTGTACATGCCTTTTTTCCAAAAGTATTAGAGATACTATTCCATGACAATTCAGTTCTACTTAATTCTTTCTAAAAGTTACATAGGATTCCATTAAATAGGTATACCATAATATATTTAATCTCATCTTAACATATCCTTTGGTTTTTACCTTTTCATTACTAAAGCTGAACATAAATATATTTTTTCATAGGTCAGACCAGCATAAGAAGAATTTAGACTAATATATTTTGGAAATCCTGCAATATTATTCTGTCTTTTTTAAGTATGTTATTGATTATGCTATTACAGTTGTCCCTTTTTTCCCTCTCCTTTATCCCCCTCTGTCCTGTATCCCCCTTCCCTCCAGCATTCCCCCAACTTAGTTCATGTCCATGGGTCATGCATAGAAGGTCTTTGGCTTCTCCATTTCCCATACTATTCTTAACCTCCCCCTGTCTGTTTTGTATTTACCAATTATGCTTCTTGTTCCCTATAACTTTTCCCCCATTCTGCCCTACACCTTCCCTGCTGTTAACGCTCCATGTGATCTCCATTTCTGTGATTCTGTTCCTGTTCTAGTTGTTTTTTGAGTTTCTGTTTTTGTCTTTCGGTTCAGTAGTTGATAGTTGTGAGTTTGTTGTCATTTTACTGTTCATAGTTTCTGATCTTCTATTTGTTAGATAGAAATAGATATTAATGTCCCTTTAACGTTTCATGTAATAAGGGCTTGGTAATGATCAAATCCTTTAACTTGACCTTATCTGGGAAGCACTTTATCTGGCCTTCCATTCTAAATGATAGCTTTGCTGGATAGAGTAATCTTGGATGTAGGTCCTTGCCTTTGGTGACTTCAAATACTTCTTTCCAGCCCCTTCTTGTCTGTGAGATTTCTTTTGAGAAATCAAGTGATAGTCCTTTGGGAACTCCCTTGTAGATAAGTAGATAACTATCTCCTTTTTTCTTGCTGCTTATAAGATTCTCTCCTTATAAAGATAGTGTACTCTTGGGTAACTTAGTGATGATGTGTCTTTGTGTGTTTCTTCTTGGATCTAACTTCTTTGGGACTCTCTGAGTGTCCTGGACTTGTATATCTAGTTCCTTTGCCAGATTGGGGAAGTTTTTCTTCATTATATTTTCAAATAAATTTTTAATTTCTTGCTCTTCCTCTTGTCCTTCTGGTATCCCTATGATTCAGATGTTGAAACATTTAAAATTTTCCCGGAGGTTCCTAAGCCTCTCATTTTTTAAAATTCTTGTTTCTTCATTCTGTTCTAGTTGGATATTTATTTCTTCCTTTTGTTCCAGATTGTTGATTTGAGTCCATTTCCTTCCCTTCATTGTTGGTTCCCTGCATATTTTTCTTTATTTCACTTTGCATAACCTTCACTTTTTCCTCTATTTTACAATCACATTCAGTCATTTCTGTGGGCATCCTGATTACCAGTGTTTTGAACTCTGCATCTGATAGATTGGCTCTCTCTTCATCACTTAATTGTATTTTTTCTGGAGCTTTGAGCTTTTTTTTTTCTGGAGACAAAAAAAAAAGTCATAATTTTTTTTTTCTCCATGTGCCTGTTACTTAGTAAGTGGCAGAGCCTTAGATATTTGCCAGTGGGGAACCCAGATGTGGGGGAGGGGTCCAAGAGGGAACAATACCATTTGCTCAGCTCTCAGTCGGCTTTCAGTCGGCTTTCAGTCACTTCCCCCCGATACCCAAATGCAAATTAGGCCCCTCTGGTGCTGATTCTCTGGTGGGCGGGCTTCTGTACATTCTAGGACACTGTGGATCCCTCCAAAGGACTCTCCTGTGAGGCTGGGAGTTTCTCTCACTACCACAACCCCCACAGGTTTTTACAGCCAGAGGTTTTGAGGCTTTATTTCCTCATGCTGGAACCCTGGGTTGCATGGTTTGTTCCTTCTGGTGTACCCACTCACAAATATGTGACAACCGGGTCCACTAGCTGCCTCCTCATGCCTCCTCACCTGCCAGGTCCCTTGCCTTGCCATGTCCACTCCGCTTGGCTGCCCGTCTCCGCCCCTCCTACCAATCTAAATGAATGTTTCTTCTTTAACTCCTTAATTGTCAGAATTCCATACAGTTCGATTTTCTGGCTGTTCTGGTTGTTTTTTGTTTTAAAAATGGTGGTTGTCCTCCTTTGGGTTGGGCTAGGAAGCAAAGCATAGGTACCTACACCTCTATCTAGGCTGGAAGTCCTTATTCCATCTTATTAATTGCTTTAAATTTGTGTTTTTACTTTACATCAGCATTTTATAGGTCAACATTTCATGGTATAGAAATGATAAACTTAAAAAATAGAGTGTATTTTCTCATTTATTTAATTAAAACACCATTCTTTGCCTTAAGTTATACACAAGTTTTAGTGTAATTTTTCATTTTTTGGCTGATGAAACATTTAAGCAAAATATATCAAATTAATAAAGTAATCATTCTTAAATACCAGATTCCAAGCTTTTTCACTGATGCTGAGAGAAGATCTGTCATGGCCGCAGCCCAGGTTGCAGGTTTAAATTGCTTAAGGTTAATGAATGAAACTACTGCAGGTGAGCACTTTGCCATTTGAAGTCACTATTGGAAAAATACTGCTATAGTATTTTTATAATTAATACAAAGCATTTATTTTTTAACTATTATGTACTGGTTCTTATAAGCTTATCATTTTAGAGTACAACATTTTGCAGAAGTTAAACATGTCTTACATTGGCTGTAAGAATCACTAACGGAGAGTTGTGGATAGGCAATGGAGAAGTTAAATTAAAAACATTAAGCAAGTTATGAAAAGTTAGGTTACCTTGAAATTAATAATTTGTATTCTACTGTGTATTATTTTCTTTTTATTTAAATTTATTGGGATGATATTGGTAAATAGGATAATGTAAGTTTTAAGTGTACATTTTTATGATACGTGAGCTGTACATGTACTCCACTGCATATTAAAGTGTTCAGCATTAATGTGATTTATCTGTTTTCCACATGATTGCTATGCTGGAATTAACCTAATTTTTTTGTTCTTACATAGTTGCGCTAGCATATGGAATTTATAAACAGGACCTTCCCCTGTTAGATGAGAAGCCAAGAAATGTAGCATTTATTGATATGGGACATTCTGCCTACCAAGTGTCAGTTTGTGCTTTTAACAAAGGAAAACTTAAAGTAAGTAAATAAATGATTTGCAGTATTTTACTTTTATGGTTCAGAGCATATAAGACTGGATAGAAGACCTTAATGCCTGGTTTTAAATCCTGGCTCTGCTACATAAAAGCTGTGACATTGAAGAGGTTAAGTATAACCTCCCTAAACCTTAAGTTTCTCATATGAGGCTAATATAAGAAATGATCTCAGAATTTTTGAGGACAAAATGAGTTTACATATGTAAAATGCTTAGAATGACTCAAGGTAGATACTATAATGTGTGTTAGCTATTTGTATTGTTGTTGTTACATCAGCTATCATGGAGTATAAATTTATATATTCATCTCTAAATATACTTAGGAAACATTTTATAAAATGATCTGTTGTTTTTAGAAACCTTTGCATCTGGGAGTCCTAATCAAAATGTTCTATAATGTGACATCATTTACTTCTATGTGTTCATCTTCTTGTACTTTGTATTTGGTTTTATATTCATTTTTACATTGATTATCTTATCCAGAGGCACACATTCTCTCTCTCCATTGTGCACATGTGTAGAATTTACATAGGAGATGAATTGCTTTGGGTGATCCAACACCTTTTAGAGCCTTTCGTCTTATAGTTTATATTACTATAATATTCTTGTAATCAGAAAAGTAAGTGGAGGTGACTCACATGAATGTGGTATAGTATTTCGGTAAATTGGTTTAATCCTTGGTAGTTAGTCTTGCATTTTAACTTAAGGAAAATTAAAAGAACATTTAATTTCCCTTAAATGTTCTTTTAAGCAGGGAGGTGGAGCTCAAGTGAGCTTCACTCCCCTGCTGTGGATGGGGGGAGGGAGGAGACAGGAGGGAGAGCCCAGGTGAGCTTTGCTGCTGGTTCCTAACTGGTACCTGTCCATGGCCGGGGAGTTGGGGACCTCTGCTTTAGAGTGATCTATAATTTTTAGATCATAGAAACGTTGGAACATTTGATAGAAACTATGGTCCTCTCTCTGAAAGGATGAACATTTGCACTAATTGCATACAAGCACAATTTTGCATTTAATTTTGGATAATACTGGAGCCTGTGAGAAGTCTGTGGGAAGACATCCTGATCAGATTATACTCACGTACAACCATTGTGTTTGCCACCATTCCACCACCCATCCTTGTGAGAAAAAGCAGACAAAACACAGAAACAGTGGGATTTTTTTAGTAGTCACTTTTGTAAGCAGTCATTTCTGGCCTCTACACTGGAGGGAGAGATTAGGTGTCTTGGTCCTGTGATTTCTAGAGCTCTAGTGTTGAAGTTCTGTGACTCATCTATTCCTCTTCCACCCAGGTGCTGACTAGGGTTTATTGCTCAACAAGCTTAGTATCTAATTCTTATCTCTTTTCCTCACACTTAGCTCTTTTTCTCTTTTTGGCCTCTCATGCATTCTTTCGTTCTGTGTTTTTATTAAAATAGCTTAGTTGTTTTGTTTTGTTTTTTTTAATAATTGAAGACCTAATCCCTTGGTCTATAAATTGACCAGTTATACTATAGTATTTTAGATTTAATCCTTGGATCAGGTTTTTGGCTGCCTTGTTTTTGATTACAGGACGGTTTCTTGGTTCTGTTAAACTTGTTTTTTGGCCTACCTGTTCAGTGCTGTTTGTAGAATCAGAGGATGTGTAGTGGTAAAGTTTTAAGTTATAACTCAATTATTTCAGAACTGGAATTATTCTTAAATTATATGTTGATCTGTAACCTAAAGCAGATTAATTCAGAGTGGGTAAATATGTTGGCTAATATAAATTGTAATAAGTATAAGTGATTTCAAAATTGGCACTCAACATGATTTTTGACAAGTTGGCTTTAATTTTGATTTTAAGAGGTTTGTTTGAGAGCATCTATTTTTCTGAAAATTCATTTCTGGTTTTCAATTAAACAGGTCTTGGCTACTACCTTTGATCCATATTTGGGTGGCAGGAACTTTGATGAGGCTCTAGTAGACTATTTCTGTGATGAGTTCAAGACCAAATATAAGATAAATGTGAAAGAGAACTCTCGGGCCTTGTTGCGTTTATATCAGGAATGTGAAAAACTAAAGAAGCTAATGAGTGCGAATGCATCGGATCTTCCACTGAATATTGAGTGTTTCATGAATGACCTTGATGTTTCTAGTAAAATGAACAGGTAACGTACATGTTTTCAGTTGGAAAAGTGTTTGCTCATTTTATAATGTTAGATTCTGTTATTTGAGAAGATGTGCTCAATTTTTGGATCTCAAAATGATGAATTTTATTTCATTTTCCCACAGGGCTCAATTTGAACAATTATGTGCTCCCCTCTTTGCCAGAGTTGAACCACCATTAAAAGCAGTAATGGAACAAGCTAGTAAGTGGAGATTATTAGACTAACCATGAAAACTGTAGCATGGCATTATTCGCATGAATGATATAGGACAGCGATTTTCTCTTTCACTATTTTATTGAATGTATTGGGGTGACACTGGTTAACAACACTACGCAGGTGTCAGGTGCACAATTCCATAGCTCATTACCTGTACGCTGTACTGTGTGTTCACCATCCGAGGCTGGGTCCCCGCTCCTCCCCTTTATTCCTCCCCCGCCTTCCCCCACCACAGTCAGCGTGCCGTTGTCCTAGGACAGCGATTGATTTTCAGTCACTGCGTCTCGAGAGTTTTCAGCCCGTGCAATACTGACTATTTTGTCAAAGGCACCTCTTTTCCTTAGATTATCAGAGGAAAAAATGACCACAGCCAACATAACAATAGCTTTCTGGTATTTTTTTTCCTTAGACTGGCAAAAAGAGGTGTATTTTTTGGTGTGCCACAGAATTTTTGTAACTAATTTGTATGTGCCATGAGATGAAAAATGTTGAAAATTGCTGGTGCAGGAAATGCTAAAAACTATAAAACTTAACGTGTTTTTTTAAGATTTGTATTTCTCATTTTAGAAGAGGGGATCATAACTCTTTATTCTTAAAAGTAGGGCACTAGAAATCTAGGTTTTTAAGAACTGGTTTATTTTATTGTTTACATCACAAAAGTAATGCTAGTAAAATCTGAGGTGTTTAGAAGATTCTAAGAATGAAAATAAAGTAGAAATGGGGACATGATTGCTTTTTGTTAAAGTTTTTGGTAACTAATGAAAAGTAGCTTCTGTAGAAAAAAATGTTAAAATTGCAAACTATTTCCAAGGAAAGAAGTGTATTATGTCCTTTAAAAATATTACTTTCTGTAGGGATTTTTGAGGTGGATGTTAAAACATTGAAGGGCTCTGGAGAGTCGCTTTAAAGCCTAGGAGGTGCTTGTTTATTGCCACTCCATCATCTGGACCAAGTGCAGTGCCCAACACGTAGATAATTGGTATTTATTAAATTTCACCTTTTATTTTTACTTTGAACAAATGAAAAAACCCACGTTGTAAAAAAGTACTTTGCAAGTTCAACTTTTCACATTGTTATAAAAGATTATCTTATTTTTCTCAATTAAAAACATTTTGCTTTTCCAGACTTACAGCGTGAAGACATAAGTAGTATAGAAATTGTAGGGGGAGCAACACGAATTCCTGCAGTGAAGGAACAAATTACTAAATTCTTCCTTAAAGACATAAGTACCACATTAAATGCTGATGAAGCTGTTGCAAGAGGATGCGCATTACAGGTATGGTTATTAGTCTTTTTTTAATGTATATTTTACTGGAAACATGATGATAGGCCTAAAAGGAGTTTAAATATTATCTGTTCTAACCATTTGTCAAAAGGCTAAAAGTAAATTAAAGTTATTCCTGAAAAGTAAGTCTTATGCCTTTCCTATTTATAATTTTTAAACTATCATAAGATAATATGTCTCTATAACTCTACTGCAAGAATATTTTTATTTTACTAGTCTGTGAAATTATTCCTTTAAAACTCTCTTTTTGATATTTTAAAATATATTAATTTTTGTAGGTCACAGAAAGAGTACTCTGACACTTTTAAATTTTAACTAGTTACAATTAAACGGTAATTTTTGAAATGTAACCATTTTATTATGGGAATTTATGAAGCAGTTTAATCAAGGGTGCCCTAGGGTATATTTTGGGTTCGTTGATTTAAATATGGTGTACTTCTTATTTGCAGTGTGCGATTCTCTCACCAGCATTTAAAGTGCGTGAGTTTTCCATAACGGACATTGTACCCTATTCAGTCACATTAAGATGGAAGACCTCTTTTGAAGATGGAACTGGGTAAGTTACTTTTTAAAGCTTTGGTTAGAGCTTGTCATAAATAACCAATTGAATCTACTTTCGTAAATTAAAGGAATTTACACTTCTTAAAGTTCTCAAGCACATTACATGAAATCTAAGAAAAAACAATATAAAAATGATATATGATCTGTAAACCATGATGGTATATTTTATAAAAGTAAAGCATTCTCATTTTCTAATAAAAAATCACAGCATAGAAATATAAAAATTTAAAAAACTGCATTTGCCGTACCCCATCTTCTCCTTAGCCCATTTACAGAGGTAACCATTGTTAATAGCTAAGTGTATCTATCCAATATTTTTTTAATATCAAAGAATAAAAGCATGCAGTTTTAATGCATACATTGATCATCTGTGTATCTCCAGTGCAGCTTGCTTTTTAAAATGTTCTTTATTACCTTTCCTCACCAACAGATAACAACTGTTTTTTCAACAACATATGTGCCATTATTAATTTAACCAATACATTTTAAAGTCATATTCTTGCAGTGCTTTTAGAAACATCCTTGTTTAGTTATATTTGGTATATCTATAAGATAACTGTGTAGGAGTGAAATTGAGCTAGAATGTGACCTTATCTTAACTAATACTGTCAGAATATTCACTAAAATGATTTATCAGTTTATATTCCTATTAGCAGTGCCTTAGATTAACCATTTTAGCTTATTTTCTCCTATACTTTTAAATTTAACATTCTAATAGTAAAACTATAGTACTATGTCATTATATTTGTATTTCTAACTATCATAGACTATAATCCTTTCATACTTTTATTGAATTTCATATTTTCCATGAACTACCCAGGATTTAAATAGCTTGCTTCTCTATGAAAATAATTTGTTTTAAATATTATATTTTATCTTACTATTTTTCAGAAAGATAGCTTATACAATAAAGTAAACCTTCATGTAGGTTTTGAAGTTGCATTTAAAAGTTTGTTCTGTATAATATACTATATACTCATACATCCACACCCACAAGACATAGAAACATTTGCACAGTTACAAAAAATATGGATTATCAATCTGATCTAAATGTTTTGCAGAACATTTAAATGGCATGCTTTTTATGTCACTATTGAGGCAAGAAATACTTTCTTTAAAGCTAATTTCAATTAAAGGTATAAGTGATCCAGAAAAAAAAATTGCAAGAAAACATAGGGGAGTTAAATTGAAAAATATATTGTAGTGACTACAATAAGAAAGTAGAAAGTAATGGTAGTAGATTCTTGAATACTTGGACAGAGAAAAAAAGCTCCATTAATATGAAATTTTTAAATCTTGCATGATTAATGGGATGATGCTTCTGGGACACTATAGACAATAGTTATAAACCTGTTATATTATTTAAGGATTAGGAATCTCTTTGTAGGTTTTAAAACTTGTTGTACTGGAAAGAAGAAGATAGTAGAAATGACATTATTATATCAATTGAAAAAATTGAAATTTGGATTATAGATTAAAGTATCAGTGTAAATTTGTAGAGTTGACAGTTGCACTGTGGTTATATTGGAGTATATCTCTGCTAGGAAATACACATTGAAGTATTTAGGGGTAAAGGACCATAAATGTATCTAACACCTTAAGTTCTTTCAGGAAAACAATAGACACTCAGACAGCCAGTGTGAGTGCACTCAGATGATGAAACAAATGGGTGCAGTGTTAACAGTAGCAGATCTGGTCAAAGATACATAGAGGTGTTACTTGTCCTCTATTTCTTTTTGCACCTTTCTGTGAATTTGAAATTATTTCCAAATAAAAGTTCCTTTTTGAATAAGTTAGAATAAAAAGGGTTAGATATGACATGTATTTTGGAAACCAGTGGGTAGGATTTGGTCCTCAGATGTGAGCAAAAAAATAATCCCTATATGTATAGACCTTAAGGATATACCTATTCTCAGGTATCAATAATTCTTTTCTTTTTTGTACAATTATTACTATCACAGACATTCTAAAAACATTGAGCATAAACCTGTCAGGTTTGTAGTACAATCAGTTTCTTTTTCTGTACATTTGTACATAGGGAGAAGTCTTTATAATTGCTGCTTACGAATTAATAATGAGATGGAGTCTGTAATTATTTTCATAAGCAACTTTCCCTTTGTTTTGAACTGAGTTTTCCCACTCCACTTTAGGGAATGTGAAGTATTCTGTAAGAACCATCCTGCCCCATTCTCCAAAGTCATTACTTTCCACAAGAAGGAACCGTTTGAACTAGAAGCATTCTATACTAATATACATGAAGTGCCTTATCCTGATCCAAGAATTGGTAAGAGAACTCAAGAAAACAATTCATACATTTTTTATTTTCATAAATAACATGGCAATATTTGAATCAAGGAAAGAATGAGTTGATCCTTAAGCTAAGCCAGCACTGGACCTTTTTCTAAACATGTACTTTTTAGTGCTCAGAGTTTATGTCTGGTATGTAGCAGCAGGTTTGTGTGTTTTTAATTCATTTTGACATCTGTATTTAAAATGTTCTGTAGTTGGCCTGAAAGGTTTGTATAAGGATTCTTTTTTATGGAAAAACTGTAAATCAGTAAGTTGAAATTTTACTGCCATACTGATTACATGTTCTGATTTTAAACTTAACTTCATTGTCAACAAATAAAATGAATATCATTGAATTAATATGAAAGTAAGAATGGGAGACTGTAGTTGAGTAATCTTTTTAGTAGATACAAAGCAAGCATGATTTTCTATCATTTAAAATAGAATAATTTTTAAGTTGTAAGATTCTCTAGGTACTTCTTTTATTGGCAGGCTAGAAAGGGGATGATATAAATATTTCAAGTACATTATTTATTTATTTTAAATTTAATATACCTTTTTTCTTCTTTAAAAGATTTTATTAATTTACTTTTAGAGATAGGGGGAGGGAGGGGGAAAGGGAGAGAAACATCCATCATTCGCCTCTCACACATCCCTAACTGAGGAACTGACCCATAACCCAGGCATGTGCCCTGACTGAGAATTGAACCTGTGGCCTTTTGGTTTGCAGGCTGGAACTCAGTCCACTGAGCCACACCAGCCAAGGTTCAAGTACATTATTTAAATCAGTAGATACAAATTATTGAAGGAGGTATTAGCTTGTTAGGGTTTCTGTAACAAAATAACACAAACTGAGTGGCATAAACAATAAAATTTATCTTACATTTTGGAGGGTAGAAGTCTGGAATCAAGGAGCTGACAGGATTGCTTCCTTCTGAGGGCTGTGAGGGAAGGATCCATTCTAGACCTCTCTCCTTGGTGTGTAATGGATGGCCATCTCATGTTCACATGACGTTCTCACTGTGTGTCTGTCTGTCTCTAAATAAACATACCAGTCCTGCATTAGAGCCCAGCCCAAACTGGATTGACCTTTGGGAAGACCTTGTCTTTACATCACCTTCTGAGGTGCTGGACAGTAGGACTTCAGCGTATGAATGGGGTGGGGGTGGGGGAGGGACACAGTTCAACCCGCAGCACAGATCGCCTAGGTTGTTTACTACTCAGTCTTTCTGCCACTGTGGATATCATTATGTATTTGAGATTTTTAAAAAATAAAACATTAGTAGATTGCTTGAAGTGAAAAATTAATATTACCTCTGTAGGTATTAGTGACTGGATAACAGCAATTTGGCTATAGGAAAAATCCAGAAAAGTTTAAAATTGCTTTATTTATGAAATACCAAGATGATTATGATTTTTCAAAGCTTGTAGCAAAAAGGAGTAATTTTATGTTTGGTTTTCAAACCCAGAAATTGAATTTTGTTATAAAACAATATAAACCGTACTTAAAAGTTATGTTGCTCTGAGTCGAATTGTCCTTGGTTAAAATCCCAACTCTCCTTTTCCCTAGCATTCATGGTTGTTTTGGAGCAGGTTGCTTAACCTTTCTGAGTATTAATACCAAGTTTATTAAGGTATGAAAATGGTGATCTGGGGAAAATGCCTGTCCCACAATAATTAATCTGGATGTGGTAATAATCTGACAGTTATTTGCCAGCATTGGAAAGACGATAGTCAAAGCACTGAATTTAATGAATTAGTTAGAATGAGTTAATCTGAGGCCCATGTACTAATAAAGCTCTTTTTTCTTTAAGGGAGCTTCACTATTCAGAATGTTTTTCCACAGTCTGATGGTGATAGCTCCAAAGTGAAGGTTAAAGTTCGCATTAATATCCATGGAATCTTCAGTGTGGCTAGTGCATCAGTAATTGAGAAGCAAAATATAGAAGGGGATCACAGTGATGCTCCTATGGAGACAGAAACTTCATTTAAGGATGAAAGCAAGGATGATGTGGTACGTACAAATTCTCTCTCAAGTTCCTCTAATAAAATATGCAGTATTCTAATCATTGCTAGTACTTTAATAGCTGAAAACATTAAAACATTAAACATTACTCAGATATTGCTCTGAGGTTCTGCTGTGGGAGTCAGTATCAACTTTTTAAATAAAAGCAGTGAAGAATATTTCTATTTGAAATGCTGTGTTCTTTCACATTCTAACAGACTTCATAGGCTCTGCATCTTTCATAGTGTTATATGGAGCACATGTGTTTTTACGTGTTTGGATTCATCTTTCTTCAGTCCTTCATTTCCATTAAAATCATGTACTCTGGCTAGCTTTTTCAGTTTACAAATAAAACCAATTCAGAGTGATAAGTTTTGAAGTGTACACACACGTATTTTTAAATCAAAAATACATGTTTAGTAAAGAATTTTTCAGAGCTCAAGGGATGTCTGTGGCAGTTGAGCAGAAGAATGTGTGTACATTCAGTAACACTAAATACATGTTTTTGACAGTTTATTTCTTCATGAAAGAGTTTGTGACCCTAACACTGTGTTTACTTTTCGTGTACCATAGATGGAGGAATCTCAGGAGAACATGATTATATTCCATTACACGAAGTTTTTGTCTTTTAGTGTATACTCTTTGTGAGATTTTTTTTCCAGTCTTAATTGGTGATCCCTGAATTTTTCATGTATTTGTGCATATTAAGAATGGATTTTTGGTGTTAAATGGTGCTAGACTCATCAGGGTGATCACTTTGTAAGTTATATAAATGTCCAATCACTATGTTATACACTTGAAAACATAATACTGTATGTCAGCTGTAAAAAATATAATAGATTTTTAAAATAAATTTCAAGACAATTTCATCCTTATAAAGGTTGTCTTTTGTCTGTTTTCATTAATAATTACGGTAAAATCTTCCAGATTACATCAGGTTTCTACCACGACTCTTTAAAAGTACGTCATTTAAGGACCATGGCATCTTCTTTCATTCTTCCCATTGTTACATTGCTGTTATGTCCTTGCTTACTTGAGTTGAGAAGGAAATGCCCTAATGTGTTATGAAGATACAGTCGGTTTTTCATAAATTAACATCAGAATAATGGGTAAAGAGTTAATTTTCTTATAGTTCACAATTTTGGGCAGACATGTAAATTTATCCATTAAGATTAATTTTTACTAAAATTGAGAGCACACTGTATACCTTCTAGAATGAGTTCTTTGTAACCATTTTACTTCCTTCACTTTTTCTGCTGAGACTTTAGTTCTCTTTGTAAAGTTAGTGGATCCTGGGCACTAAAACAAGAATAGTGTGGCACCCATTTACTGCTTCCCTAGCATTTCTGATTTGCTGTTTCTTTTTAATGTACCTGAAATTTGGACAGGTCTTGCAAATGATGACAGTATATATTTACTGTTGCTAACGGTGATAATAATGACACTGCTCATCACCTGTGCAGTGTGAACTTCGTTGTTATTGCTAATGGCAGGAGTAGCCATTGCAACCCCTTGACCTTTTAGTCGAGTTGTGTAAGGGCTGACCATTCAAGGAAGGAGTACAAGTTCTGGTTGTTGTACAAAAGCATCTACTGAATCCTGGTCAGGAAAAGAAAACACCATCGTAAAACTTACAGAGTCAGTAGTTCATAGGAAAATTAAATGAGGGACCCATACTGGAGCAATTTTTAAAACAAATGGTCTTTATGGCACAAAGGACATTATTATATAGAAAAACACAGACATTAACAACTGAACTGACTGATTTAGAAACATTGGATTCTGAATGTGAAGTTTAGGAGCTATCTTAACCACCTTATTTGGTTGGTTTTCCTTTAAGTATATAAATATGCACACAATAAAAGAGCTCTGTGAATAAGTATAAAGTAAAAATGCTAAGTGATAAAGCATTTTGGCCATTTAATTGGCAGCACTTTTTTCTTAGTGTTACAGGAAATAGAGTTAATAATGTATTTGTATCTTCCTACATTACTTCAACTCACCATTGTCACTTTTTTCACTTCTTCTCAGTCACAGGGTTGGAGAAACTAGAGCTGGAGCGGGTGGGGGAGTTGGGGTATCAGAAGTGATTGACCTTTTAACTGCAAAGAATACTTCCAACTTGTTGTTCTCTTTGGCACAAATAAGCGTTTATTCAAGATAGCCTTCTGAGTATTCTATACGTGCTTAACTCTAGATATATTAGAAGGGCTAAATTACGCTGATTCCTGCATTGCAAGCTTTCTTCTTTTTGGGAAGATGGCTGAGGATAAGATTAAGAAAAAACAGAAAAATCTAATACTTAGGGTTGTTTGCCAAGTGGAGAGTCCATTTTGGCGGTCTTATCTGGTTGAAAGTTTGTCTTTTAGACACTAAAAATATTTTTAAGTTTATGTTGTAATAATTCAGATGCAAATACTTGGACAATTTTGATGTATTTCCTTGAGTGTTTTTCTACATTTGTAAGATATAGTTGAATTTATGTGATACCTAAAATGTGTATCTTTTCCCCACGTTATTTATTAACATTTTTCTTTTTTAATTTTTTGTGCTTTCATATTTTTATTTCTTATTTAAACATTTTTATTGCATTTTTCCATTACCACTTATGCCCCTTATATCCCTTCCCCCATTGTCCATGTCCATGAGTCCTCTTTCCTTTTTGCTTAATCCTTCCATCCCCTCACCCGCCCCCCACAATAGCTGTCAGCCTGCTCTTTATCTGTGAATCTGTTCTTAGCTTTATTTACTTTCTTCATGTCACGTTTAATGGTTTTTTTTTATCGTAAGTTTGCTTTTGTGAATTTGACTTGAAAATTTTCCATTTATTTTGCAGAGAAGTATTTTGGCCACAGATAAATGAAACAAGATTTTTTTCTCACAGCACCAAATAGATCTTTTCATTTTAATTACCTGTTATTTGTAGTTATTGGAAAAATGAGCTTCTCTTTTACTGTGTTCACACAGTTCTAAACAAGCTTGAACTCTAAGATGCTGTTTATTAAAATGTGAATAAAATACAAATATTACTATCACTTTCATACTTTCTTTTCAGGATAAAATGCAGGTTGACCAAGAAGAAGGCCATCAAAAGTGTCATGCTGAGCACACCCCAGAAGAGGAGATTGATCATACAGGAACCAAAACAAAGGTTTGTTTTACTATTTTTATGGTTGTGTCTTTTTGAGATTGATAATTCAAGTTCATCTATTTATTTTATAATTCATGCTTTTAATACACTTGATATTTTTATTCTTAGTATTGTATAACTGTAAAAAGCACATAGACAAGAATAAATGCATTTCAAAAATTTATATTATAGAGGATATTTTAAAGAATGAACTCTGATAATACTATAAGTAAAATTAACTTTGTGGTCAGAAAAAAGTGTGTTTTTTTGTAATTTCTTTCTTCGTTAAAAATCATACAGTCTATCTGTGGCTGGTGTGGCTCAGTGGATTGAGTGCTGGCCTGGGAGACAAAGGGTCACCAGTTCGATTCCCAGTCAGGGCACATGCCTGGGTTGTGGACCAGGTACAGGTTGCGTGAGAGGCAACCACACGTTGATGTCTCTCTCCCTAAATAAGACTTTAAAAAAATCATACAGTCTCAGAGAAAACAGAAAATGGAATATGCCAAATGAAGAAAACAAACTAGCAATAACCCTGCATCTCAAAGTTAACTACTGTAAGCATTTGGCTGTATATTATGTTTTTCTTTGTGTAAAAAAGAATATTTTTACAGTAAAAATTTAAAGGATGAACAACTCTGTTATTGATAGTCATTGTTTTACTAAGACATCCTTTTATTTCTCATCCTAAGCAAGATAAGTCAGACAGAAAAAGTCAAAAACCTTACGATTTCACTCATACGTGGGATGTCGAACTGAAAGCAACAAATGAATAAACAAGACAAACGAAAACTGACACAGACAATGGAGGGAGGGGTGTGGGTAGGAAGAAAAGGATAAAGGGAGTGAAATGTACGGTGACATAAGATGTGACTTTGGGTGGCGGGCACACCATGCAGTATACAGATCATGCATCACAGAAGTGTGTACTTGAAGCTTATATAATCTTACTAACCAATGTCACCACAATAAATTTAATTTAAAAAACGGTATTATTGCCAGTGAAAGAAGAGAGAGACCCTCCCCAGTCACCTAGGTGACTATGGCTGCCGCTCTAAACTGATCTCCAGTAGAATTTCCCGACTGGAACAGAATTTTTTTCTGTGTGGGTTAGCCATATATATTCTTTTCCCAGAGGTCATAAAGGTTCAGTTATAAATCCAAGGCTCTTAAGTAATTTAAAACCTGAAACTCATTTTTAAAAAATTTTTAATTTTACTCACTTTTTTTGCTTTTAACAGCTTTATTAAATAAGATACAGTTTACATACCATGCTATTCACCCATTTAACTCGATTCAGTGGTTTATAATATACTCAGACTTTTGTGACCATCATCACAATCAATTTTACAACATTTTTATCGCTCCAGAAAGAAGCCCTGTGCCCATTAGCGGTCAGTTCTTCCCCAGCCCTCTCCCTGCCAGCGCCAGCAGCCACTGATCTTTCTGTCTCTCCAGATTTGCCTGTGCTGGACACTTTGTGTAGATACAATATGTGATTCTTTGTGAATGGCTTCTTTCGCTAATGTTTTCAAGGTTCATCTAGGTTGTAGGATGTATCAGTGCTTCATTCCCATTTATAGCTGAATAACTTTGCATTGTATGGATGCATACCACATTTCATCTGTTCATGAGCTAATGGACATTTATGTTGTTACCACTTTTTGACTATTATGAATAATTCTATTATGAACAATCATGTACAAGTTTTTAAGTGGATGTATACTTTCATTTTTCTTGGGCATGTACCTAGGACTGGAATTGCTGGGTTATATGGTACGTCTGTGTTCAGTATTTTGAGAAACTCCCAAAATGGTTCAGTATTTTAAAATCTGTCCAGCAATGAATGAGGGTTCCAGTTTCTCCGTATCCTCACCAACTCTTGTCATTTTTCATTTTTTATATTGTAGCCATCTTGGTGTGAAGTAGCATCTAATTACGGTTTTATATGTATTTCCAGCTCAATACTTTTTATGTAGAAAGACTTAGTGTATACAGAGTATAAACTACTATCAGCATTTAAGTAGTATTTTTAAAGATTTTATTTATTTGTTTTTAGAGAGAGAGGAAGGGAGAGAGAAAGAGAGGGAGAGAAACATGGATCAGTTGCTTCTCATACCATCCCCACCAGGGACTGAACCGCAATCCAGGCTTGTGCCTTAACCAACTGAGCCACAGCAGTCAGGGCTAGAACAGTATTTTTAAGTAAAGTGTAGTAGATGAAAAGTGTTGTTTGTTTTACTTTTTTGTTTTAGCTGAAATTAGTTTTGAATCTATTTTTTTAACTTTTACTTTTTTTATTGTTGTTCAAGTACAGTTGTCTGCATTCTCCCCCCAACACTTTCTCCAACCCCAGCCATCCCCACCTCCCTCCCCTGATCCCACCCCCCTTGGTTTTCTCCATGTTTCCTTTATAGTTGTTCCTCTAGTTTTAGAAATTTACATTATTATTCTCTTGCATTTCTTTTGCAGTCAGCTCCCTCAGACAAACAAGACCGATTAAACCAGACCATTAAAAAAGGAAGAATCAAGAGTATCGATCTACCTATCCAGAGTAGCCTGTGTAGACAATTGGGCCAAGATCTTCTGAATAGCTACATTGAAAATGAGGTATATAAATCTGAGTTGATGTTAAAATAGGTGGTAGTATATTCTGAGATTTTTGTAGGAGTCAGTGATTGTCCCCCATATGGGGGAACTAGCCTATATGCCTAAGGAATTAAGTAGATCATGGAACTACTTTTCGTTGAGCATAATGTCGAGCTGTATTAATGTCATGTACAATTCCGTTTTCATCTTAGTTATATGAAAACCAGGATTGTCTCCGCTGTAGGGGAAGAGCATTCCGGCAGAGATGCTTCTCACCCTTTCCACTGTCTTTAGCAGTACCACCCAGCTGCCGCCCGCAGCAAAGTATTAGCAGCTCCCCTCTCCCAGTGCCTTGCCCTGGACGGTGAAGGACCCATTTGAATGCTTTCGGACTTTCATTTAGTACTTTTTAACATCTGTTGTCATTCTTGAAATCATCTGTACATCTCTAAAGGTTTAATTTTAGTCTCTTGAAGAAAAGAGTTTTGTTTCTTTACCAGTAGTTGTTAAGAGGTAATGTATTTTTATTTTTAAAATTTACATTTTAAGTAATGGTTCCTTGTTTCTACAGGCTTGGCTGGCATTAAAGAAGGTCACTTTTCTTTGAAGTGCCCTAATATTCTTCTGTTTGCTGCACATTAGTCTAAGAATTGACGTTGTTAGTGCTTGCTCTTTTTAGTACCTACCTATGTCACAGTGATTCATTAATTATAGAAAGCTGCCTTTGACGTGAATAACGCATTCCTGCAGACCCCGATAAATTCAGCATTTGTATGTTTTGAGATTAATTTTCCCAAAGGAATGATTATGGGGAAGCACAATTATGGCAAATTTTGAGTATAAAATTATTTCTAAAGTTTTTAAGTATCTCACTATTTTAAATTCACAAATGTCAGTTCACTGAAGTCTTATGTTTAAAATACTGCTTTTGTTAAACTGAAAATGTTGTTCTTTAAGTGTTACAATTCCCAGATTATTTTTTTTGCTTTTGATTATATCTAGTAATTTTTGCTGGCATCTTAAACACTTTGATGGCTTATCTAATCCTCAAAACAACCCTGTGATGTGTATGTACTGCTAGAGATCTACATTTTCCAGATGAGGAAACAGGAATAGGTAGACCGAATCACCCAAGGTCAGAGAGTCACCTTTCATTTGAATCCAGGTAGTCTCTCTCCAAAGCTCAAAATCACAACCACTGTACTGCAGCCCCTCCCAGGGCTAACATTTTTTTCAGCACCAGGTGTGTCAGGTACTGGATTAAATATTTTCCATGTGCTGTGTCAATTTTACTGACATCCCTATGAGCTGGTTACAGTTATGCTCTCTATTTTAGGATAAGAAAACTAAGGCTGAGAGGCTAGGTGACTTTACTAAGATTTCATAGCTGATAAATGGGGAGCTGAGGATTTGAACCTCAGTGTATGCAATGACATAACATAGTCTGTGTGGGTTTTTTTAAAATAAACTCTAATCCACTTTCTGTTTCTGTGAATTGGCCTATTTTAGATGAATGTAATTATACAATATTTATTATATAAATATAATCATGAAATATTTGTCCTTTTGTGTCTGACTTAATGCACTTAGCAAAACGTTGAGCGTAATATCGGTTTATCCATGTTGTAACATCTATCAGAACTTTTGTAATAGAATAATACTCCATTGTGTATATATACATTTTATTTATCCATTCATTCCATTATGTGCAATTCAGTTGTTTCCACCTCTTGGCTATTACGCATAATGCTGCAGTGAACATTGGCATCCAAATACCTGTTGGAATTCCTGCTTTCAGTTCCTTTGGGTATATAGCAGTAGTGAAATTGCTGGGTCATATTGTAATTCTTTGTTTAGCTTTTTGAGGAACCTCAAAACTTTTCTATCATAGCAGCAGCATTTTACTTTTTCAACAGCAATGTACAGACATTTCAATTTCCTCACCTTCTCATCAAAACTTATATTTTATTTTTTTATTTAATCATCCTAGCAGGTATACAGTGATGTTTCATTGTGGTTTTGGCTTGCATTTCCCTAATTCCCTAACATTCTTAATGGTAACTAATCTGAAACTTCTTGAATAGGGGAAAATGATAATGCAAGATAAGCTGGAGAAAGAAAGAAATGATGCTAAGAATGCTGTTGAAGAATATGTATATGATTTTAGAGACAAGCTGGGCACTGTCTACGAAAAATTTATCACTCAAGAAGTAAGTCTAAATTTTACAATTTTAGAACTACTTAAGCATTTTCTTGAGACTGCTAATACAAGTTATGTAAATGTATTAAATGCATTCTTGGCAATCTTGTTGAACACTTTAGGAATTAGTTATTTTTCCAATTTGCAGAAGTATGATGAACATGTTTATGAATTAAAAAGTCAGAAAAATATGAAATTTAACTTTTTATAGTTGAAAACATTGTGTCCTTCACTGATGTCTTTTATTTCTAAGGAGAGGATTTTTCATCAGTGTTTCTTACATGTATATCTAGGACTTGAAAAAATTGTCTGTAATGTTGGAAGACACAGAAAATTGGCTTTATGAAGAAGGAGAGGACCAACCTAAACAAATTTATATAGATAAGCTTCAAGAACTAAAGGTAAATTTTTGAAAGTCTATGTAAATGTTAAATAGAACATTAAGTTTTCCTAAAAATTGGTTTAAGAGCACACTGTATTTTTTTGTAAATATGTAAGAAACTTCTATGGCAGATGTGTGTTAAGAGGAAATGTTCTTTCTCATTTTAAAAGCGTTTTGAGAGGTGAGTAGTGCTACATGTAATTGAAATCAAATAATGTATAACCATATCTGTCTATCACGATATTCAGATATACATATTTATAAGAGGACCAGATGCTAGTGTTACTTTAACAAGCTACATACTTCTTTTTTTTTTTTTAATTTTATTTATTTATTTTGAGAGAGAGGGGACAGGAGGAAGAAAGAGAGGGAGAGAAACATCAGTGTGTGGTTGCCTTTCAAGCATCCCCTACTGGGGACTTGGCCTGCAACCCAGGCATGTGCCCTGACTGGGAATTGAACCAGCAACCCTTTGGTTCACAGGCCGGTACTCAGTCCACTGAGCCACATTAGCCAGGGACAAGCCATATATCTCTGAGATGTCATTAAGAAGTGATTTGTCAGCCTGACCCCTTCTTATCAGAGGAGTAACACTTCCTCAGCCCCTTTCCTCCTTCGCTGCTCTGATTTTGAAGGGTAATACAGTGCTTACCCCTTTGTATTTTCACATTGCAGCTGATAAGAACACATGGCCAGCAAAATAAGTACAAAAGCAGGACTCCTGCTCTTTAATGTACTGAAAAGAAATAGGAGAAGTGGTCACTAGGTTCCCTTTTTCTAGATCAGTGGTATAAGGTTCAGAAAAGACCACTTACTAATCCTTTCCTCCCGCTTACTACCCATCCCTCCCCCTCCCCTGAAAAAAACAGTTTGATTAGAAGTTCAGACAGGCAGGATGACAGGGACTTTTAGTTTTCCTTCGTAGTGTGGATCATACCAGTGCCTTAATGTGCACATGAATTACCTGGGGCTCTTACTGAAATGCAGATTATGGTTCAATATACAGAGGTGGGGCCATGATCCTACAGTTTTAACACGTTTCTAAGGAATTCTGATGTTGCTCATCCCTGAACTATTCTTTGGGTAGCAAGGGAATACATGCATGCTAAGTAATGACATTAATAAAGATTTCTAGAATATGGAGAAAAGCAGCCCTTTCACTGGAGAAGAGAAGGGCTGCAAAGAAGTTTATTAAAAGCGAAAGAGTTAGTATCTTACAACAATTATTTTCATGCTAATCAATTACTTCCAAATTAGAAAGTAACTAGAAAAACCAAGCTTATGATAGCAATACTAGGCTTTATCATATTTTATCTTCTGGTGGTTTTACCACCCATCTCCCTAAGAGAATGTATGTATTATGTGCCATAGGAACAGCCAGTCAACGAAAGCCCATAGAAATAACTGGAAAAGCCTAGAAGCACCCAGAATGGATATTTTGTCTCAAACATATAAGTAACCATTAAAAATGAATGTTACAGGATTTTTATAGGCTCTACTATTGTTTTAAGATGGCTTTTAGAGATTAAAAATGCAGTACTTGCTTCTCATTCAAAAACAGTTGTAATGAAAAGTAGGATGTGAACAGAGTAAATGCAGTGGGGTGTCCTGGAACGGAAAGGATGAAGGCGGAGTGGAGTCTGGGGTCCGTTAATAGCAGAGCACCAGGGTTGGATCCTCAGTTTGACAAACGTGCCGTGCTGCTGGCATAGCATGTTAACATCAGAGAGAAGCAGTGAGAGGTGCTTGGCCTCTCATAGTATTTCCCTTGTAACTTTTCTGAAAATCTAAAATAAGCTGATTTTTATTTAACTGTGTGAAGAATTCAAGAGAAAATAATATTCATTCTTCTAATGCATCCCCCTCCTCAAAGTTATAGAGGTTGTTTTAACATTCAGGAAAACTCCCCATTCCAGGGTCCAACAGTTTATTTTTTAAAGCTCTGTATTTATAATATAGTACACATTTTAATGTAATGAATAAGTATAATATGCATAATATTCAACATCTTCTGTTAAAAAGTTTTTATATGTTAGTAACCTTTTCTTTAAAAAAATCCTTGTTTAACAGAAATACGGCCAGCCTATTCAGATGAGATACATGGAACATGAAGAGAGACCAAAAGCTTTAAACGACTTGGGGAAGAAGATCCAGCTGGTCATGAAAGTGATAGAAGCGTACAGGAACAAGGTACTAAATCACAAGGCCACCTGATGGCGAAGGCCCGTGTGGGGTGTGGTGCACGGTGAGCGGGAGGCAGACCCTGAGCTGCTCAGCCACGGAGCTGTAGCGGCAGCTGTCACCCGCTTGTACGGACCTGTGCCTCAGGCTTGAAACTCGTTTTTCTGTTGGGTAATCATCCGTTACAACGCTGGTACATTTAAAATGCAGTGCAGGTGTGTGGCTTTAATTTTTTTTAATTCCCTGAAACCACATTATAAATTAATCCAGTGACCAAATCCATTATTGACCCAGTGAGAGAGGTTTTCTTGGACCTTTTATATTACAGGCCTCTTTGAGACTGGACTCTGCTAGTTTTCGTTTTGTCCTGTGGCCTCTTTTCCTTTTGGTTCATCTTGTCTTCCAACTTAGTCCATTAGTTACTCGTAATTCCCTATAGCCGTTGTTCTTTTATATCCATACCCAAATCTATATTAGTACCCTTGACCTTTCCACCGATTTTTAAAAGTTTTTATTTATTGATTTTAGGGAAAGAAAGGGGAGAGAAACACTGATTTGTTATTACACTTCTGTATGCATTCATTGGTTGACTCTTGTATGTGCCCTGACGGGGATCGAACCTGCAGTTTCAGTGTATGAGGACAATGCTCTAACCAGACCAGGGCAAACTTTCCCCTGATTTTAAGCTTTGAAAATTTAGTTATATAAATGATATCTTATCTCCATTTGGATGTAAGTAACAGTAAGATTTAACAAAATTAAGCTTATATTTCATTCCTCTAAACCAGAGGTTAGCCAGCTTTTTCTTCAAATGAACAAGCGTTTTAGGCTTCGCAGGCTTTATCTCTGTACAGCTATTCAGCTCGTCAGTGTAGTGCAAAAGAAACCGTGTATGCTATGCAAGTGAATGGTGATGGCAGCGGTCCAAAGTAACTTTATTAAAAAACAGAGGTGGCAGGTTGAGTTTGGCCTGCAGGACAAGTTTGCTGCTTCCTCCTTTAAATACTTGGCATAATTCTCAATGTCATTGCCATGACATTGAATTTAAATTGCAGTTAAATCCACATCAGTGGGCAGGGGAGGCTAGCACCAGAAAGCATCAGGCAGAGCATCATGATAGCTTACACTGGTCATGCACTTAGTGAATTTGAAGCATTTTTATATGGATTATCTCGCTTCATTCTCACAAAAATATGTAAGAAAACTGCACTGCTTGCACAACTTGTAAAGGACTACACAGGGTCAGGATTAAAACCTAAATGGTCTGAAGAGAACATACAAACTCTTAACTGTAGCGCTTTTCACTACACAATGTGGAAAGAGGTTACTAATAATACAAAAAGAAGATTTGTGAAACTCATAAAATAAGATTGCTGAAGAAGATTCCAGGTACTGATGTGAATGTGCCTGCCAGTGTCAGCATCCAAATTGTCCCTACAAGTACAAATAGAATAGAAAGGTGACAGAAAGGAAGGAGGAACAAGGGGACAAATGAAAATACCAAGACTATTTCAAACGTGGTGTTGGAGAGTCCCATGCAAGTACTGTGGCCCGGTGTTCCCAGGCTTTTAACAGTCTTCTTGAATGTGGAGATTTAAGGTATCATCCAAAGCAAGGGGGACTCCAGTTACGTTCAAGGATTTCGAGGTTTTATTATGTGCCAGCCTCCCATCAAGGTGCTGGAACTACAGCATCGAAGAAAATATTGACTCTCATACTTCAGCGGGGAAAGATAGATTAAAGTTGCTGGAGAGCAGTCAGGTGGCGGTGAAGGGCGGTGGAAAAAGTAGGGGCTGCGGAGGGGAGAGTTGTCAGAGGGCAGACTGCTGATAAGAGGACATACACGTGTGGGGAGAACTGACGGAGGTGAGGGCTCAAGATGCATGATAACTGTCAAAAGAGAGTTCTAGAAAAAGGGAATAGCACTTGAAAAACCTCAAGGGGAGAACATGTTGAAGGAACAGCAAGGAGGCCAGTGCAACTTCGAACAGTGGGGAGCGGGGTTAGCAGTTGCCAGATCATAAAGGGCCTACTAGGGTAGGCCATTAGAAAAGTTTGGCTTTTCCTCTGAGAATAGAAATCCATTGCAGGTTTTTAACATACAAGTAATATGATTTAACGTAGTTTTTGAAGGATCTGGAAACAGAGACTAGTGAAGGCATTATCAGAATCATACAGGCCAGAAATGCTGGGAGGCTGGAACCCGGATAGTCAGGGGGAGAAGTGGTTGTATTTTCGCTGCCTGTATTTTGAAGGCAGGGCTAATGAGATCTAATAGACTTTATATAAATATAACAGAAGAAAGTCCAAAATGACCGAAAGGATTTTCATCTGGAAGGATGAAGTTACCATTTCCTGAGATGGTGAAAACTAGGAAGAGTAGGTAGGGAGGTAATCAGGTGTTTAATGAAATGAAACGTAGGTTGTCATTTCAAACTTTGCAAATAGAAATTCAAGTTGGAAATTGGATATACAGTTGAGATTTCAGGGCAGAGGTTCAAGGCTAAGGATTTTTTTAAAGTATGCTGGAGCATGAATGGAGAGGAAGTTAAGAAATGATCCATGGAATTAGAAGGAATTCAGGAAAATGGGGGCACCCAGAAACTAACTCAAAGATAATGGATGCATAATTTGTAATATAAGTGGAAAGATGAGTTGAGTATCTGATGAAGCTTTATGGTTTTAAACATTAGCATCACCATCCTCTCAGTCCTTTGGCTTTGGAGTGTTCTTTCATTCTTTTTCCCTTTATTTTTCACGTTCAATCAATAATCTCTCTCATATGTTGCTGTTCCTTTTTTTCCCTGAATCTGTGGCTAATAATCTAAACCATGACTTCTTATATTGTCTTCTGTGTGTGGCGGCTGCATTTCTCTTTTTCACACAGAATTTATGTAATCCCTTTTATCAGCGATTTACTATATTATTTTGTTTTATATTCACACTTTTCTGTTTAGTTCTGTATGCCTACTCCCCTTATTTCTCTTTAATCTGTACCAAATTCAATTCCATAAGTTTCTTTCTTGGCTAATTACCTTTCCTTGAATATTCACCACTAGTCATTCTTTTCCAAATCTGAATCCTTCAGAAAGCCTTTTCTTTTACCCACACTGATTTTTTTTCTTTCTCCAGTCTCTTCAGTTTTATGTAATCTGTATGTGGCTTCTTCACAAGGGTACGTGCAAGGTGTACATTCAGAAAGAATCTGAATCTTTTAAGTAAAAATTACTAATATAATTTACTTACTAAAAATTTTTTTCCATTAAGTAAAGTCTTTTTTAATAGGATGAAAGATATGATCATTTAGATCCTGCTGAAATGGAAAAAGTTGAAAAGTATATCAGTGAAGCAATGATTTGGCTGAACAGTAAGATGAATGCACAGAATAAACTAAGTCTTACTCAAGATCCAGTGGTGAAAGTTTCAGAAATAGTTGCAAAATCAAAGGTAAGAAACCATGCAATTCTCTTTTTAAGGGGTTCAAGCATGAAAATTTTTTAAATTGGAGACATAATTTTTCATTTTAGAAAAGAGAAGATACTAGATCGGACACATCTCTGTTCATTGGCTTCATTAGTCACATACACACAGCTGGTTTTTAGGTTCTAAGTGTAATACAGAATGAAATGAAATAGCTTGACAACTTTTGACTGTCAAATACATCAGACTTTTCTAGATTGGGTAAGACTTCTGAGTCTCCACTGTAAAACTTGGCAGTACAGATCTAGTACACACTTTGACACAATTCAAAATGTGTTTAATTCTGTGGTAAAATCTTATTTCTAATAGTTTCCAATCTAAAAATATGGCTAATGAAAATGTCAAAGTTTGTCATAGAAAACATGAAAAATATGGGGACAAACTTTTTAATAAAGATCAACATCAAAGTGGGAGTATCAATAAAGACATTGGGTAAGAAGCTGACAAAAAAGAAATACATGTTTGATAAACATAGAAAATGCAAAAGTAGTATTTATCCTCGTCACTAAAACTACAAAATACAATTCTCTTTTCACCCATCTAATGTGCTTACATATATAATCTTGGCCATAGTTGTCAAGGGTGTGAAGAAATAGATGCTCTTCCTGAGCAACTTGGTTCTATTTGCTACAACTTTTCTAGGATATTGTTTCAGAATATGTATAGAAATTTTAAGTGAGTAGACCCTTTAATTCAGAAATCACATTTCTAGGAATTCATCCTGAATTGATCATTGCACAGGTATATGCATATTAAATACCTTTGTGATAGAAAAAATTGGAAAACACCTAAAATACCTAGAAGAAGGCAACTTGAATAAATTGATACATCCATATAACACATAGTAGTCATTAAATATTTAAGATATAGAGATATATCTATTTAGACATAAAGAAGTATACAACATATTGGGTGAAAAACAAAAGATTACAGAATCTAAAGTTACCTCACTATATAAATAAGTGTATTCATAGATTTATATATTTGTATATATCTATATACATGTACATACATCTAGAGGGATTTTTACCAAAATGTTAATATCTGTAGGATATGGAATTTCAAGTGATTTTTAAAATCTAGTTCAATATGTTTCTAGGTATCTGATTTTTTAAAAAACAGAAACAGGTATTTTTTTTTAAATCAAATAGAGCACCAAAAATAATTTCCTACTGAGAAAGTTTTGCAAAGAGGCTGTAATAATGTACTCCTAATCAAATGAAGTGCAAAGTGTGATGAGAGCCATTTGCCATTGAAACATTCCTTCAGGATGTTGCTCCCTGTCTTCCCATCCCTGTCCCAGTCTCTGTGACACAGGCCTTGAGAAGACTGTAATGGCCTTTTTTTCCCTATGAATGACATAGGAATACATTGTATTTCTTCTAAATTACTAAGTTGCATTTACTTTTATGGATTTATTCCTTCAACAGAAAAGCCTACTCACCTATTTTCAAGAAGCCAAGTTAGTATTTTTTCATGTAAATGTTGAGAAATAGTAATTTATGAAATAGATGTTATTTGACATAATTCTCATAACAGAGCATTAGGCAAATTTAAAGGAATTAAAAATTACTTCCAACAGTAATTTGGAAAGATAAATGCATCCCTATGTTCATAGCAGCATTTTTACAATAGCTAAGCTAGGGAAGCAACATAGGTGTCTATTGATAGATGAATGGATAATGAAGATGTGTGGTTTATATACACAGTGGAATATTACTCACCCATAAAAAAGAATGAAAAATTGCCATTTGCAACAACATGGGTGGACAGGAGGGTTTTATGCTAAGTGAAATAAGGTAGAGAAAGACAAATACCATATGATTTCACATATGTATGGAATCCAAAAAACAAACAAAACGAAATAGAAACAGACTCATAAATACAGAGAACAAAACCGATGGTTGCTGGAGCAGGTAGGTGTACAAAGTGAAGAAGGGGAGTAAGAGGTGCAGACTTCAGTTATAAAATAAAGAGGTCATGGAGATGTGCTGTACAGCATAGAGAATATAACCCATGATACCGCAATGTATGATGGCAGAGTTGATAGATTTATCGTAATGGTCACATCATAAGTATGCAAATGTTGAATCAGTGTTGTATACCTGAAGTTAACATAATATTGTATGTCAACTATAATAAAAATAAATTTTTTTTAAATGTTTAAAAACACATACAAATTATTACTGATGAAGTAAATTGGAATAATTTTTAGGAAAATTAGATACAAAAAACATTGAATAATTTCTTGTCACCACTGACATGCACTAGCCCAGAAGGTAAATCCTTCATTGAGGTGCTTGAAGAAACAGTCGGTTATCTAACTGAGCTAACATAAATTCAAGAATGTGAATATTGAATTACATGAAAATTTAGAAAGTCAACATGGAATTTAACAGTAATATTTTAATGTAATCAAAATTCTTCATGTCTTTAGGAACTGGATAATTTCTGTAACCCCATCATTTACAAGCCCAAACCAAAAGTAGAGGTTGCAGAAGACAACGCCAAAGCTAATAGTGAACACAATGGACAGACGGATGGACAGAGTGGGGCTGAAACTAAACCAGACGCAACGAAAGACAGCTCAGAGCATACTAAATCTTCTGGGCAGATGGAAGTGGACTAAGTCTTCGTTTCGCCTTCACGCAGTTTGAGCGGTGCAAGTAACCATGGGGTCCATTCGTCTTTTCCATCTGGCACGCACAACAGATGTTCGGTTGTTCTTAGCCACTTTTGTCATTTGTTTTTTGGAGTTTGAAAAGTATTTTATGTTGAGTACATATCTGTTCATTTCTGTTGCTGCTTATGCAGAGCTTTAGCTGAACATAGATTTACAAGTCAGGTTAAGCTTTCCTAATATATTTTATATCACATGCAAGATTGATATGTGCGTAGTTGGCAACAATCTACCTTATTTAAAGCTTCTACTTGGATAAACTTCAGCTCCTTATTCAGGAAAGGATACTGTATTGCGCTATTGTTGCAGAAGTATAGCTATAACTAACAGATCATTATTTTGAAGAACAAAATTTGAAATTGATGTGGTATAAAGTCACTGAGGCACTGACCTTTTTCTAGTGATTGTATTGTTCTAACTTAAATATTAAAACAAATATGAGGTTCCTCAACAAATTAGTCCATCTCATTGGTGTGCCATGAGAACTCCAAAACTTTGCTGTTAATCACATAAATGAACGACAAATCACATGTTGAAACAAAACGCAGAATGTTATGCTGAGGTGATGCCAGCAGTTTTCCTCTTTTATAATGTGGATTGCTGTTTTCTTAGAGTAGTTCAGTGTCATTTCTACTTGAAACTTCTGATCTAGCTTTCCAGAAGACCTACTATGTAATAGTAGCCTAAAGAAAAGAAAGCATTTTGGTGAAAAATCTTAAGTAGGAAACACTGTTGACCTACTCAGACATGTATCCGTGACATTGATAGCCTTGTTTCGGCTTTAGTAGTTCTTTTAGTTTTATTCATTGATTTTGTTCATATCATAACATAGGGCAGGGGAAGATGGGACATCGTATTGTGTAAATGTACATTTTTCACTGAAGTACTTAATGTTATAAGATACAGATTAAACACTATTAAATAAGCAGTAATGCTTGAAAAGAAGCACTTACACCCTAAGTCTTAGGAAATAATGCTTATAATAAACTTAATTGTGTTACATATCAACAGGCAAAATATAGAATGTTACATAGTGTAATATCATATGGTGTGATTAAATTACAGTTCCTGCTGTTACGTTACCTGTTCAGACCTTGGCTCCAGTTTTGGTGCTTCTTATGTAAATCATATGGGACAAGGGACTGTGAAATTAAGATATTTTAAGGACTTAATCTGTGTTTCATTACCAGACTTGTTCACTTTGTTCAGTTCTGTCCACAGGCTTGAAACTAATTGGCAGCTGATTGAAATGGTTTTTAAACCCGTAAGCAAAAGAAGCATAGACAATGCATGGGCTCTTGTGTTTAACGCCAATCAGCTAGATTGACCTAGTTTTGAAATTGTGAAAGGCTCACTTTTTCCCAAAGCTAAATCTTTATATTGAGAAGAATTATACTGACTTTTCTTAAGTAGTAAAAATTGAGAGTTTAATATCTTTAGGGATAGTCATTATTTCTCACAACTAGATCTCTAAGAGAGATTTCGTTTCTACAATGTAGTTTGCACTGAAAGGGGAGTATGGAGGAGGAATGCATTTTCCAGGGATTTTTATTCATCCTTTTTCAGGGAGATGTCCCTTGTTTGCATTAAAAAAAATCATATATCTCCAATACATTTTAATGTCTAATACCCTTTAAATGATCCTTGTAATACTTATAAGATGAAATACTCATAATTATATCCATTAGTAATAAGTGATGAAGTATATTATGTTAAAAAGTATGTGTCAGGTATTTTTCACTTGTATGTTGAATATATAGGTTCATTTCAGGGAGAACAAAGGTATTAAAGGGAATTCATAACAGTACAAGTGAAGAGTTTATAGCTTTTTTTGAGTTGACAAGAGGACCTCTCCACTTTTTTTAGGAGCTATATACCTCAAAGACTTCTTGGGAATAAATGTGGGAACAGCCCTTTCTTCATCTGAATTGTCTAGCATATCCTGACATTTTCCATTTCTTCTCTTAAATCAGTGTATGTAGTTCTGTATTTTGGTTAAACATACAACAGTCCATTTTTTGCTGTTATGTAACACTTAATAAGTTAAACACATCCAAAGGTAATATGTATATTTTTTACCTATTTAATCAACGTACATGATATTTTCAAAAGCTCTTTAACCTTATAATGTAGTTATTGACTACATAATAAAAGCAAGTGTTCTCCTTAATACAGTTTTGGTTAGGTGTTATGGTTTAGTTTAACTTAATAACTGAAAAAAGTTAGACTTTTTTTTCAAAATCAAAAACCACTATTGCCCTGACTGGCTGGCTGGTTTATTTGGTTGGAGCTTAGTCCTATACACCAGAAGGTTCTGAGTTTACTCCCCAGTCAGGGCACGTACCTCAGTTGTGGGTTCAATCCCTGGTCGGTGCATGTACAGGAGGCAATCAGTCAATGTTTCACATCGATGTTTCTCTCTCAGTCTCACTCTCCCCCCTCCCCTTTCTCTCTCCCTAAAATTGATAAACCATATCCTCAGGTAGGGATTAAAAAAGATAAAGCCACTATTTTAGATGTTATTTTAAGAAATACATAGCAAAATAGACTTTTCCTATAGTAAGCCAATAAAAACTAAGTATGTACAGATATCTGGGATGATAAATATTAGTACACTTCAACTCTACAGAAAAGTATAAATTGTTTGGTTTCAAAAACCAGCTGAGAATAGTTCATTGTACTGTAATTATAAAAAGAAAAACTGCTAAAAATATATAACAGATTTTAATTCCTTAGCAGTATATCAAATTCTTCAGTTTTAAAACAACTAGAAACAGCACACCAAAGAATGAGGCTATTGGAATAACAGATAATCTCAGTTTTAAAAGGGTACTAGACTTTTATTAAGAAGAAATAAAAATTTCTTAGACTTTTGTGAAGTGGTCAGTTTTTAGTATGTTTGTGATTATTTCCTTGATACAATTCTTAATTTAAAGTGAATTTGGGGACTCAGTGATCAATGTAATAAAATGGTTGTGTTAAAGCATTTTATCCAAATTAGTAAATTTTTAACTGTTTAAAAAAATATTCATATTTGAAGGCAATAGACATTTGAATATAGTAATCAAATCAAAATCAAACTGAATCAAATTTAGTTTGACCCAAAATAGATCTATAGATCAGATCTAACCCATCCATTTTCATAAATTTGAGTTCTAATAATAAGTCTATAAACATTCCCATTAAGATTTTATTTTGTTTTTCCCATTAATTTTTGAAAATTTGCTTTTTGTATGTGCCCTGACTGAGGATTGAACCTACAACCCTGGCATATTGGGGTGATGCTCTAACCAACTGAGCTACCCAGACAGGACAATATTAACTTTTATTTTATTAAGTAATAAGCAAACAAACAGTCTGAGATTCGTTGAGAAGAGAACCTGACGTGACTTTCTTTTTGATAGTTGGTGTTTGGTGGTCCACACAGTTAAAGCCTTCGCATTAATTTTACATACTAGATTTATAAGTGATTCTTCGCTGAACAGGAAAATAGAGCTTCATATTTCTCGCCTTTTAGAATTTCATAACAAAAGAAACTTCAATTCTAAAGTAAGTGTTATTTTGTGGTTAAACTTTGTAAGTTTTGAGTTTTAAGTGGATTTTGTTTTTGTGATATTTGACCAGAGACATATCTAATTGTATTGTTCTATCAATATTTAAAATCTGGTAGCATTGATTAAATAGCCACTGACGACTTTTCAAATGACGTAGGTAAAGTTGGATTCTAATATTTTATTTCCCTCTTAACATGTTTTCTAACCATCAGTGATTCTTAAAACAGTCATTCAATTTCAGAAGATACAGACTTTTTATGGAAAAAAGAAAAACAGGTTTAAAATTACCTTTTTTTTTTTTTTGTCAAGGTCTAAAGTATCATTTTAAAATAATTCCCAGGAAGCACATAATCTTTTCTTTTGATAAACGTAACAAATTTAATGTAGATCAGAGACTAAGACTTTTAATCAAATGATCAAAAAAGAAACTTGAGCTATTTTACTTTCACATTTATAATTTAAAATACACCAGAGTTAAAACACACCATGAGTACATTTCCATGTACTCACATGTTACCCAAGAACACAGCCTTGGGTTTACAGTGAGACCAGAGCTCTAAGGATTTTTTTCTTACCAAATTCAAGGGTAATCGTTTCATGCAATACATGGGCACCTGGAATTTTTAGAATGACAAATTGGAACTGTTTAGAAGAAAAGAAGAAAACCTAAATCTACTGCAGAGGTCAGTACCTGTGGGTGGTATTGGCTCTTTCATCTTTCAGACCCCGAAGAATACCTCTAGCATGTTGTTACAGTAAGGATTGGAAGGAAAAGCATGTGAGCTAATACATTATTAAGTGGCCTGGAGCTTCCGAGTCAAAAGAATAAAAATTGAATCATGAACACTTTATTCAATCTGTCAAATAGGTCAGCATCCATAACAACAACGGAAATTAATAGTATGGCTTCTGCTTTGGAAATTCTAATTTACTGTTATGTTCCAAGTCACAGGATAATCAGGGAAACGTACTGATACCTGAAAATGGCCGATCCTATAATGAGATGAGAGAAATTCAACATGTCTTAGATAGTTTAATTATATGATAGTATGTAAACTATAAATGAAAATGGTCTTCAGTCTTTTCTGTCTTTTTTTATTTATCCTCCCATCATTTCCAGACTCTTAAATGATCATTATATTTTCTCAGGTCTGTTTTGCTTTTTCATTTTTGATTACTCTTTAGATCTTTTATGTCATGGATTTTCAAAATTTAAATCATTCTTTTATTTTTCAATTACAGTTAACATACAATATTATATTAGTTTCTGGTACATACTGCAGTAATTAGGTATTGTGTAACGTACTGAGGGATCATCCTGATAAATCTAGTCCCCGTCTGACACCGTGCATAGGTATTAGAACATTACTGACTGCGTTCCCTCCCTGTACTGCCCTCCACGTCCCCGTGACTGTTCTGCAACCAGTTTGTACTTCGTACTCCCTTCGCCTTTTTCACCCCCTTAGTCCCCTCCCATCTGGCAACCATCACAATGTTCTCTGTATCTATGAGTCTGTTTCCGTTTTCCGTGTTTGTTTATTTTTTGTTAGATTCATTTGTTGATAAATACTATTTATTGCCATGTTATTGTTCACATTTTCGATATTTTTTTCTTCTATTTGAAGAAGAACCTTTAACATTTCATGTAATAGTGGTTTGGTGGCGATGAACTCCTTTAGCTTTTCCTTGTCTGGGAAGTTCTTTACATGTCCTTTAATTCTAAATGATAGCTTCCCTGCATAATCTTGGTTGTGGTCTCGCTTTTCATCACTTTGAATGTTTCTTGCCAGACTCTTCTGGTCTGCAACTGACAATCTTATGGGAGCTTTCTTGTAGGTAACTAACTGCTTTTCTTTTGCTGCTTTTAAGATTTTCTTTGTCTTTAACCGTTTGCATTTTAATTTAGGTATATCTTAATGTGGGCCTCTTTGGGTTCATCTTGTTTGGGACTCTGCACTTCCTGGACTTGAATGTCTGTATGTCTATTTCCTTCACCAGGTTAGGGAAGTTTTTTGTCATTTTTTTCTGGAAGCCAGTTCCTCGCTGTCGTTGCTCCTGTGATGGCGCCCCCAAGATGCGAGTGTTGGTGTGCTTAAAGTTGTCCCAGAGCTCCTTACACTATCTTCATTTTGGGGGGGGGGATTCTTTTCTCTTTTTGCTATTCTAATTGGGTGTTTTTTGCTTCTGTATATTCCAAATCGCTGATTTGATTCTCAGCTTCATCCACTCTACTGTTGATACCCTGTAAATTATTCTCCATTTCAGTTAGTGTATCCTTCATTTCTGACTGGTTCTTTTTTATGAGTTTCATGTCTTTTTTTATGGTTTCCATGTCCTTTTTTTATGCTGTTGAAGTTCTTTCTAAATTCAGCTACTCTTCCCATAAGTTCATTGAACATCCTTATAACCAGTGTTTTGAATTCTACATCTAGGAGATTGCTTGTCTCTATTTTGTTTAGTTCTTTTCTCTGGAGTTTTATTCTTTCCTTTCATTTGGGACATGTTTCTTTGTCTCCTCATTTTGGCAGCCTCCCTGTGTTTGTTTCTATGCATTGCACAGAGCTGCTGTCTCCCTGGCTGGGTAGAGTGACCTAATATGGTAGGTATTTTGTAGGGTACAGTAGTACAGCCTCCCTGGTCATCCCATCTGGGCACTCCGGGTACACTCCCCCACCCCTGTGTGGGCTGTGTATACCCTCCTGTTGTATTTGATGCTTGATTGCTATTGGCACCTCAATGGGAGGGATTTGCCCTCAGGCCAGTTGGCCGCAAGCACTGGCTGCAACCACCGAGCACTGTGGAGGATCAGCTGTGCAGGGCCCTCCCCATAGAGCAGGACTTATATCAGCAGGGCTCTGGCGCCCATTGAGTCCGCCCCTTGAGTGTGTCACTGTGGAGGTGGTTGGGTGGTGCTTTGATGTGGTCTGACATTATCCACCGGGTGGGCCTCCTGGGAGCTGCAGGCCAAGCTCAGCGGCTGCTGCCTGTGTTCTGCCTGGGGCCATCCTCCCGACTTGAGCTACAAAGTAATCTGCAGATGGCTGCAACTTGTGCTGGGCTTGGAGGTCCCAAGGAGGAGGCCAAGCTGCAAACCATGGCTGGCTGCTCCTAGTGCTGGGACTGGGACCACTTAGTGAGAGGTAGGGGGCACACTGAGGCAAGATGCTGCTTGTTTGAGGGATTTTAGGAAAGTCCGAAGTGTGAGCCGCAACAGTCCATTGGTATGGATAAGCCAGTGGAAACAGCTTGTGGGTGGGCCCGCAAGCTTGGTAGGGCATGGTCTCAGGGAATTGGGAATCCCCAGGGTGGGGTGAGCAGTGTGGGCCAGGTTGATGGAGACTCAGATATGGTGCCCCACCTGCAGTCCTGGGGGTGGGGGGATCATCAAAGGAAGAATGGCCTCTGCCAGCACTTTTGTCTGGGAGAAAGCTGCTGCCCTACCTGATACCAGACAATTTAGTTTGCCCCCGAATGACCCTGCCGCCATCCACATGCTGGAGCTCAGACAGAGTGAGTTAGAGTAAGTCTGTGTCCAGGCCCTTGAAAAGGAACTGCCTGGGACTCCAGAAATGCTCCGTCTCCCTCAGCCCTAATGCCGAGTCATTTTTACAGCCAGAAGTTACAGGTACTTGTCTTCCCAGCACTGGAACCCTGGGCCGCAGGGCCTAGTTTGGGGCTGGGACCCCTCACTCTTCAGGGAGCATCTTCCCAGCCAAGATACCTCTCCTGAATTTTATCTACCACAGGGTATGGGGCCGGTCTATTCTGTGTCTCCACCCGTCCTACCAGTCTGGATGTGGCTTCTTTAAATCTCTAGTTGTAGGAACTTCTATTCAAGTAGATTTCAGGCAGTTTCCAAATGGTGGTGGTTCTGTAGTTTAGTTGTAATTTTGATGTGGCTGTGGGAGGAGGCAAGTACCACGTTTACCTACATTGCCATCTTGACTGTAAGTCTCTATTTTATGGATTTTAAAAGTAGTTTCATTGCTGTTGTATCACTTTGATAGCTAATTTGATTAACTTTGTGTCTTTTTTATTTTAATACCAAATCTTACTATTAAGGATTTTTATCTTAAATTATTTGAATAGTCATGTTATAAATTTCCATATGTAATATGTTTAAAGTTTAATAGTGGCTTTGTCAAGTAGATTTTTCACATTGACCTTAGAATAGTTTTAAGCAGTTCTGGACCAAAGGAAGTTAATTTTGTGAGTATTGAGCAACCAATGTCCGTCATTTTTAATCCGAGTATCAATATGACAGAATAAGAAGGCTCAGAAATTCAAAATAGTTGTTAAAGATCAGACAGTCAGTTCTTTGCTGCTTTCTGATTACATGCATGTGTTGTGCATCTCTTCCTTGTTTTAGAATTTCCTAAATTTTTGGCTCCCAAGAACTTGAATTAAAATGATAGTGAAATCATATCAACCCATCCAGAATTCAGTTGTTAAAAATGTAATTAGAGGTGGAAATCTAGGTAATGGAAGCTTTAAAGAGTTTTGCTTTTTCCCCTGAAAGAAACTTTTTCAGTTTAGTGTCTTGGAAGGAGACACACATTAAAAGCAGTTACCTTTCATATTTGGTAGGATGAAGCCATTGTTATCTAATACCACACAGAGTTTAGAGAAGCAATATTTAATGATGCTCCCAAATTGTTTAGCACTAACAATATGGCATCCATATCATTTTTTCTTTTCTCCAACCATTATTAAAATAATTTATGTACTTAGTGACTTTGACTGTAGTTATTAGTATAAAATAAATTCAGGCAGTTTAATAGTTCCTAGATTATAATAACTTTTAAGAAAACTATGTTTGATCTCTCAATGTCCTGATGTGTTTTCAGTACAGAGAGTGACCAGGGCAGTGCAGAAACCCAGGATCCAGTGTGCTGCATCTATAACAATGACTGCGTTTCCCATGTAAAAGGCCCTGGCTTTGATGAATGGACGTGAGAATGGTTTGTGATGTTACATTGGTAACATCCTAGGAATATATATTTGACATACAATTTTGGTTCACAAACATATCCATAAAATGCTTTCATATGGCAGTATCAAAGTATATGAAACATTTTCTATGTATGTAAATTGGCATCTTCATACTCGTGAGCAAACAAATGACAATTGATAATAAATGCAGTTCATTTTGGATGGTAGTACACATTGTCAAGAAGCTATGTAATGATAATAAATATATATCGACTTACTCCTTTAACTGTGAGTTGCACACCTGAGGTTTAATTTTTACATACTGAATTTCATTAACCTAATGGTGGTTTGTGGTGGTGGACCTGTCGGTCATCAGAGTCATTGACGGAAATTTGCTTGGCAATGATTTTTTTTAAGTAAATTGGCAAATTTTTCAAACCCTCAGATGTTACTGATTCTTAAAACTAAAACACAGTTGACTCTTATACAACACAAGAATTAAGGGTACCAACCCTCTGGCATATCTGAGAATCCACATATGACTTTTGACCCCCCCCCAAAACCTAACCACAGTCATCCCTCAGTATCCATGGGGGTTGCTTCCAGGACCACGTGCACACGAACATCCATGGATGCTCCAGTCCCTCACATAAAACGGCTCAGAACATCATGTACAGTTGGCTCTCTACGTCTGAAGATTCCCAACCACAAATGGGAAATTCTGTTTTTAGTCCCCAGGTGGGTTGACTGAGGATGCAAAACCCAAGGACAGAGGGCCCACTATATATTTACTGAAAAAAAAAAGTCTGTATTTTCAAGGGTCAACTGTAGTAGTTAGCTAATTTTGGAACTGTTACCAGAGAATATCTTAATTTATATTGGCAGAGATGTAGGAATAAATAAATTTGAAGACTAGAAATTTTAGTAGGCAAAGAGGAGCTGCTCCCCCAGTGTCTCATAACAGCTCTTCTGTTTGAGAATTGCTGTTCCTGACAAAAATGTGTCAGAGAGCCTAGAATGTGGGGATAAGAGAATGATTGCGGACTCGGTCCAAATTAGAGCATTTGGTGCTTAATCTTCTAGGGGTTGAACAGCTCATGAGGACTTGACAGATAATGGACCTTCACTCCAGAAATAAGTTTATGCCCCATGCACTTGACACTTTCCAATGAAATGCAATTAAATAGTTATACCATGGTACTCATCAACTTCTTAACTCATCAAACCCTGTACTTGTCTAATTTTGATGAGAAAATGATGTTTTAGCACTTGATATTTGCTAGGGACTCTTCACACTTGCTAGAATTTCTCAGTCATGACACTGCCCCACAAGAGAAAATGCTTCCATCTTTCGGTACTTGGTTTTGGCACTCATCTCAAGTTCCAGGAAAAATTAATGAGTACTGAGGTACCACTATTTCTAGAGTCCAGGAGGTTAATCTGGCAGTTCATTCCTAATCATCTTGTGTTTGGAAAATTGGAGAGGATTTTACATGTTTTTTTTTTTTTTTAAAAACCTGAGTCCCTAATAATTAAATAGGAAAGATACAACATTCCAGAGGTGAAGGAATGTTTGTTCAGTGTTACTCCCAGTACTTTCTCAAAAATCCCCCCTTTTTAAAGGTAGAAAATGATTCACATAGCCAGTGATTCAGATGCCAGAAGACAAGTTGAACTCTTTGTGTCCAGCAACCTTGCTTGCCTTTTTGCATAATTACATTTGGTCTCCTGTTTAATCTCACTGTGGTGGTAAAGCATGAACCTGAAAGAATTGGTTTTAGAGATAGCAAGGGTCGGGTTAAATGAAAATAGGAAACACTGTGTATAAAGAAAACCTTGTTGAAGGCAAAGAATAAAGAAATCACACAAAACAGATCCAAATACCAGTAGTTTTAAGTAAATGTAAGTACCTTAAACTTGCCAGTTTAAAAACTGTATGTGGTTTCTACAAAGACACTTCTTGAACATCACAAGATGTGGTAGTTTAAAGTAAATTGATGGGGAAAATACACAGAAAATGCCAATGGAAAGAGAATTGTGAAACTTAATCAGATAAAATTGACTTTGAAGTGCAAAAAAGGGAGTATTGGATAAAAAGTGAACTTTAATAATAGTAGAGCAATTCACAAGGCAGATAGCTGAAACAACAGCCTCTGACTATATAAGGCTATTAACATTTACAAAGAGAAGTTAAGGTGCACAATAACAGTGATAATTGATAATAGGCAATAAATATATAAAAGAATTGAATACAATTTTAAAAATTAGACCTAATAGACTTACATGAACTGTCAGTCAACGGATAGGTAAAAAAAAAAAAAATTAAGTACACATGGAATATTTACAAAAACTGATACATCATAGACCACAAAGTAAACCTCAGTAAATAACAAAGACTGTCATATATATTGACAAAATTAACTTCCAGAAATGTCAAATCATGTAAAAAATGACCCTAATACCAAAACCATTCAAAGACATTATAAGAAAACTACAGACCAATGTTGCTCATGAACATAGGTCTAAAAACCCCTCAACAAATCAGCCAAACAATATATAAAAAGCATTATACACCACAGCCAACTTGGATTTATTGCAGATATGCAAGTATATTGTGTTCCTGGTCCCAATTTCCAGGGAGAGGGTAGGAGTGCTTCTTTACACATCCAAGCGATAGTCTGATACCACTAGCTGAGTGTCCTGTAACTCGACTCCATTCTAACACTGTTGTCCTGGACACAGCATCATATTCTGAAGGTCGAGGGCTCAGTCCAACTTCAGATGCCATTTGCAAACCAAGCTCATAACCTGTGCTTCCCACAGACTGGTTATAAAGTGGAGGTTCTAACAACCCCCTCCTTGGACTTTCGTAGAAGGTTCAGTTCTTACCTACACTTCTTACTAAAAGAGGCTCCCACAGCTCCCTCTTTTGGCCTAATTAATTTGCTAGAGCAGCTTGCAGAACAGCCAGATGGAAGAAATGCATAAGGCAAGATGAGGAAAAGGGTGTGCAGCTGTCATGCCCTGTCCAGGCATACCACTCTCCCCAAATGTCCATGTGTGCACCAACCCAGGAGCTCTCTGAACCCTGCCCTTCTGGCTTTTTATGGAGACTTCATTATATAGTTATGATAAAATCATTAGCCATTGTCAACTGATTCAACCATCATCTCTCCCCTCCCAGGAGCTCTGGGAGTAGGACTAAAACTTCCAACCGTCTAATCACATGGTTAGCTCTGGCAGTCAACCCCCATCCTTAGGTGTGGTCCAAAAGTCCTCTTATAAACAGACACCTTTAAGCTTGTCACTGAGAAAATTCCAAGGGTTTGGGGAGCTGTGAGCCAGGAACTGTGGACAAAGACCAAATATATATGAGAAATTTATTTTTGTCATCTGAATGACCCAAGATACATTTCTTAGAAATCACATCTCCTGGTCTTCAGATTCCCTTACAGCATAACAATCTCCTAAGTCAAAAGAAATGGTACACTAGTAGAATCTCATTCCATCTTTAATATCTAGTCCATCTTATGGAAATGTCTGCCAGGGTGATGCCGCTCAGGTTTGAAGGCTGGCATTTGATCTTAGGTTCCAAAAGCAGGAGTGGCCTCAGCAATATATGATTTCACCCTTTCAGGCATCTGGTGTAATTGTACTAAGAGACAATATCACCTCTTCCTCTGAGCCTCTTCTTCCCAGGTGTTAATACTGGATTTCCCTCATTTTATAACTCACATTTACTCATCCCCATACCTCCAGCTATTCTGCTTCTCTCCAAACTTTCACCTTTGGAAGGGACGTTAGGTTCAGCCACGGCGGTCTAGATTGCAGGCAGCAACAGAATCTAGCAAGTTGCCCCCCTCAGTCCATTCCTCTTCACATAGGGTAAGGTTCCGCAGATGCAGAACTAGCGGGCTGTATAATCATCGATGCAGCTGATACTAATGGAATGAGGGATAAGCAATCCCCCGCTCAAAATCCCACAGTGGTGGTGAGTTCAGGTATTTCTGAATATTCAATAGCAAAAGCAAGTGTAATTGGAAGACTGACTTTGGAACCCACTGCTCAATCATCTAACATAAGCTTTTCGGAATGATTTCAGAAATGAAAGGGAAAAGCTGACTTCTGTGGACAGAGGTTTTTGGTTTGTTTTACAGCTTGTAGGTAGACAATGATAAGTGAAGGATGTTTAGAAAGCGAAGGTCTAGGTGTGTGTGGTAGTTCTCCGTTACGTAGGCTGAGCATCACATATTTCTCATCGCACCAAGCGGCTCAGCCCACCCTCACAGAGGTCTCTCTCCATCAAAACGGATCATTACACGTGTGGCAGCTTAAGTGGTTGCACAAATGACATTACTGTACCTAAGAAGAATATACCAAAATAACACATTTATTACAGTTATGAAAACTATGGGGTAACACAGAGGTGTTAAAGGGCGTTTAAGCCAAGGAATGTTTCCCCCACCAACACGGTGCTGTCAAGTTTAAACATTTAAAAATTTCAAATCGTTTTAAGCCCCTTACAGAATTGGACGTAGTTTTTCAGACCCTTGGGTGAGTAACGGGTGGAAACGTCAGGTTAACGCTTCCCCGAGTCGCACACCGTCTCCCCGGAGCAGGAGTGTCCACACTCGCGGTTCCAGCTTCAGGAAACCAAGCACTTCCGGCCCCCAGGCTCGGAAACCCGCGGGGCAGCCCAGTAGACCCCACCGCGCATGCGCGCCTGGGCGCAGCCTCTCAGAAGCCACCCGCGTCGTTACGTCATCGCCGGCCTTGCTAAGACTGCTACCCGCGGGAGTTTTTCAAAATGGGAGCGCGGAGGCGCCGCCCAGGCCTCCGAAGGTGCCCGGGAGACCTTTCGGTGGCTGTGCTGTCGTCGCCAGGAGCGGCGGCCTAGAGAGCCGAACCTGATGGGCGCCAAGAACTGCTGGCTGCTTGGAGCCTTGCCTCGAAGGGACCGCGTGAAGGGAGCTGATCCCGGGAGCCCTGGCCGGGGCCTGGAAACATGGCGACCTGCATCGGGGAGAAGATCGAGGTGAAAAGACTCCGCGGTCCTCAGCCAGGCGGGTGGGAGTCAGAGTGGGGGGACTCGAGGCCGGCGGGGGCTCCTGCGAAGCTAACGGCTGCGGGGTAGGCGTCGCTGCGGTGCTTTGGGAGGGTCCCAACGGCCAGGTACTCTGCTGTTTGGGGGCGGAGCGGCCCGCCCCTCTGAGCCTGCGGTTAGCTGCACAGGTGTGTCGCTCACAGCCCCGCCCTCCTGTCTTTCTACTCTAAGGCTTCTTGTCAGTGATCCCGCCTGAGCTGCCGCGCTGGAGCGGGGCGTCTCCAAGGGGATGGCGGTTACCCCCGGCGGGAGCTGCGGCGGGATCCCCGCGGAGCCACTGGCTCGCAGCGGGGTGGCCGGCGGTGGGAGGAGGGTCCTGAGGCTGCACTGAGGTTAAGGAACCAGATCACTAGGGCACTAGATCTGGAGTCCAGCCTGGAAGCTCAGGGATCCCCGCGAGGCGTCAGCATGTTTTCCACCCCAGATATCTGCTGTATTGAGGTGTAATACCTGCTTAAATTGTGAATGCAAATTTCCTTCTCAATTTCATCTTCTTTTCCAGCCCCTCCCTATCTTTCTTCCTTTCTATTACTATGAGTTATCACACATATTCTTTAATTTTAAAGGATTTTAAAGTTGGGAATCTGCTTGGTAAAGGATCATTTGCTGGTGTCTACAGAGCTGAGTCCATTCACACTGGTTTGGAAGTTGCAATCAAAATGGTAAGAACCTATGTATCGACTTCTCACCTCTCCTAGAGAAGTGCACTACTTGCGATGTCAGAAACTCCTTACCTACCATCCTTTTTTTTTTTATTACGGTGTAAAGAACCCATTGCTCAGGCAGAAGAAGATAGTTTCAGCGCCAGCAATTGCATTACGGATATCTTAGGAGATCCTTGATCATGATTAAATAAGTGTTTTATCTTCATTAATGTTTGGTAGAACTGGCGTCTGTTTCAGTTTTCCATACTGGAGTCATTGGTAGAAATCAAAGAACAAATAATGATTTGTTTTTGATAACAAGAATACATTTGTGCATAGTTCTGTAGTACACTGTAACAATCTAAATTACTATTCTTGTTAGAAGTCAGTCTAACAGGAGTAACAAGAGTGATTAGGAATCATTTATCTAAACCTCAAGGGGAAGGGAGGGGAAATTTTGTTTTGAAGCTTGGCAACATTTTTGTTACTGTAGATGTAATAGTTGTGCTATTAAATTCTGTAAGCTGGAAGAGTGTATTAGAATGCATTGGACAGACTTTTCTGAATGGCTACTCTGCCACGCAATCTGCTAGGTGTGAGGGGCAAATAGATAACAGTAAATTGATCTTATAAAGAAGATAAAAGAGCTTCAGAATAAAGTGCATGTTCGCTTTTCAAAGTTAACTTTTGACAACTTCACAGTTGAAAGTTTATCATCAACATTTAAAATTCTCATGTTATTTTTTAGATAGATAAGAAAGCCATGTACAAAGCTGGAATGGTACAGAGAGTCCAAAATGAAGTGAAAATACATTGCCAATTGAAACATCCTTCTATCTTGGAGGTAATTACAAATTTTATAAAAGTTGCCAGGGATGTTGAATTTGTACATTATAATTTATTCTGTTCTTTTACATTTCAGCTGTATAACTATTTTGAAGATAACAATTATGTTTACCTAGTATTAGAAATGTGCCATAATGGAGAAATGAACAGGTATCTAAAGAACAGAAGGAAACCATTCTCAGAAAATGAAGGTAGGCTGCTTCTCTTTTTTCTTTTTCTTTCTTTACTTTTTTTTTCTAAATATAAATTTTACTTTTTGTAGTTTTGAAGAATGTGCTATTTTGTAATATTTAATAAAACTTTCAATTATTACTTTGGGCTACAAAAGGAGATGTCCCCCATTATAGGAGCCATGAATGCCTATAAAATATGCAAGCATTACAGGAGTTAAGTAAAAGAAATTTGTTATTATCTTTTCCTGAAATTACATTTTAAATTAAATTTGTAACAATTTAGGAGGTATCCTTTCAAATCTAGAAGCAGCTCTTAAGAATGCTGTTGATAACTATAAAATAGTTTCTGCCCTGGCTTGTGTGGCTCAGTGGATTGAGTGCTGGCCTGTGAACCAAAGGATCATGGTTCGATTCCCAGCCAGGGCACAGGCTTGGGTTGTGGGCCCGGTCCCCAGTGCGGGGTGCACAAGAGGCAACCACATATTCATATTTCTCTCCCTCTCTTTCTCCCTTCCCCTCTACCTATCTATCTATCTAATCTATAAATAAAATATTTAAAAAATACAATAAATTAGTTTCTAAGTCAAGCACAAATAACTATTGAAATGACTTATAATAGAAAATGTCAACCATAAATAGATAAAGTAATATAATGAGCCCCCATGAAGTTAAACCTCTCAGCTTTCAAAACCATCAACTCATGGTCAGATTGTGTCATTTTTATCCTTATTCCCCCAGCAGAGTATTTTGAGGTTAAATCATAGACTCCTTTTTACATATAGATATTTCGGCATATATCTTTAAAAGATACAGGCTTTTAAAAAAATTAACCACAGTTATTACCACACCTAATAATCCCTTAGTATCAAATACATAGTCAGTTCCAACTTCCCGAATTTCTTATAAATAACTTTCTTCAATTCATTTCAGGCTCAAGTGTAAGGTCCCTAGAATATCTCACAAGAGATTGTTTTCTGGTTATCTTGTCCTACTGAGATTTCAGGCAAGCTACGAAAGGCAGTTGCTGATAGACTTTTTGTACTTTCAAATCTATATAACCCGTTTGGAAAACAATTCTATTGTCTCTATTAGGAGTTATGGAAATGTTCATATCGCCCTAACCAGTGGGGCTCAGTTGGTTGGAGCACGACACTGTAAACTGAGAAGTCGCAGGTTCAATTCCTGGTCAGGGCACATGTCTAGGTTGTGGGTTTAGTGCCTAGTAGGGGTGAGTATGAGAGGCAGCCTATCTATGTTTCTCTCCCACTCTGCCCCTCCCCCTCCTTTCCCTTCTCTCTCAAAATCAATAAACATGTCCTTGGGTGAGGATAAAAATAGAAAAAGAAATGTTCATATCCTTAAAATAAGGACATAATACAAGTTGTAAATAAATCCATATAAGTATTAACAGTGATTACAGTATTTCTTTAATAATATATATAATAGTGATACCTTTATAAATAAGACAAAGCTTCCAATGCAATAAAGGAAAAGAATTACTAATTTACTTAAAATTAAGAAGAGGTATGACAGAAAACATTGCTAACAAGTTTAAAAGACAAAGGAAGAAAATATTTGTAAAATATATGGCTGACAACTGAATATTAAAAATACAAGTCATACCAGCATGGCTCAGCTGATTGGGCATTGTCCTGCGAAGCAAAAGGAAGCTGGTTTGATTCCTGATCAGGGCACATGCCTGAGTTGCGGCCTGGTTCCCTGTTGGGACGTGTGGAAGGAGCAACCAATCAATGTTTCTCTCTCACATTGATGTTTCTCTCCCTCTCTTCTCCCTACCTTCTGTTCTCTCTGAATAAATACAGAAAATCTTAAAAAATATGTTAGTCATGCCTAAAAAAGAGATAATTGAATAGGGAAATGGACAGGAGATAGAAAATACAAATGGCCAATAAATGTGAAAGATGCTCTAACTCAGTGGTAATCATAAGAATGCCGATTTAAATAAAGAATACCATTTGCCTACTCATTGGATTGAGACTACCTAATATGAACAAGGATGTGCATAAAAATACAGCCTTTTTGAGAGAGCAGTTTGGCAAGGTATTAAAATACTAAATTTTAATCCTTCAACCCAGTGATTCTGCTTCTTGAATTTACCATAGAAAAGTACCCTATAATATGCATGAGAAAACAAGCATGTACAAGAATTTTATTGGTCTGTTTTTTGTAATCTTAGACTATCAGAAATGACCCAGATTTTCATCAGTAGCAATTAAATAAAATGAGCTATGTGTGCTGACAGAAATACATGCAGGAAATAATGCGAAGTGGGGGAGAAAGTAATGAAACTACTGGGATATGTATTTTTATACCATTTTTATACTTGAAAAGCAATTATTATAATTTGTGTAGATTTAAACGTATGTAAGCACACAAGAAAAAGTATAAAAATATATACAAAGTGTTAATAGTGATTGCAGAGGGTTTGGGGGGACATCAGCAGAGCTTTAGCTTGCTTTTTAAAAAACAATTAGAATGTATTTGTGAATTGTTTGTTCAGTTATAAATATTTTCTCTTAATTGCTAGAGACTTCTTGTTAACCTAGTCTATTTACTTCCAAATGCTGATAAAATTAAGCTTCGCTTAAGTGTATATAGAAAACTCATCAGTTAGAAAGGACAAGGGTTAATTAAAAGGAGTGCCTAGTTGTCTTAAAGGGAATTAAAGAATATTATGAACTTATCAGTGTTATTCTGGTTGGTCAAACTAAGCTGCAAGCCAGTGCTCTAATTTTAATACTCTGGCACGTGTACTGGGTTTCATACTATATTCTAAATACTGAATTTTCCAGATTTTCTGAAACATAGGTTTTATGTTTTGCCTTCTAACAGCTCGGCACTTCATGCACCAGATCATCACAGGAATGTTGTATCTCCATTCTCATGGTATACTTCACCGGGACCTCACACTTTCCAACCTCTTACTTACGCGCAATATGAACATCAAGATTGCCGACTTTGGGCTGGCAACTCAACTGAAAATGCCACATGAAAAGCACTATACATTATGTGGAACTCCTAATTACATTTCACCAGAAATTGCAACTCGAAGTGCACATGGACTTGAATCTGACATTTGGTCCTTGGGGTGTATGTTTTATACATTACTTATTGGGAGGCCACCTTTTGACACTGACACAGTCAAAAACACATTAAATAAAGTAGTGTTGGCAGATTATGAAATGCCAACTTTTTTGTCAAGAGAAGCCAAGGACCTTATTCACCAGTTACTTCGTAGAAATCCAGCAGATCGCTTAAGTCTGTCTTCAGTATTAGACCATCCTTTTATGTCTCGAAATTCTTCAACGAAAAGTAAGGATGTAGGAACTGTAGAAGATTCCATTGATAGTGGACACGCCACAATTTCTACTGCAATGACGGCTTCTTCCAGTAACAGTATAAGTGGTAGTTTGTTTGACAGAAGAAGACTTTTGATTGGTCAGCCACTCCCAAATAAAATGACTGTATTTCCAAAGAATAAGAATTCAAGTGATTTTTCTTCAGGAGATGGAAGCAGTGTTTATACCCAATGGGGAAATCAAGAACAAGAAACCAGTAGTAGTGGACGGGGAAGAGTAATCCAAGATGCAGAAGGAAGGCCACATTCTCGATACCTGCGCAGAGCCCATTCCTCCGATAGATCTGGCACTTCTAATAGTCAGTCTCGAGCAAACACATACACAATGGAACGATGTCACTCAGCAGAAATGCTTTCAAAATCTAAAAGATCTGGAGTAGATGAAAATGAAGAAAGATACTCACCTATAAATAGCAACGTCAATATTTTTCACTTTAAAGAAAAGACATCCAATAGTTCTGGGTCCTTGGATAGACCTGATAACGATCAAGCACTGTAAGAATAATTTTATTAAAAGCATTTTACTTTTTCAATAAATATTATTAGTATCAATAAGAAGCTACCTCTAACTTAGGGGGTTTACCTTTTTCTGACATTATCAGATATTCCTGGGGCACTTCTTTACTGTGATTTATATTTCTTAGTAGGAAGAGAAGCAGAATGATGATTTTGAGTTGTGGTTAAGAATCTCTTTTAATATGAGTATATGTGCCCATGAATATATTTGTAGAGTGTGATTGATACTTGGGAATTTTTAGTTCATTTTTTTTATATAAAGCAGGTCTCTAGCGCAAATATCATCTATTAAACATGTTTGGTCTCTAAAGTACTGTAATAGTAATTATAAATAAACATGTAGAGAAAGAGGGAAGCTGAGTCTAAGTGATAAGTATTTGCATTATTGACTGCTCACATAAAGACTAGCTTTGTAGTAAACACTAGTTTTGTAGTGTTTTTTCTTTTTCTGATTTTTTATTTGCATGCTTAAATTCTAAGAGGGCGGTAGCCATATAGAAACATTGTCAGAGTACTGTGTGGATTTTGGCACAGGAGGTGAGCTGCTTAGAGACACTTCAGTTAGGCAAATATTGGTTTCTACAGTTACTTTAAATTTCCAGATATTCAAATAAGAGATCTCCCTTTTTAAAATTTTATCTTAAAAAGTTATTACCTGATAATTTTTTATTAATTTATATGAATTTTTTTTATTTGTTTAGCTCCAGTCATCCTTGTCCAGGAAAAACTCCTTTTCCATTTCCAGACCAGATATCTCAGCCTGAAATAGTGCAACAGTGGTTTGGAAATCTGCAAAAAAATGGTGAGTTTTAAATAAACTATTTGATAAAAAATTATTGGCATGGACACTTAGTAAGCATTGCCCATTTCAATTTGTGTTTTCTTTAAAATATAATGCATTTTCAATAATCCATGTTGCAATAATCGTTAATAATAACTATTAACATGTTTTGAGTATTTGCTGTGTCAGCCACTATTCTTAATGCTTACCATGTATTTTTAACTTCTCATAAAACATATAAGGATGGTATGATTCTTAGCCCGGTCTTGGGAAGGATGAGGAAATTGTGCACAGGGAATAATTTGCCGAACTACACTGCACATAGAGGAGGTAGGAGAAGGGTCCCCACCCAACCATTCTCACTCAGAGACTTTACTCTCAACCCCTGTCCTTGCAGGCTCTCTGCAATAAGCACCTACTATCAGTGCTTGTAAAATAATCAGCAGATGGTTGGCCATATTTTGAAGAAGCTGATGTGGACATCATGGCTACCCGTGGGACCTCACATACACCCATTTACACACCTACTAAAAACCTAAACACTCTTAAACAGCTGTCAACCAAGTCATTATTGTACTTAGCGAGTCTGAAAGTTAAATATTTCTCCTTATTGAACTTGACAGATGCACAGATGATAGGTTGGAAATAATGATGCAAATAAAGGATAGAAGTGAAACATATGGAAAGGAGGGAATTAATTTTTACTAAGTATTATATTACCTCACACAAAGAGCGCACAATATGGCTGTAATTTAAGCAGAGAGTTGTGTCACCTGAAGAGTCTGTTTTTTTCTTTCTTTTTAAATGTATGGTATTTTCAAGAGCCCAAGAGAATTAACTTTTTATGTATATTGTTGAAGATAATAATTCAAGTTTATGTTTTTTAAACTATAAAAGTGCAGATACTTAATCTTGCAGTTAACTTCTTATTGCATTTATAGATATTTTTATTTGGTAGCATGGACATTTCTGAGATGACCTGTCTGAGATTGTTATTATATTTATAATCTAGTAGTGCTGCTGCAATTTTAAAGTACAATATTTATTATAAAATGTTTCTGTCATAATGGGACTAGAGGGCAAAAGAGCACTAAAAAGTAATTTAAGGGAAAATTTGCCATATAAATTTTTAGAGCTTGGCATTTGAAAACTTGTCTTACTGCATTTTATATCATATAATCATTTTTAGAGTTTTAAAAAAATAATGTTTTCATGTGAATATTAAAACTGGAATATAAATGGGAAAAGTTCAATAAGAACTTTTAAAAATGGATGCAAATGCATTTGTGATATTAAATATTAATTTTAAAGCTATTTTATATATTGTGTTTTTTGCTTTTAATAAGGATGGAATAGAGATCTTAGCTTAAAGAGAAACATTTGCATATTATATAGAATGATTACCTGGGAAATCCTCCCATTTCTGTATTTATTGCAGCATTGGCAGTGGCTTGTTTCAGAATTAGTAAGTGACTCTAGAATGACTAGTTTTTACTTTGACTGAAAAATTAATTTCATAATAATTTCTTCTTAGTGTTAAGAATACTAAAGGTATTATTCCTTTGCAACATGGCTTAAAATATCCTTTAAAGTTGCTATTTTATTACATCATATCTTAAACTGCTTATTTCTTAGAGAAATTATGTGCTTTTTTTTGCTAACTTTTTTTCTCAAAAAAAAATATCTGTTATAAGAAACAGGACATTGTTTTGTGTAGGCGTGGCTTTTTCATTATTCCACTCATTTATTCTGTACATATTACAGCTCATTTAAGGGAAACTACTGAGCACAACAGCATTACCCCAAACGGAAATTTCCAGGGCCATCCAGATTTGCAGGACATCTCAAGGAACGCCTGGGCCGGTACAAGAGCCAGAAAGGGCCCTGATGCTTCCGATAATGCGCATTCTGCACAGCAGCTGAACACTGTGAAATACGTGACTGCGTGTCAAAATAAACCTGAGATAATTCAACAAGAACCTGTTTTTGGCTTAGAACCTGTTTCTGAACAAAGCAAGATGAGGGTTTTTGAGCCACCATTGGGTTATCAGAAACGTACCTTACGAAGCATTACGCCTCCTCTGACAGCTTACAGGTTAAAGCCGATCAGACAGAAAACCAAAAAGGCTGTGGTATGTCTGCTATCTTTCAAAGTTGCCGTGTGATGCTTCCTTGTGTTAAGTGGTTTTTGGTATCAAATATGATTTTTGTTGGCTCCCTATAATGTTCCTGTACTTTTGATAAGTGAGTAATAAGCTCATTTAAAAGAAAATAGGCTGAGTAGTTATGGGATAATGGCTCTTGTTTCCTTCTACTTTAAAAATGGTGACTTGCTACTGATACGTTTTGAATATTAAATTATTAATACAAATATTTGCAAAAAGTACTGGTCAGTTACTGCGTTAAGTATTTATTCACAATTCCAGTCACTAAAAGTGATATTTAATACTACCTCTTGCTGTTGTTGTTGTTTTAACATATAATCCAGACGCAAAAAGGTAAACTAGAAAAACATACCTTTTTTAAACATCTGAAACTATTTAAAAGGAGTATGCACAAAAATTAAATTTAGAGTTTAGATAAATGTCATGTGTGATTTGAGAACAGTGATTTTTATTTGTTAATTTTACCCTCATCCCGTTTTCCTGTTTCCCATTTCACCCGGTCTTGCCTTTGTCTGGCTTACTATTGTCTTTTCCGAGTCCTTTTTCTCCGCCCTGCCTTCTGCCCCCTTCCTGCTCACTGGTTATCATCACATGTCGTTACGCCTCCTCCCCTTTGCTCCTCATGTTTCACAGTTGAGCTCAAATACACCTGTGGTCCAGGCTGTTGCAGAGAAGCCGCTATTTTATTTTGACTTTGATTTGTATTTCTGCCATGGTTAAGTACTTTTGTCTTAAGTATTACATATGTCAGCAGTATTCTGGTAAACGAGAATTCTTACTGATTTTGGATTCCTTTGCAGGTGAGCATACTTGATTCGGAGGAGGTGTGTGTGGAGCTTCTGAAGGAGCACTCATCTCAAGAGTATGTGAAAGAAGTCCTTCATATATCCAGTGATGGAAATATGGTAATGTGGGTCTGCTATTATCTCGCACCTTTATCACTCAAGCATTTAGCCTTTCAATTCATCCTATAATGATGGCTTAAATATTTTTAAATCAGTTTTTCTGATAGTGGTAGTGTTTCTGGAATTCAAAAATTGAAATAGGATACTACACATATTTAGATAAATTTGTGTAGATTTAAAAATAATTATAACTAGTAACAAACCTAAACTTCAGGCTTAAGGTTAAAAAGAAAAAAACTTACTTTTAGAGCATATTTAGCATTTTCTGTAAAATAATTTAGTATTACATGTGAACTCTTCATAATTTTAGTAACAAAATATAGTGTTCGAATTTAATGGCATATCATTAGAATTCTTAAAATTTTTTTTGACAGATCTCTATTTATTATCCATATGATGGAAGAGGTTTTCCTCTTGCTGATAGACCACCATCACCTACTGATAACATCAGTAGGTACAGCTTTGACAATTTACCAGGTATGTAAATTTACCAGGGAACAAATTTAGATAACGGACCGCCTATGTGTAAACTCTATATATGCAGTTATCACAAGTTGTAAATACCTGGTGAAATGGGGTGTACCTTAACTACTGCAGGACTTACTCCTAGTCTGTGTTGTAATGGTAAAAACTAACTCTGGAATGTTAGTCCTGAATCATGTTAAAAATTCAACATGTAGTATCTAGTTTTTGACTTTTGAAATCATGACTCTGCTACATAAATGATCATTTATATTTGCAAATTTGATTTCCAGTTCAGCTCCTAGACATGGACTGGGAAAGTAATTACTGAATAGTAAGACTTCACTGAGGTGACAGTTAGAAACAAACAAGAAAACCTGTGTCATATATCTCCATTAGACATCAAAGCAGCCCTGGCTGGTGTGGCTCAGCGGATTGAGCGCCACACTGTGAACCAAAGGGGTGACAGTTTGATTCCCAGTCAGGACACATGCCTGGGTTGCAGGCCAAGTTCCCAGTGGGGGCCACATGAGAGGCAACCACACATTGACATTTCTCTTCCTCTCTATCCCTCCCTTCCCCTCTCTGAAAATAAATAGATAAAACTTTTACAAAAATCGAAACAGGTAGATAAATGACAATGGTTACAAGGAACTGCAAAAATTTACATACGTAAGGTAGGACCATAAAACTATGTCTTATTAAAATGAAAAAGGTTGTATTTCTTTTTTCAAAGTCATTTGGTTCTGATATCTCAGGTAGAAGTCTTTTCATTTCACTTATAAAACTTTCCTGGAATTATTACCTTAGTCATTATAGGGAGGTGAGTCCAAGAGATTTTTTAAATAATCATAATGGTACTCATCAGATTTTGTTATATTTCTTGGAAATTTTATTATACTATCTTTAGTTTTTATTGAAATAATAGAATTATGTTCTAAAACTTTTTTTTCTTGGTACTAGGATTATCAACTTGAATTTTTGAGGCACAATAGAAATATTAAATTTTTATGTAATTTATATGTCAAGTCAGTATTTTATTCTCTTATGATATGTAATTTCTTTTTTCCTAGAAAAGTACTGGCGAAAATATCAATATGCTTCCAGATTTGTACAGCTTGTAAGATCTAAATCTCCTAAAATCACTTATTTCACAAGATACGCTAAGTGTGTCTTGATGGAGAATTCCCCTGGTGCTGATTTTGAAGTTTGGTTTTATGATGGTAAGAGCCATTTTAAAATGGTAATTTTTTTCTCTTTAGTTTATAATTTAATAGTTGTGGATTTTTAAAATTCAAGGCAGCAAGATTTTAAGAGCAATATACGCATACATATTATATATGTGAGTTGAGAAACTCAAATGGACACATACAAAATTGTGAGAATTATAGATGTTTAAAAGGATGGGATTGAACCAGAGAATCCTACTGTTTAATATGTAAAGCTCCCTCCTTTAAGGGATGCTTGCACATAAACTTACACAACACACATATAATTATAGCTGCCCTTCCGTTGTGTTTTGTGTGAGAGGAGTGATTTCTTAAAATGTTCTAAGTATTTCAGACTTAAGCCAGCTATATGCAGACAAGAAAAATGGATGACCCGTATTTACTGAATACTTTGAGAGCCTCCTTTTATTAATGGTCAGTAAATGGATATAAATGATACTGTGATCTGGAAGCCATTATGTACTGGTATAGTAATCAATGTAAACCTAGGAATATTTAAAAAATGAGAAAAGAATAGTTTTCTTCTTCTTTTTTAAGGAGCAAAGATACACAAAACAGAAGCTTTGATTCATGTGATTGAAAAGACTGGGAAATCTTACACATTAAAGGATGAAAGTGAAATTAATAGCTTGAAAGAGGAAGTAAAAATGTATATGGACCATGCCAATGAGGTATGTACTTGCTTACAGGGTTTCATGCCAGGTCACAGTGATGACAGATGACAGGGGAAGTAATGACGGAGGGCACTCTTCTTTTCAACCAGGGCCATCGTGTTTGTTTAGCGCTGGAATCCGTAATTTCAGAAGAGGAGAAGAGAAGTGGGAGCGCTTCCTTTTTCCCAATAATCATAGGAAGGTAAATGAAAAATTTTTAAATATGGCTAAAATATATAGGAAATGTTTTAAAAAAACAGTTTGGTGTTTACAATATGAACCTTCTTTACCTTGCTGTAAACTAAGCTGTAAGGGAATATGCTTGGACATTTCTTCCTCCTGCAGAAAACCAAGCAGCACCAGCTCACCGCAGGCCTGGTCACCCCCTCCTCCTCCTAAGGATCCAAACCACCCGATGAGTAGAACGATGGTCAGTAATGCTGCTTCTCCGAAACAGGCACCGGCACTTAATCCTTCTGTGAGTGTTATAAATATATGTCCCTTCTGTCCCTACAGCTCTTCAGTGATTGCCTGATGCCCTCGATGTCAAATCGAAAGTCCTTTATCGCCTTCCGTATATACCTTACATACTCTATTATCACAACCTACTTACTTTTCCAGCCTCAGACTGACCTACTTTACCCCATGCTTTCTGTGTCTGAGCCTCAGAAGCCTTCTTTTGATTTGATGGTATAGGTCAAACTCTCAGAGCCTTTTCACATGCTGTTCATGTGACCGGGACTGTCCTATGACCCGTCAATGGCTAATTCTTTCTCATTGTTCAGATCTTACTTTAAATGTTACCTCAAACAGCCTAACCTCTTTTCCCCTTGGGAAATATTAATATATTTACATTAAATTAGATATTGTTTTGTTTTTACTTGTAAAGTATCATTAACTACCTTTATATCCATAATAGGCTCATGGTTAAATAGATGTGTGTGTATACATACCTGTGTGTATTCACACACACACATACATACATACATACTATAGTTGCATCTGTGAAAAATTGTACCTTGGGGAAAAAGGAAAAGATATTTACCAAAATGAAAACAGCAATTGTGTGATTTTTTTCTCTGTATTTATTTTTCTCATCTGTGCTTTTCTGATTTTCCATAATATGGTCATGCTTTAATTTTAAAATGTTGTTGTTTAGAAACCTTATTTAAGCTAATAAAAAAATCCAGTCATTTGCCCTGGCTGGTGTGTCTCAGCGGATTGACTGCCGGTTCGATTCCCAGGCAGGGCACATGCCTGGGTTGCAGGCCAGGTCCCCAGTGACCAGGGTGGGGGTGGGGGGCAGTGCTCTAGAGGCAACCACACATTGATGTTTCTCTCCATCTCTTTCTCCATCCATTCCCCTCTGTCTAAAAATAAATAAAAAATATATAAACATTTTACAAAGTAATCATGCTTTTGCTAGAGTTGGCCTCTAAAGATGCTTTGGTATAATATCTTCCTGTCTGTTACTGTTTGTAGATGGCTACAAATGAAGGACTTGGCCTTACTGCTGCAGCTTCTGGAACAAACACCCCTTCTAGTAGTCTAAGAGATTGTCTTCCTAAATCAGCACAGCTTTTGAAATCCGTTTTTGTGAAAAATGTTGGTTGGGCTACACAGGTGAGCAGTTAATAGGAAAGTGAATTTTCTCATGAATTTCTTTGGTTTCCACAGTGATTAGACAATTACCCAAAAATATAAATTACTTTAAAGAGTTCTCTTTGCAGGAAAGTTTTAACACCTTTTTTTAGCATTGGTTGTATCATTAAAAATTGAAACATTTTTAATTTATAGACAGTTGGAAAACTCTAGATATTGATAACAAATTGCCTGCTAGGGCCTGGGTGGCCTGTTTTTGCCTTTGCTTTTTAAAGTACAGGTCATGATAATGGCTAATTGTGCAGACTTTAGAATGATGTTCAGGGCATTTTAAATTTTAGAAACTTGGTAACCTTTATTACTAGAATAACATTTATTTGGCCAAAAAGGATTTCTGCATTTGGGAGTTAAATCCACCTTGAGTTTCAAACTTGCAGAATTTGGCTCAGGTGTGGAAGTGTATGTGCACACTAACAGCTCGAAGCCTGGGGGCTTCTGAGCACAGCACATGCTACTTTTACTTACCAGCGAAGTACAATGCAGCCTAGTCCTTTATGGAGGTAAAGGGAGGGGAACCCAACATTTGTTCACTACTTGCAATGTATCGTCTTTTCTTCCAGATAAAACCTCATGTTGATGTTATCTCCTTTGATACGCAGTTAAAGTATGGCTCACAGTGGCTGATTGGCTTGTGCTGCCCTAGTTAGTAGGCGGAGGATGGGTTTAAACCCAGGTCTCTGACTCCGGAGTCCATGTCACCTTCTCTGTTCTCTGTTTGGAGAGCATGTCATAAATATCAGTGACTAAAGGAGCAGGTTTCAAGCCTAAGATAGATCCTCCGGCAGAAGAGAAATTCTTGTCACCCAAGAACAAAGAATAGAGGGAAATCCTAATTTAAGAAGTATTGCTTTTGTAAATTCCTAAATCTTTTCTTGGTTAGCAAATACTATTGGAAAAACAACAATAATAAAAAAACTACTTCTATGTCCTGATGGAAACAAATGGGAAACAGGATTCATTTAGAATAATTTTAATATTCTCAAACCCTAACTATTAAAAGAATAGTCTGAAAACGACATGCATTTTCTCAATGCTACTTCCATCAGAGCTCCTGAGAGAGGGGCTGTTTTCTTTTTTTAAACTATACGTAAAACCTGTTAAACATGAGTACGTTTTAAGAACCTTAAAATCCTCTTTAGTGATTCCTGACACTTGTTTTTCTAGTTAACTAGTGGAGCTGTGTGGGTTCAGTTTAACGACGGGTCCCAGCTGGTCGTGCAGGCAGGAGTGTCTTCTGTCACCTACACATCACCGAGTGGTCACACAGCTAGGTAAGCTCTTAAAGCATGAGGTTGAGATCCAGGTCTTTGCTCTAAGTTTCTCTGTACATTGAAATGATGATGTAGTAACTTACTGTTTTCACTTTGACAATGCTTATGTTGTTTAAAGTGTTAATTATTCTTAGGAGTTTTTTTATAGTCTATTTAATGCAGTCTGTAACCTACATGAATGCGGGGTAATTGTTATGGAAAATCTATTCCAAGTGGTTAAGATTCCTTGTAGCCTTATTCCACAGCCTTACCAGGTTGGTTGGCCCTTTTCAGAAATAAACAGACTTCTAAGTTCAAAGTAATATACCTAAATGATTTATGTCAAAAACCATAGAAGCTAGAATTTTTTCAAAGAGCCATTTTTTTCCTCAAATGAAAGGCTGTATTCTTATCTAATATAATTAGTGTTTGAAACATGTTTTTGAATGTGCATGTTCATTCTGTATGAAAAGATGTGCCAGACACCATGCAAAATAATGAGGAGTCAGGCAATAGCAAAATTAAGCCATGGTTTGGTTTCCACATTTCAAACAGCAACTTCCTAGAAAAGGCTGGGTGACGGTGGTGCTATTACAACATGATCCTTTATGAGAAGTGCTTATCGTGAGGGAGTTACTTGAGACAAATATAACTTGCGGATATCTACCATCTGATTTTTTTTTGTTAAATGTGCATGTGTGCAGTGATATCATTTAAAGAACTACTCATGACGCCAGGGGCTTTCTTTAGTAAGCTCTTTCAGATACTCCAGAAAGTGGAAGGATGCAGATATAGGAAGGGGGGACCCCCCCCAAAATAGAATTATCTTCTATAGGGCTGGCCCCTTGTAGTGTACAGGCTTACCCTGCTAAGGGAATGTTCTAGGAATCCATCTGTATCAGCATACCAGCTGGCGTTGTTGTGAGAGGCTGCGTTTACCTTCAGTGAATTTTTTTTAAAGACTCAATGCGTTTGCCATTTCATGATGGGTCATTTACCAGTGCATCTGTCCAGACCCTGCTGAGTGTTCAGCATGACCTCATGCCCCCCTCCATTTCACCTTATCTTGCCCCAAGCAACTTTTTTGTTTCCCCTGATGAAAAAAGTCTTCAAAGAAAAACATTTTGCCAGTGTGGAAGAGATGAAACAAAAAATGGCAGAAGCACTAAAAGGCATCAAAATCGTCAAGTTCTAAAACTTTTGAGCAGTGAAAGAAACGTCTTTACAGGTATATTGCATGACATGGAGAGTGCTTGGAAGGTGACTGAAGTTTAAACAAGAAAGAATACACAATTTTTTATAGTAAATTCTGGGTTTGTTGGGGTCCCCCCATGTTCCAAAGATAAATGTGCAGTTTTACTTGATATAGTCATTTGGAAGTTGTTTAAAATTTGAATAGAAATGTATTTATACCTGTTTAGCCTATTATTTTTCTTTGATTAAGACCTACAATTTAATGAGGAATCCAGATCTTCAAGTTGCTTTAGACATTATCAAGCCAGTTTAAGTTTTTCAGTCAATTTCTTTTTATTATTTAAATACATTTTAGTCGATTTTGAAAGGAAACAAATTGGTTATGCATAACTTGATTTAGGTATCTAGTTTAATAAATAAAATTTTGTATAAATTTTCTGAGATACCTCTGCCAGTTGAATTTCTGAAAAGTGTAATGTGACTTTTTGTACTCTTATATGAACCAAGTAATTAAGTAATGTTTTTGTCTTTTTTTCTTTTGCTTCACTTAGATATGGAGAAAATGAAATATTACCAGAATACATCAAACAGAAATTACAGTGTCTTTCTTCCATCCTTTCAATGTTTTCTAATCCAACTTCTAGTTTTCACTGATTAAAGCTCCTTTTAGATGTATGTTTAATAAATAATGTTTTTGTTGGCTTTCAAGGAAAGTGGCTTTTTCTTATTTAAAATAACTTCTTCAGAAAGCCTCTCTGTATAAGAGATTTTTAATCTGTACCATAGTGAATGCATTCCAATGAGAGAACAAAGCACAGTGAAACTTAGGTCACTTACAAAATGTAGACTAAAATGAGACACCTAACTTTGCTTTTAACACATATACCCCAAAACTTACTGTGTTCATGTATTTGTATTGAACAGTCTTTTAAAAGCAAAAATATAACTGGTGTGTGGTATATTTGTGCTTTTGTTGTTTTCCCTACTTCTCAGACATGTTGAATCATGAACAAAACATGGAGTTTTTGAATATGTAAATAATGTATATTTATGTTATAAGTAACATATGTAAACATGTATATTTGTTTTATATTTATTTTTGTAGTACCAGTTTCTGGTGAAGCATTTCTGCCAATGCATTTTATATAAAAGTGATAATAATAAATACTGTGATAAGTTACTTCATCTTTTGACTTATTTAATTACTTATTATAAAATAAGTTACTAGCAAACTTGTTTTTAAATTTTGTTACCTGTTTGTTTAGGAGGAGCTGATTAAATTTTAAAAATTAATTTTGCAGATGGTAAATACAGTTTTACTACCCTTACCTGAAAATATGTGTATATTTTAACACTGAAGAACTTAATGCAGTTAAGTAACAAGGAATGCCTGAGAGTGAGACAGTCGTGCTTAAATATGGTAGAGACTGTTTAATGGTTCCTGCTGATTTTTATAATCAGAGAAACTGTGGAAGCAATTCTGTTAAGTTGATATGAATACCCAGTGACCCATTTATTCAACATTGTTTTGAAGCTTTTTGCCTAAGGCAATGAGAAAAATAGTTTGGAACATAAATTGCAAAGTTAACATTAATGAGAAAAAGACAACCCAGCAGAACTCTGGGAAAATGATATGAGCAGATGATTCACAAAGGAAACCCATATAGTGGCTCCAAAGGATATATGCTCAGCATTTACAGTTAAAGAAACGCAAAATTAAAATTATTTCCTTTTATTGGAGATAGATTAAAAATAATAAAGGAGCAGGGCATTCTCATATGTTGATTAGAGTGTAAATGATAATCTAATAGATATTTGGCAGGATCTATTAGAATTAACATCTGTTAGTACATTGCTAACCCAACTTTGGTGAAGAAAATTATATAGGCCTTTCTCTTAGGAGGAAAAAACAGCATAAATAAGAATTTCCCTTTAAAAATGGAAATAATTAAGAGTTCCTAGCTAAATTTTGAAGGCTAAAAACTCAAATATTTGACAGAATTTAACTAGGTATATATTTTACAGTATCTTTTGGTCTTAATGTGTCTGTTTCAGGTAGTTCTCTAATACATAACATATAGCTAAATTTTGTTTTTTAATTCAATCTAATAACCTCGTTTGTTTGCATTGTCATTTTTTATTTTACTGTTTGACATTGCATTTCTAGTACATTGATGTCTACCAACTTATTTTGTGCCTTCTACCTCAGTTTTCTTTCTTTTCTTTCCTGCCTTTAATCCCGTTGATTCTTTTTATCAGTTCTCTTCAGGAGAGGGGTATGGTGGTAGTTTGTCAGTAGGTAGTGTTTACGGGAGAACGGCCGTGACAATATCCACAACCGCACGCATCCGTGTGCTTCGTGCTGTGCCCGCCTGGAGCCACGCGATGCTCACCCACGTTTAATGCTACGAATGCTCGGCGGGTTCAGACGTTGTTGGTCTCATCCCTCCTTCAGAAGGTCCTTCTCTCATTTGCCACCTAGTTTTAGCATTCGTTGATGACTGTTTGCCCAAAACTGCTATTTCACTGGGGGGTTGCTGATAGATATTTGCCTAATTCTGTTACTCCATTTGTATTTATTAGCTTGGATTACTCTCTAAAAAATAACTCATCAGTATTCGATTACCCTGAAGTTTAGGGACAGGAAAGGCAGCATAGATGCTTGAGTCTTTATTTACTAGTTTTCAGAATAAAGAATTAAAGCTCTCCCAACCTCCAAAGGTGACCAAGGAGTTTATCTTTAGTATCATTATGAACTCAGATTTTTACACACTTGATGTGTTTAAATAAATGGCACATACTGTTGTCAGTGCTTTGACTGCTCTGTTTTTGGCCAATAGGAGCCCCTTTATTTGACTGTCCTTCGGCAAGACTCTAGGCTTTGATAGCGCCCTTGCTTTCTGGCACATGACGTCTCGTTTCTACAAGGAGCCCAGGATTCTTCTGAGAGACCATGTTATCTTAAATGCTTTCCCATTTCTCTTAAAGCACCAAATATTTAACATGGTGTAGTACCCTGCTTCCTGATACGCTTTCACAAGCACATTATCTTTGTAAGTGAGACACCAGTCCCTTCAGTGCTCAAGTTATTAGTAGGGCCTGTGTTGCCTGAAGAAGCTGCTACGCCTGTTTCCCATGATGGTGCATGTGATACTTTCCAGGTTGCAGTGATACAAAAACAGCTGAGAGATGCAGGTAGTGGATAAATAGTGTACTTGTCAGCTCAGCAAACCTTTCCTTGCTGAACCATCCCCGTTTCCTTCTAGTTATAAGTCTGTTTCGTCCACGTAACTGAGATGGGCCTCTTCCCCCCTTCCTCCCCCGCACAGACTGAATGCATGATCCAGGCCTGGCTTAGAGGACCCCATCCTCTGCCCATCTGGCCAGTTCCAGGATGGGTATGCAAGCGAAACTCGGAGCCTTTTCTGGCCTTCTGCCCTAGCCATTCTGCTCTGAAACTGTGAGCTATCCAGACATAGTCCTCTGACGTTCCTGTTCAGGGCCGCTCCGCGGTCATTCACCCGTAAAGCTCCCGGTGCTGCTCTGTCTTCGTCCTTCCCTCAAGCAGAGTCATCTGTGTGACCGTCGGGCTGGTGCCTGACTTTCTGCCCCAGGGGCTTGCATTTTGTTTGCTGCTGTTCCCAACGATGTCATGGTGATTACATATGTTTGGAAGTATGAATAAGTAACATTTTAGGGATCATGGTAGATAGATAATAATCTTTTTGTTAGAAAATGCACAATCACAAGGTAAAATACATTAAATTACAAATAAATCTGCAGCAGTCAAAAATACCCAAAATATCCTCTTAAAATAATTTATTCTTGAGCAGATAGTTTATCCTCATCAAAACAACAAATTACATACATATTTTATTTTACTTATGCAAGGGAAAAGTTTTATACAAACTGGAGTTTATTTTAAATGTAACCAAACTTAGGAAGGTAGCATGAAGTTTTGTGAATTATAAATCCCTACAAAATATGACAATCACTCTTAACAAACTTAGGTTTTCAAAACATCTTTTCTTAAATATATACTACTTTTAGTTTTTTGTACATTTGGGTTTCCTATCATCTTTCTCAATTTATATTCAACTTGTCCCGCTTAACACCTCAACTAGGTGATTTGTTCCTCAAACTTGACTGACCTGTCAACCCCATGTTACTTCCTCATCTTTTGTGCCAAGGTAGGCACTGGCATGATCCCCCAGGGAAGACAGTGTCCTCAATAAAAACATCGTAGTCATTTTTGAGAGTGTATAATTTACCTGCAGTATTATAAATTTTTAGAAGTTGGAAGCTTTTCTATGTCATATTCTTGCACGGAAACGGGCTAATCGTTGAGCTAAGGCAAAAGCCTGTCAATGCGTATCAAATTATATTTGTCAAATACTTATGCTAATCAGAATCACTGGTACAGGTAACTGAATGTACTCTACAGTTAGCAATTAATTACCGGTTACTGCAAACTGGGCTGTTTTCCTCACTATGAAAAACCATAGTGGCTAAGAGTGTGGGCTCTGAAGACAGACTGTCACTTAGACAAGAACTTTAGCTTTTCTGCGCCTCTATTCCTTCACCTGTAAAATGGAAATCATACCTTTACTCTAGGAAACCGAGAATTAAACTGTACATTACACATTACCCAGGATATGAACTCTATAGATTTTCACTGTTACCATTTTTTATCATTATCATTATCATTATTTCTACCATGCACAGCACCTACACCAAGGGTGGATTACAGCACCCCCAAAAGGTAAGACAGGAAGAGCTGTGAAGCATCAGGGAAAAGGGGTCCCAGGAGGTAGCCAGACAGCCAGAAAACTGGCTAGCATTCTGATAAATCTAGCTGAAGCAGGGTCTTGCTACAGGAGGTGGAGAGGAGTGAAAACAATCTCTAAAATGTAATCATAGGATTTCTGCCAGGTTCAGCCTTCTATTACAGCTGAAGAAGTTGGATTTAAGAGACAGCAAACCTCAGTAGCAAAAAAGCCAAAACAATCCAATTAGAAAATGGGCAGAGGATCTAAAAAAGGATTTGCCAAAAGACCACACGCAAATGTCTAACAGGAACGTTAAAAAGGTGCTCCACATCACTAATCCTCGTGGAAATGCAAGTCAAAACCATAGGAAATACCTCCTCGCACCTGTTTCTTTGTGTGAGTGTGGTCTGTATACATACATACGTATTAATACATAATGGAACATCATTCCATTAAGGAAGCAGATCCATTTGTGATGACATGGATGGACCTGGGGCATTCTGATAGGTATGATATCACAGGTATGTGGAGTCCCAAAGGGCTGAACGGTTGAGGCAAAGAGCCACGTGATGGCTGCCAGGGTCTGGGGGCGGAGGGAATGTGGAGACGCTGGTCAGAGAGGACAGGCTCGCTGTGCTAAAATGACTGAGTTCTGGGGATCTCAGGAACAGCTGGATTACACAACCTAAAAGTTGCTGCGAGAGTAGATACTACCTGTTCTCACCACGAAAAGGAAATGGTAATTACATGATGTGACGGAGGTATCGCTAATGCTAATGCTAATTGTTCTAGAGTCTGTAAGTGTACCAAATCAACATGTACACCTTAGACTGACACAATGCTGCATGCCAATTGTATCCCAATAAAGCTGGAGACAGACAAACAAGACACGGAGAATATACCCAGCTACAAGCCGAGGACAGAGGCCTTGGAAGAAAGCAACCCTGCCAATACTCGATCTTGGACATCCTACCTCCAGAACTGTGAGAAATAAATTTCTGTTGTTCAAGCCAAAAGCAAAACAAAACAAAACACAGTACCAGAAACTTAGTATAAAGTGCAGGTCATAGTGTTTACTCTCAGATTTGAAGATATTTATAACTTACAGTAGAAAACATTTAGAAAAATACTGAGAAACAGCTTTACTTTTTGTGGTAGTCATGATTATGCATGCACATATTTCTACACTAGTTCCTTGTATCAGCACCCGACTCACGTAGTGACAGAGATGTGCACACGCAGGCCTTGTTCGTAAGCACACTCAGTAAACCGTAACATGAAAGCCATCTTGCCTCAAGTATTTGCTGGCCTGACTGTACTGGGGCTGCCGTGGGCCGTCCAAGTGTGAAGTTCTGCAGGTCTGAACAGCTGTGCAGACAGAGACGAAAACTGCTGTGTCTGCCCTGCCATGGCTAAGCGACGGGAAAAATAAATAAAGTGATCATTTTCCTCCAGAATTTAAGGAGGTGGAAATGCCAATAATAATAAACAGTTTGCCGTTCAGTATGTGTATACAGTAACATACCTGGCTGATGTTTCTAAAGTGAATTACTTATTAGCACTTGAAAGAAAAAAGTATCCCTACTAAAGGCAGTGAAATCCATCTTGATTTCTTCATCCTCTTTACTGCTAAAATATTAGAATCATTCTTACTCGTCTACTAAAATTAAGGGTTACTCAGTGAGATAAGACAGAAGGGGCATTAAAAATAACTTAAAGAAGGTAAGGTGGGAGGCAAGTCAGTCATGGTAAGTGGAACAATTAAAGAGTCATGATATTTGTTTCATAAGGAAACTTGATAGAACAGAAAATACATTTTTAAATAAAAAGTAGCTATCTTTGAATAAAAGCTATTTAGGTAAACAATTTCTGTAATTTCATTGTGTATAGGTAATGCTTTCAAAATCTCTACTATGGTTTCACCGCACAGATATTCTCTCATTATTTTAAATGACGCCCCTGCAGTTTGAATTAAAATGCAATTTCACATTGTAGGCCATTGTTCATTCACTCATGAGTTCATGGAACCCCCCAAAAGGTGTTGAATGAAGAATATTTCTTTTCTGACAAAAGAAATTATGATCCAGAATGTTTTTTATCTTACTATTCACAATTACTCACAGAGTTCCCTGTGTTATTCAACATATGTTCTTGTTATTCAAAATATACGATACTCGAAGCCAGACTTTCGACCCGGCTGGCAGCACCGTCCAGCAGAGCCTTAGCGAAGGGAGTCCCACGCAGCAAGCACTTTCCTTGCCAGCGTTAGCTAGCTAGGTCACTCTTGGATATTTCCGTGCCTTACAGAAAAGGCCACGAGTCTTCTGTAAACTGCTCCCAGGAGTGTGATGGTGAGCACCACTATTCCACAAACAAGGCTGAACGCCCATCGAGGGCCCCAGGAAGTGTACACCTGGCTGATGTACACAGGCCCGAGAATCCGCGCTGCGCTTCCAGAGGCTGTTAACCAGCCCATGTACACGCCCTGCAAGGTGGGGAGGAGAAGAAGCAGATTGATATTCAGGTTTTTTATGTTAAAAACAAGGGTGATGCTGTGGGAAGCTCACAGGAATCACATTCTCCATCTTTTATTGAATTAAATATAAAATGACTTGCTACAAATAGAGCAAATAATAAACAAAAACTTATCTGATAGAGTCAGGGTAGGAAAAGTGAAAGTAGTGGAAAGGAACAAAGTATCTGCCGAAGCCCTGGGAACAACAGAATTTATTAATTTACCTTTTGGGCATTTATTTTGTACTTCCTGTCTTCCAAACACCGTGTTGGGTGCTTTACACATGTTGTTTCCAGTGTCTGCAAATGCTTATGGGTGTTACCCCACTTAACGAATGAGGAAGCTGAAGCTCAGAAAATTCAAGCAGCTCTGACGAGAGGTTCGAAGCCATGCCTGCCTGACTCGGCTGCACCGCCTCCCACGAGCCCATGCGCCGCTCCTCCAACGCCAAACCCGAGGCTGTCACCCATACGGGCTGCCCAGGGATGTGCAGTGCGGCTTTCCTCCCAACTGTGGTTTCCCAACTGCCGCCTGGCTTCGGAATGAGTTTCAGAGCTTTATGCTTCAGATATTTTTTCTGTGAAAATGATTCTGAGCTCATAATCTCTGAATTCAAGAGATCTTTAAGTTCTTGGAGTACTTTTTGTTCAGTTTCAGCATACGAGTCCTGTAAGTACTTTTAAAAAGTTGTGGGCTTTTAAAAAATTTGAAATGCTAAATATGATTTTGAAAAATCCCCCATATCAGTTTGTGTGAACACAGAGAATGGTAGCACAGAATGTGGGTGCTTACAAGTGTATTTCACTTAATCGCAGTGCCAGGGAACTGACTCACCTGCGGCTGTGGTCCCAGAAGTTTTGAATATAAGGTATAGGACATAACGTTGCAGGATGGATAGCCAGTTCCAATAAGCACAGCTGACGTGAAGAACTGGGCCAGATGGATCATGGGGGTGTAGAGGCACCAGGCTTGTTCAATTGGGCAACCAGTCGGTTCTTCACTGTGATCTCTTGGAAACTTCCAAAGAGTAATAATAATTTCCCCAAATGTGGTATTAGGGATTGAATTATTATGCAAATCTGTAAAAACAAATGGAGCACAGTGTATTCCTTGTGAATTTTAGGTGAGTAGCAAAGGCTAACATGGTAGAATTATGCACGGCTGTACCTTCCCACTGCACTTTGGGAAGCCGATTTCCCCAAGGTAACAAGACAAAGAAGCCAGCCCAGACGATGGCGAGTCCTCCCAGGAGAACAGCCCGCTCGCCAATCCTGTTAAAGAACAGAAACTCTGTGGTTTGAAAATGAAACATTACCTAGTATAGCGCAGTTCATTACTTTTATCATTTTAAAAACTAAAAATAAAATACTTTGATACTTTTAGTAATAGACCAATTTATATGAATGCTAAATATAATTTCTTCCCACTAAGAGGAACCAGTACTCTAAAACCCAGCTCACTGCAGGTCTGGGACAGAAAACATGTAAGATGAGCCTGGGGCGTCCGTGACTACTGGGTCGTGGTGCAAGGACTCGGAGCCGACCGAAAGAAGCTGGCCCAAAACACGACAATGTGAACACCGGAAACAGCAGTAATGATAACGACTGAGACACAAAAATAATCTATGAATTCATACTATACTAACCTAAAATACTGTTGGTCACTTTTAGAGGATGTTAGGGAACCAACTGTTTATTTTAAAAGTCAGTTACTCAGATAAAAGGAAAGAATCACCCTGTCTTTCCTATACAGACTATACCTCAGGATAACCAAATAGTTGGTGACAGGAATATTTCCTTTATAGAAAATGTTACGGGAAATAAATAAATAAATAAATAGAGTTGAAACTTCAGCATTTTGCAATGACCTGTTAATGAATTAATAGGACCTAGCAAATGTCATGGGCCAGTAACATGATTAAAAGATAAATAAAACATGACATTTCTCCTGATGTAAGCATATAACACCACCAATAGAGTATTCCTGCCAAAAAGAACAACTCAAATCTCATCAAGCTTTTAGATCTAAGTACCAATTTGGGGGAAATATATTAGATACAGGAAAGTGTTTTTTTTTTTTTAAAAACCCACAGGAATTCAATCAGTGAGATCCGCAATGTGGGAAACTACAAACTCCTGGATTCTTCAATTTGCAAAGGAAAAAGAGCTCAGTGGAAAAGAAACTTAAGATACTAAGAGCCCCAGTCAAGTGAGTAAGCTGTGAAACAAACAAACAAAAAAAAGTTTAAACAGTAGAGAAAATTCGCATGCTCGTGGGTGTTTGATTATATTTAAAGTCACATAAATTTTTGGATGTCATACTGTCATCATTAACTTTTAGATACACACTGAAATATTTATGGAAGACATGAAATGATGCTGGGATGGACTTCAAAAGAATCCAGGTGTAGGGGACAGGGAATGTGGAGTAGGTGGAGGTATAGACGAATCGAGATTATCCAAGTGTTTATTTATCATTGTTGAAGCTGGGTAATGGATATCAGAGATTCAGCACATGATGCTCTCTACACCTCTGCATATGTTAGAAATTCTTCATAATAAAAGTGAAACTAGACCAAAGGCTTCTTAAAACAAACCCAGCCCTAGCCAGGTGACTCAGTTGGCTGGAGCATCATCCCGTACACCAAAAAGGTTGTGGGTTCAATCCCGTCAGGGCAGATACAGGAGGCAACCTGTCAATGTGTCTTTCTTTCTCCCTCACCCCCGCCCCCACCCCACACAAATCAATGAACCTATACTCAGGCGAGGATTAAGAAAAAAAGAAATCCAAACACTTCCCATCACGCTGAGAACACCTCTAAGGCTTCACATCATTCCAAACTGATCTACTGTATTTCTCTCACTCTGCTCTGGCAAAACTGGCCCTCCTGCTCGTCCCTTAAACACGCAAAGCTCAGTCTTCTCAGGGAGGAGAGTTCTAGGTCACTGCAAGGCTGCTCTCTGACTTCACTGAGGTCTCCACTTGGATATACCTCCCCCAGCATGCTTCCCCTCTCTCCTAACCCCGCCCTGCCCCTCTGCACAGTACTTAGCACCACCTGACTTCTCCTTTGTACTGGCTTTCCCCCCAATAGAATCCAAGCTCTTTGAAGGCATGGAATTGGACAATCGGTAAGAATGCCAGTTAGAAGGACCACTCTACTGTGGCAAGATGTAATGCACCCACTACTTTGTAACTCTGAACATGAGTGTCTCTGTCTACATCTACATCTGGGCCCTCCACTTGTCTCTGTAAGAACCTTCACGGCATCCCCCACAGCACCTAACCCTACACACTAACTCAACATTCATTCATTGATTGTAAAACTTTATTAGAGTTCTAAAGTATTAAAGTATTTTAGTAATAATTAGGTTGTTAGAACTGTCTAAATTCATCTACTAATGTCCCACCCCAGATTATATGAATGAACTAAATTTTATACAACTATTTCCCCCCAAAATGTGTTCTTTACAGTTGGACTTTGACAAAATGCTTCTTTAGAGAAAGTGTTCTGTGGTCAAAGTTACAAATAACTTTTAGAAATGCTACATGCTGTATTTGTCACAATGGTGATAGAATACGTATATACTAAAGATTTAGAAGTTTTAGAGTAAAGAAGTTTAGTAATTTTAACCAGAATTTTCCAATTTAACCATTGAATCTTTGCTGTATAACATATTACCATACAGCAGAACAATGTTTTATGAAATACTTTAAATAAAAATACAAATGTTACATTAGAAGACAATTATTCACTTTGTAAATATCTTGCTTTACTAAATATGCCACATGGTATAGAAATATGCTCTCTTAGTGAACTTTAAATCTGTTTTCAAATGTTCAAGAACTAAAAATGGAAAAGTTTTAAATTATTTTACTAACGCAATCATTTACATTGTCCAATGTTTCATGTTTCACTTTCAAAATACAGACTTGGAACAAAACCTAAGACGTATAACTTACTTTTTGGAAAGCACTTTAATCCCCATGAAAACAACAATGGCCTCAACTCCAAGAGCAGCAAGAATTATCCCATCATATAACACAGCTTGTTCTCGAGTCCAGGCATACATATCCATTGTTAACGGAGTAAGGATGCTGAGAAAAACAAAAAATAAATTATTTTATATAAATCACAGTCATTGTTGCTTAAAGTTGATACAGAATCTTTAATAATGCTATTGACACATTTAAGAATTCATATCCCTTTTAACAATAACGCCAGATTACATAAACAAAAATTTTTACACATTTTTAAAAAATTCTCACTCGAGGAGATGTTTATTGATTTCAGAGAGAGAGGAATGGAGAGCGAGCAAGAGAAACATCCATCAGTTAATTTCCATACGTGCCCTGACCAAGGATCGAACCCACAACCCTTTGGTGTTCAGATGACACCCTAACCAACTGAGCTGCCCAGACAGGGTGTTTAACACATTTTGATGTTACATGCACAAGCTACTAATTTTGAGTGTTAGTGTTAATTTTTTTTTAACATTTAATGATAAAGTAATGTATCTACATTACAAGAAGTTTGATAAAAAAATTAAACCAACCAAAACTACCACTCTACTATAACTAAATAATCCTGGTTATACTTTGGTTTAAATTGGTCTCTTTTCATGAAATTATGTTACTATTATTAGGTTATTAGAATCTTTAGGGATTTGTTTTCTTTTCCTCAGTCTCTTTCATCCCTATCTTTGTGTATATTTTTCACCCTACCTCTGAGTGTCTCTCTTCCTTGACTGTCTCCTTCCTTGCCAATCTTCTTTTCCTACTTTGTCTCCTTTTGTTAACTAGCTACAAAATGGAATTAAAATGTATTTAAAATATCATTCTTTTTTTAAAGGATATTACCATTTTTTAATTTTAAAGTAAGATGAGCCATATGGAACATAGCTTGGCTTTCCCAATGAGTTAAACACAAAATTACCATATGATCCAGCAGTCCCACTTCTGGAGGTAAACCTGAAAGAACTGAAAGAAGGGACTCAAAGAGACACCTGTACCCCAATGTACACTGGAGCATTACTCGCAATAACCAAAGGGTACTCACAACCCAAATGTCCATGGACAGATGAGTGGATAAACAAAGCTGGTATATATATATACACAATGGAATATTATTCTGCCATAAAAATTCTGACACATGCAACAACATGGATGAACCTTGTAAACATCGTAACAAGTGAAATAAGCAAGACACTAAAGGACAAGTGTTGTACCATTCCACTTACAGGAGGTACCTAACACAGGCAAATTCATAGAGAAAAAGTACAATGCAGGTTACCAGGGGCTGGGTGAGGTGGGGTGGAGACTTATTGTTTCATGGGTGCAGAGCTTCTGTTTACAATCCTGAGAAGGTTCTGGAAATGGACAGTGGTGATGGTTGCACAACACTGTGAATATACTTAATGCCATTGAACTGTACAATTAAAAGTAGTTAAGATGTAAATTTTGTTATGTATATTCTACAATGTTTAATGCCCAGAAAGTCAGATAAGCTGAAATTTTCATATATGTCAATAATTTTAAAAACTAAAAAAAAAATCAAGGAAATCCACATGGACTAGCATAAAAATGTGACTGTATTGATAAGGGAATAACCAAATTGTCAAATGATAATATCACATATTCTATGTTGGTTTAATATACATTAACACCCCCGCCCAACGCTTATAGAAAAAGTGTTCGGAAAAAAACATACTGAAATATTAGCGGTGATTACCTCCAGGGAAAGGAGTAAGGGTTGAAATACAGTTATAGTGTTTAGGGTATTTACAGGAGTATACTATATTTTATAATGGAAAGGCATTTTTTTAAAAAGCCATATGTCAATAAAGCCTACACAAGGCAGAGATTTTGTGATGCACTCACTTGTTTCAGGATCAGGGCTTACACAGAGTTAAAACTGCCAGAGTGAAGCCCATATCCATATGTAGGGAGTTATGTAGCTTAAAGTTTAATCATGACAAATTAAAGTTTTATCATTGTATTTATCATAAAACTCAGAAGAAAGGGGGAAGGACTAATGAAACAATCCTTTAAAAGGAAGTAAGATTATAGACAGAGTTAACTACACTTAAATTAGAAGAACATAAAACACTTTTTACGCCATAACAAGAAAAATATATCTGACATAAAGTTTTTGAGAGCATCTGTGTCCCTGAGTAATACTGCATCAAGAAATACAAGTATTTACATAATCTGATTTCGATGAAGACAGAATAAAGCTTACGTTTCAAAAAGGGCAAAGATAAACAGGACCACGAAAAACAGAACATTGGTAACCACAACGGCAACTCGGTCAATATTTCCTTGGGGAACCTGAACTTCATCTGTACTTGCTAGAATGAACAGGAGAAAAACTGTATTATCTACATGTGTTATTTTTATTATGATACAAAGTAGAAATTATATGTAGCAAATTCTATGACTAAACATTTCAAATCATTTTTAGGCTTCAAAACAGTTTAAAAGTAACAGAATTTTTATGACAGAAATAACTTTTAAAGATTTTTATTTATTTACTTTTTAGAGAGAGGGGAAGGGAGGGAGAAAATAGGGGAGAGAAACATCAATGATGTCAGAGATACATCAGTGGGTTGCCTCTCCCACGCCCCCAACTGGGGACCTGCCCACAACTTCGGACAGGTGCCCTCACTGGGAATCAAACCGGTGACCTTTTGGTTTGCAGCCAGGCACTCCACCCACTGAGCCACACCAGCCAGGGCAGAAGTAACTTTTAAATGGTATTTAAAAGTAAAGTAACTTTCCCCAGGAAATATACTTTGCTTCTTTTATCTATAGGAGATACTCTATCTGATGTCACTCAATCCCAAAGAGGAATGTATTTAACAGAATTCTATAAAATTACCTCATACTAAACACATTTGCTTTAAATTTCTATCGCATGGTTTTTTCTTTCTTTTTTTTCTTACCTAAATCTTAAATTTATGAGAATTTCATGAAGACCTGAAATAGTTTATTAAACCAGTTCTCAGTTCTATGATTCACTTCAATGAATATATATTTTATTTTGAATTTCAACAGTATGTGAAATTAGTACTAGTAAATATCCTTGTTATTAACACAATCTTTAAAGTCCTTATGTTATTTATATTTTTGCAAAGAAATATATTTTGCAGAGAACCACCAAGTTAGGATGGTTATTCTAAATTAGGAAGACAAAAATGAGGGTGTTGACTTATCTTGAACAACGCACTCAGTACAAACTATTCCTGATATAGTTTGTGCTAATAGTTCAGGAGAAGCATGAGCCAGACTATCTCCAATAATAAATAAGAATTGGAAATAGTCTGCTATACTTGGGGGCAAATAAGCAAGCAGCTTGGACACTCAAATAGGGTCATGACCTCCCCTTCTAATCACACAAAGAAAACTGTAGGAGACTGGCTCTTTGAAAACAAGACAAAGTAATTTTTAACAATGGTTTTAACCCTGCCAATTGTGAACACCTAATAGCTGATATGAGTATGCCTTTTTAAAAAACATTAATTAGGTAACTTTGACCTTAGAAGATCTGCCCTCAATCATTGTATTGTCCTCAGAAGCAAAATCCAAGTAAATACCAAATCCAAGTAAATACCAAATCTAAGTAAATTATTAGAAACACTCCAATAATGTTATAATATTTAGTCAAACAAGTTAATAGTACCTTCTTCAAAATTAACATTTTTACACTGTCGTCCTGAGTCATCCACACGATGTTCTCTTCAAAAGAAAAAACAAAAATATTGTATCCATGGTAGTGTGGTAGAAAAATGGTTTAAATTTATTATAGTTATAGGCATCTATTTTTTCATATTCTGACACAGTGTCTTTTACTGGCTTCTAAGTAATGAAATTATTAGCAATGAGATATAAGGAATAAAATTTAAAAGATACAAGTCATGAATCTTGTTATATTATCATCAAATCTTTTAAAAAATTCATTCAAAAGTATATGTGATCTACTTTAATCAGTATGTGAAGCTTTATAGTGATTTTCAACTTTAGTTGTAAATGTTTTTGGACTCTTGGAAAAAGCACCCCAAATAAATATAATCACATTTTTATAGTTTTAAAAAATTTCTTGTAATAGATAATAGACAGAGATACATTCAAATTAACTTCTGTGTTTAAGGTTGATACTAATCACTACTCTACTTAAAATGCTGCTTTCATGCCATTTCTCTACTTAGAATCCCAGAGTCAGTAAATCAAGGAATAAACCTTAACTCTTCAAAGACCCCATAGTCTGTTCTCATTTATCAGCCTATTATTTTAGTTATGAATATGTGCATTAGCTAATCAAAAAATATGAACACAACTACAGACATCAAATACCACAGGAATAATTATCCCCAGGAATAATTATCTCTACAGATATGCATACAGTACGTAAACAATGATAGTGCTTATTTAATTTCACAATCTACAAAAGTAGTTTTATCATTTCTATCTACCTACCTTAATATAACAAGGATGAGAATAATATTTAAAACTCCCAGGATGGCACCAAGTAAAACTGGTGCTGTGTACATGTTTATCTGAAGTTGGATAGCCTCCCATGTCACGCCCTTTTCTCCAATGAGTGCAAAACAGGTCTGGAAAACTTATTGAAATAAAATGCACACAGGTGAATTATTTGGAAGACACAGATTGAAAAAATGTGAAAGATGTTTACCACAAAATTGGAAGTCACATCATGAAATCACTCATCTACATCACGTTTCCCAAAAGAGGGAAGAAAATTGGTTCCGGAAGAGGAGGCAACAAATGTACTTTTTATTAAAGCACAGATATGCCTACGGTACATAAACAATATACAGTACATCTGTGGTATTAAAATGTTATGCCATGGAGTGATTAGGGGAAAAAATGTCCAAAAAGACTCCTTAGGGGGTCAATAATGAAAAAAAAGATTGAGAAACAATCATGTATATGAATTCACGAAGGATTATATCTAAACTTGTTAGTAACTTTGTTTTCCCCCCCAATCTCTATAAGGAATATAAATTATACAATTTCTTCCATAAATCAATTATGAAAGTTTAATCAATTTCATTGTAAGTATCACATTTTAAGTAAATATTTTGATATGTTACTGTGTATATGGTATTAAAATTATATACATTTAATATTTTAAATCTGGTTTTGCAGCAAAAATCAGGTTGGAAGAATACTAGTTTGCTCTTTTGATTTAGATTCTGTAATCTGGCTCTTCAAAAAACTTAAATGTCATTTTAAGGTGAGAATTAAGTAAGATACTGCACCTAAAGCAGTATCTAAGTAGACCAGCATCTAGTACACACCCATTAAATATTAGTGCTTGTTGATGTGGTTATTTTGGGGAAAGTCATCTAATCTTTTCAGGCTTACAGTTACTCATCTATAACGTAAAAGGTTTAAACAAAATAATCTTGAAAATACTTGTTAAGTGGTCAAAATATTTACTGAGAACTAAGTGTATACCAGGTACTGTGCTAGATACTGAGGGTACAGTAGTAAATTACAAAGGCTCAGACTATGGCTACATATTTCGTGTTATGGCATTAGATCCAAAGCTACATTTGTATTTATATTTTACTTCAGAATACTAAAATGAAACATTAGCTATTGATGAACGAATCAGAATTAAATCTGTTCAACTTTTTCTGGGTTAAATAGAAAGAAATAATAGAAATTGGTGTGATGGTGCCATGCTGTAAAGTAATGAAGTGACGATCTTCATAGCTTCAATTTTCTTTTTTTTTTTTTCAAGAATTTTTATTCATTTATTTTTAGACAGAGGGGAAAGGACAGAAAGAGGGAGAGAAACATCAATGTGCGCTTCTCTCATGCACCCCCTGCTGAGCACCTGGCCCATAATCCAGGCATGTGCCCTGACTGGGAATTGAACCTGCAACCCTGTGGCTCGCAGACCGCACTCAATCCACTGAGCCACACCAGCCAGGGCTTAGCTTCAATTTTCAATGCTTGAGCCCATTATATGGTTTCAATGTTATTGTAAGTGTAAAACTTACTAATTTCTCAATTCAGCAAAAAATAAAATTGGCCTTGGGGAAGTATTAAATAATCATTACTATTTTTTTTATACTCAGCTAAAGGATGACAGCTTTGGAAGAGGAAGAAAATACAAGTCTTTTAAAAATTCTCTAATTTTCTTCAACATTAGAAAAGACTTAAACGTATAGGCAAAGAACAAAAGGGTAAAGAAACTCCTGTAACTGTCCTTAAATCCTTCAGTCAAAAAAATATGTTTCTAATAAATGGGAAAAGAGCAAGTGCTAGCAGATAGGTCAAACTAAATGACTATTTAACAGAACATATATTTTGGCGTCAGATCACGTTAGATTTGAACCTTAGATTTCCTCTTTACTATCTGGCTGACGTTGGAAATTTACTTAGATTGCCTATGCCTTGGTGACCTAGTTGTAAAAAGGGACTAATGTCACTTTTTAGAGGACAGGAGTTAACATAAACACAGGGTGGGGCAAACGCAGGTTTACAGTTGTTCATATGAAAAATAATTAATAAATAATAATACAAGAATAAACTCTTTGTGTTTCATGTACAACTGTAAACCACCTTTGCCCCCACCCTGTAAAGAGCCTGGCTTCACTGCTGGATCCAAAAATATCCGTTTCCCTCCCTTCCGCTTTAGCTGTGAGGTTTTATACTTGGATTTCGTTTAACATTTGAACCACAAAAATGTTCCCAACTCAGATTCGAGGGATGAGTTTGAAAAACACCTACCTGGACCTAGAATAAAACCTAAGGCTTGGCACGCACTTATGTTTGCCATGGAACTTGTTCTTTCCTGAAGAGAAGTAGCACCAGCAACATATGATCTAACAACTGCTACATTTCCTAAGAAAAGACACAATAAAAAATAAATATCCTTCAGTTGATAAAAGCCAACTTAATTTGTCTTTATACAGAGGAAATATTTACAGTATAGTCATGCTTCCTCTATATGTTCATAAAAAGCTTATTAAGGAAATACATCAATTAACAGAAAATACTACTTGTAGTAATATGAAAACACAGTTAAATATCTAAATGATTAAAAATGGCATCTTAAGAGTGTTAAACTATTTTTCATCTTCAAATACTAAGGAAGCACTGAGTGGATGGCATACTACTGATTGCTACAACTATTTTTAAAAGATGTCACAAACTGCATGTGTAGACCTGTAATACAAGAAACAGAATAAGAAATCCACTAATAACTCAAAAACTTATTGAGTACTTACTATGTGCAAGAGACTTTGCTAGGGGCCAAAGAATACTATGAATAAGTCAAACTGTCTCTAATTACAAACATTTACTTTCTGATTGGTGATATAAGATTAAAAAAAAAAAAAAAACAGCAACAGCACAAAACAGCTTATAAGCAAGGGGCAGGGTGGCCTAAGAAAGTTCATGGGAGATGTGAAACTTGAGCTAAATCTTAAAGGATGAAGACTGATGGGAACACAAGAGAGAAATTACAGGTAAGGGAACATCAGCAGCTGAGGAAAAATGATAGGAAGATATCTTCATGTTGGGAACCATAGATCAATCACATGTTAAGATCAATCACATGTTATGAGACTGAGAAGGGGTGACATCGGGTGAAACTGGGCCATATATGTCAGGATGAATATGAATCTGACACAACCGAACATACACATACATACATACATACATACATATATATTACCTGCTCCGAACCCCACCAATCCGCGAGCAGCCAACATGTAGTATTTATTGTGAGAAGCTGGGACGTGCACATATGCATAGAGGCAGTTGGCTACCACCGAAATGAAGATGGAGACAATGAGAGGTTCTTTTCTCGGTCTGTAATTAGACCACAGCCCAAATATAGGTGAAGCTACCATTTGGCCAAGACTAAAGGAAGCAATAACCCAGCCCAAAAAACTTGCATCAGCTGTCTGATCAATCTGCAGAAAAAGTACAATGCTTTAAGAATTATTATCCAAGAAAAGTCAAGTTTAAAACATTAATACATTTTTCTATGAAATATTTCCTATTTAAAAAAATAAAACAATTGTTTTTTAACATTATTTAAGTGATTTAGATTTCTGACATTACAATTAAATATGCTAACAATTCACTATACACAAGGAAAAATACTTGCAAAGCTTTCAGCTTTTGGAATGATTATGGGAATATTTTGTTCATAAAAATATTGTTACAAAACAATCACATTAACATTATAAATATGCCACTCTTAATTCTTATACATTCTTACAATAGTTTTCTTATCATATGGTTTTCAAGATAGTCTAACTTACAAGCTAGCCACTCTCTCTCTCTCTAACTTCTTCCCTCTGCACATTTCCCCTCTCCAGTTCAGACTTTTAGCCAAGTAGAACTCTTTGCCTCTGGGCCTTTGCACAGGCTCCTCTTCTGCCCTTCCCACCAGCAATACCTTCTACTTCCTGGCCCCCACCTAGCCTTCAGGTAACCAGTTTCTTAAACTGAGCTCAGGTGTAACTGACTTTGGAAAGTCTTCCAGGTTCTCTTTAGTTTGGATTAGCAATAGCCCCCTCTCCCCCATGTCTGTCTGTCTGTGTGTATTGTGTGCCCATATGTCTGTCTCCTCTCTCTCTCCCCCACTCACCCCTACACACATACTTTTAGACCTTTACCCACTTATATTGTATGGCTATTATCTGTGAGTGTGTTTAGTTTAGCACATGTCAGTGAAAGTTGGGTCTATATCTTCTAAAAAACCAAGCAAACAAAACAATGCACTCCCTGGTCAGTGTGGCTTCGTTGGAGCATCATCCCGTAACCAAAAGGCTGCAGATTCAGTGCTGGTCAGGCACGTACCTAGCTTTTGGGTTCAATCCCCAGTCTGGGAGTGTTTGGAGGCAGCCAATTAATGCTTCTCTCTCTCTCTCTCACCAATCTTTCTCCCTTCCGCGCTTTCTAAAAGCAATGAAAAAAATGTCCTCGGGTAAGGATTAAAAAAATTTGTTTTTGTAAAGTGCATGGTATTATCGTATTTCAAAAGATTCTTCTCTAAACATTCTTCTCTTATCAACAAAGTCAAAGTCCAGAAATCTTAATGCTTTTCCATGGGAGCTGAGATGAAGAGAGGTGTTCCAAGCCCCCTCAGTTATTTACTTCCAAGTTATTGCTTATTCATTCAGTTAATGGTCACTGAGGCCTTCGCCGTGACAACAGTAAATAGTTGCTGGTGTCAAGGAGGTCCCAAAGGGTGCTCTACTTATCTGGCTCTGAAAAGCCCTGTATTTGAGTAGCTGGAACTAAAAAAAAAATAGTATGCTTTCATTCTTTACCTGTCAAACGAGAATATCTTGGGGGACTTGTTAGATTTGAGGCTATACGTGTACAGGGCTTAGGCGCTATGGCAGCATAAAATAAATACACTCTAAAGGAATGTTACCTGGACCAGATAGAACCCAGTATTTCCTAGCATACTGTTTCTACTAACATGCCACTCTTACTGCTTTATTGTAACTCATGCATGAATATTCTCACTGTTCCCCTAGGCCTACAACCTATGATTCCTATCTAAAATCTGGGTTTCAGTCCCACCCCTGGGTAACACGACCAAAAGAATCACTTGCTGATGGCTGTCTATCAGCTAGGGCCAGAAGTACAGCTGAGATTTGTAGTAGTGCCAAATTCCTTCGACAGGCAATGTACTCAGTATTGTTTGTTTTCTGCGGGTTTTTGGCCTAGTTTTTTATCCTTCTCAAGAGATGGATAGCTAAGCTAAGTAATATGGTAACATATTATCCTCAAAAAGATAGTAGGCTTAAATTAAGAATTAAAAATTTTAAGGTAGTAGGTAACATAGCACTGTGGTTAAAAGTCGAATTTTGGTTTCAGGTAGGCTTGGGTCAGCCATTTTATAGCTGTGTGACCTTGGCAAGCTACCTAACTTCTCTAAATTTCTTCACCTGTCAAACAGGAGTGATAACTACTTACGAAAATCAAAAAGATAATGTGATGAAAATCAAAAGATAATTTAGATGAAAGGTTTAGTATTGTACCTGGCAACCAGTGAACTCTCAATATTATTATGAAATAACTTGAGAAAATTGTTTTTTAAAATTTTTATTGATTGATTGAGAGAAGAGAGAGAGAGAGGTGTGCATCGATTTGTTGTTCCACTTATTTGTGCATTCATTAGTTGATTCTTATATGTGCCCTGATCTGGGATGGAACTTGCAACCCTGGTGTATTAGGACAACACTCTAACCAACTGAGCTACCCAACCAGGATGAGAAACTTAATCCAGTTTTTTTGGTAAAAATGTTTTTTTGTATTGCTAAAGGACTAGTTTTAAGTTCATGTACTCATTACATTTACCTTTGAAGAGTTTTCAAATATCTGGAGAAAGGAGTGAACCTTTTCAAAATTTAACATAGTGGACTGAGTTGATCTACTACAAATACCTTCTTTTGAGAAGTCTGAGGTTAATTAGACTAGATACAGGGACCATAAAAATTAAGAACTGTGATACATGGGAATACATTTTCAGCAAAGTAGATGTTGCTCTAGAATTGTTAAATATTGTTTCAATTCCAATAACTCTGTCAGTATGGAAAGAATTTTTAGTGTCATGGGTAATAATTTTTTAATTAACTTTCAACATAGCAATGCAAATGTGGCACCAAATCTAGTTTAGCTTTTTTTTTTTCCTAATTGGGGAAGCAGTACTGATGGGCTGTAAAAGTGTCTAACGAGCAGGTGTCCCCACACCTGCATTTGCCTGGGACTCTCCAGGTGCGACCCTGGTTTCCTGGCGCAGCGCTCCCTCCACTTTGGGAGTGTTCTGGTTCTCAGAATAAAGCATACGATCACCTTACTTATAAGCCTCTTTTGAGGAATTACTATCCTGAGTTATTCTAGTAAAGATTAAATCGCAGAGTATCAGAGATTCTAGAAAAGTCTTAACTACATAAGGTTAATACTACCAGAGCTACTGAAGAGAAAAATAGATTGAAGTGTACAAACCTTCTGGAGATATGGCCATATTGACATTATCACAATAGAAAATCCTGTAAGAGGCAAACTCTGTTATTTATTCTTTCAATGTTTTTATTACTATTTATAGATACATTTTTTAAACTGTAGCATGGATTTCAAAATTTAATTCTTAAATTACAAGTTCATGCCCCAAAATGTCTACTTTATCAAACAACATTGTTGTTTTATGCTTGAAATGAATATATAAGCATAGTTCCTAGCCATAATTAATACAATGAAAGCTGAGCACCTATTTTTTCTTACAAGCCTTTACTATAAATGGAAATTACTGAAAACTTTAGGTTTTTATAGCAGAATCTGTGTTGTTTGGGAGATAAAATTAACAGTAGGAAATACTGGGGAGAAATAAACGATTATCTAAAGGGGGCAGTGGTTATAAAGAACCAGGATACTTCAAAGATCCTTAAAAAAATTCATTCTGTTAGGCTTTATTGATTGAGAACTAGAATGATCAATTCCAATGCTATTTGTCAATTTTAAACATTAGGTACATCCAGTCAAAATTTTAAAAAGTTTCTTTTCAAGAAGAAGCTTTATTAAGGTACAATTTACGCATACTACACAATTTCCACATTTAAAGTATACAATTAAGTGATTTTTAGTATAATCACAAATATGTGAAACCATCACCAAAGTCGATTTTAGAACATTTTAGTGACCTCAAAAAGAAACCCTGAGCCCTTCAGCAATTACCCTACCACCCTCTGGAACAGTCGCATTCATAGAGACTGAGAGGAAAATGGCAGTTCCCAGGGGCCGGGAGGAGTTGCTGTTTAATGGGCAAAGAGCTTCAGTTCTGCAAGATGAAAATACTCTGGATATAGGTGACACAAACATATAGACACACTTAATACTTCTGATCTCAGAAACAGTTAAAGATGGTAAATCTTAGTTATGTGGGTTTTAGCACAAAGTTTTTTTAATTTAAATGATATTACAATGTATTTAATATGAATTTTTAAAATTACTTTGTAATACTTACCTACACTGCTGAGAAACATAGTAAGATACAGAATCCTAATAGATCTCCATCGGCTCTTATAATGCTCTTCAGCTTCTATAATATCCCATTCTCTAGATGTAAAGAAGAAAGAAGTAGTACAAAGCTATCTCATTATATGCACATCTTTCTGTGACACATTTTTATTTTCTCTCTCCTGAAGTCAGGAAAAGTGGTATGATAGAGGTATAATGTACAAATAATTGGTTTTTGCTGTTACTAATCCTTCCATGAATAAACTTTATTTCTTTGCATTTCCATGGGTTGTATTTATGCATCATTGTACAAATTCATTATTCAAAAGAATGTTGAAATTTGTTAACCTGACAAAATGAATAAAAGTTTATCAAAGTAAATCAAACTAGCTTCAACAATTAGATCTCCCACAGATGGGATATAACACTACTGAGTATTTAAAGACAGCCATCATTAAGACATGCTCTAGTGGATGACAGCAAATTAACTTTGCTGCAGGAAGCTGTTCTGACTGGCTACTCACAGCAAAATTAATGTAGAACGATACCTGGAAGGTTTGATGTGACCTAAGACGTTCCAAGCCTGAGACCTGCTGAACACTTGCCTTTGCGCTAACACAGATTCAGTCAGCGAGACCACGGCCCCTCCAGACTGGGCTGATCGTTCACACAGGCCTGTGACCTGGACTAACCGGCGTGCACGTTAACCAGACATTCTACCTCTGTCAGGTAACACACATGAGTGTGTGTACTCATTTCATTTTCACACATGCATGAAGAGTTAACAAATTTACCTTAATATGAGAATTAGATTTTCAAATAATTAAGACAAGCAAAACAGACAATATATGTTCTTATGCTCCAAGATTATTTTCTAAAATAGACTTTAGATTCAAATTAGTCTTCAAAAAAGAAACCTTTTTTTTCAAATGTGATGTGACTGGGAGTGGTAGACACAGAAGGAAAAAGGAGATACTATTTATTAGATCTACTATGGGCCAGGTGTATTAAGTCATTTGCTGATACAATATATGCCATTACATAAAAAAGAAGAGATCTTTAGGCCTTATTCAAACTTCCATGTTCTAACTTCACACAATTCTACTGAGCTTATATATGATTTTCAAACCAGCACCAAAGTAAAAGTCCCCCCCACAAAAAGTTGGGAGAAGTTGCTGATAGTAACAAAAACAGGGGTTGCCAACAGACAACAAAAATACGATGAGGGACAGTCTGCCAGGAACAGAGTAAGCAAAAAACTAAAAAAGCAGACATAAAACTTTAAAAGTACAGCAGTGTAGAGTAAATGAGTATCAAAGCAAATAGTCCAAAATGCCTCAACAGGCCAAGAACATCACTCTATTACATTATTTTAGCACTGATATTAACCGTAATCTCAAGATAAAATTTCATTATATATATTGCTTAGTAAATCGGGGACCAGAGAAATACATTTTCCAACACATTTCAAAGTGGTTAAAATAAGGTTTGTTGCTTAAGAGGGACAAATGAGCAAAGATTAACGTAGACACCTTAAATTTAACTGTGTACTAGTTGTTGATAAATGTTGATAAAAATAAAATGATACATAACTACGTTTTCCTAAAGGCAGAAATACATACCTGAACAGTAAGAGACAAACAATTCTGAATTACTGTCCATAAAGGGGAAAAACAATCAAAATTATAAGGATCAAAATACACTTCATCTCTCAAATGCTAAAAATAAATAACTTCTATTTATATATTTGGCATAGAACAAAAGTGAATTTATTTCAGACAGGTTTACTTGGCACAAAGAATCAGGCAATGAGGTCAATACTAAGGGCTGTGTAATGAAGTAACAACTAAAGCTATCATTTCGGAATTTATGTGAATGTACGAAGAGCTCAGCTCTGTAAAGGGCCAAATGCAGAACAGCTTGGGGGCTGCACTTGCAGAATCAACATCCAATAGACAGAGCGAGCGCCTCCAACACCTTCACCAGAACCCGGCGGGTCACGCACAGACTTCCGCCCTTTCTCAAAGGTGGAAGATCAACTTCCGGTCTGGCGCCACCGACCTCCGGCTCCCGCCGCTCAGGCACAGGCTTGTTGTGCCCGGAACGAAGCCAGTCCCAATAGCGCGTGAAGGTTAGGGTGTTTCCCCCCAACATCCGCTCACCTGCTTCCGGGTGTGCGGTCGCCTAGGAGCGGCTCGTGCTCAGACTGGGTCTCCAGGCCCGCCATAGTTATAGCACCCACAGAAGCTGCGAGGCTAACTCTCGCGACATCTACGGCTCCACATCCTGCTCGGCCAAAACCTTCCAAACAGTCCAGCCAAGTGCGCTTGCGCGCTCCGCGGCCAAAAGTGGGCGGGGAGCCCCGTGTCAGAGACCGCGGGACTCCGGGCAGGGCGTGAAGACTCTGGGGCGGGGCTCTGTGTCCTAGTCGTCTTCCCTGGGTCCGCGTTGTCCTGTTCCGAGGACATCGTGGAGGAGGGCGGGGGAGGGCTTAGGGGCGTGCCCAGACGGCCACCCCGCCCAGGTTCTTGGGTTTCCTGGGCTCCTGTCTCAACTTGAGCTTCTGCGTTCCTGGAAAGGCTGTTGTGCCCACGGTGGGAGCTCGGACACAAGGACGGTCCCGGGAGGCACGGCAGTGGCAGTGTTGGGAAACTCGGCCGGCTGAACAGCAGGCACCCGCCGACCGGCCAGTGAGTAAGTCGCGGGTCCAGGCCGCGTTCCCCGAGCCTCTCGACGCGCGGCGTACGTGCCATTTGTCAGGGACTGGGGTCGCACAGCCAGGCTACAGACCCGGGGGGCCCGCGCGCGGGGCGAAGCGGGTGTCCAGGGCGCGCTCTGGCGGGCCCAGGTGAGGTGGGTTGTCTCGCGGTCCTTTACACCCCCTGGAAGATGGAAGTGGCTGCGCGCTCTTTTTCTCTGGGCTAACTGCAAAGGCAGCGCACCGGCAGTACCTAGTTAGGTCCTGGATGGGGCCCGGAAGATGGGGTCCAGCCCCTGTTAATCTCCTGATCTCTAAATCCGCATCCCACCGCCGCCTGCGCCGACTGGGGTCTTCCTCAAAGCCTGCTGCTGTAACCTGGGGTTAGAAAAAGCACAGCAGCAGCTTAGCAATGACGAGTTCTTTTCATCACAAGAAAATTGACATTTTTAGAAAATATGTTCTGGGCCCCCTCTACGCCCTGCCCCAGTTGATCTTGATGCTGTGTCTTTCCTGGTGTTTACATATTAACATCTTACCCTTGCAAGTAGGCTTGTGAGCTAATTGGTAGCTGTGGTCATGTATGTCACAATTTCTGTGCTGTTAGCATTGTTATAGTACATTCTCATGTGATTTCATTTAATCACAACTGTCCTATGCCACTTTTCTATTTTACACAGAAGTAAGGTACAGAGAAGTTAGTAACTTACCCCGAGTCACTTGGTGTGGTAGTGGCAGAGTTGGACCCAAGTTCAGTTCTTTTCTATCCAAGTTTCTGAGCACTTACCCTATTCCGGGCCCTGTGCTAGTAATACGTTGAATGGTGTGTGCCATCAGTTCCAATCTTTGTCCTGTCTGTGACCTTCGGTGTATTCTGTCGGACATATTCCGCTGGTGAACAGTGAAACCTGCTATGTGTTTTGTAATAGATCAGAATTATCTTCTGAATCCAGAACTGACATTTTGTACTTGGAATCAGTCTTGCAAATTTGTTTGATAATAGCTTGCAGAAACATGTCAGACTCCTATACTGGTTCCAAGAAAGTACATAGGTTAATTTTTTTTTTTTTTTTTTGCTATAATGTTGTTTTACTGTATTATCAGCTTCTTTTTTAATCCCTGGAGTCTAGTACAGTGTATGGCATGTGTGTTTATACAAAGGGATATTTAACCTCTATTGCACCAAGCAAAATGGTTGTTGCTCGTTGAATGAATGCTTATAGAGTTACCTCATTTCATCCTTATAACAATCGTTGGAGTGGGGTTGTCTCAAGCACACAAGGAATTTGAAAGCATGGAGATTAATATACCTAGGGTCACACAGCTAATAAGTACCTAATAAGTAACAGAGCTAGAATCCAAGAAATAGAGACTTCTGCCTATAAAGCCTGTATCTTTCACCACCAGGCTTCCTGTGAAAAGAATGAAGAATCTTTTCCATTATCTCTTAAAATAAATCAGAACAGGTATAAAATCCATTTTATATAAGCAAAATAATTTGCTATTATGTATCCAGTCAGGTATTATTACCCTTTATAGGTTAAAGTGGCTTATTCAAGGTCACAGAGCTAGTGGAAGAACCCAGGCCTTCTGACTGTACTGTTTTCCATTGCTGCCTCCAAGTGATGACTTTGGATCACAAACCCACGTGGAATGGAGCGTGTGTAAACCTGGTGAAATCTAAGTAAGCTCTGTGTATTGAACCAATTTTTTTAATGCAAGAAAAAATTATTTCTTAGGAACACACATAGCACCCAAAACAAAGTAACCACATTTAGAAACCTTTTTAAAAATGTATTTTTTAAAGCCCATGGAAAAGAGGAACCAGGTTTGAAAAGAGATTAGATTATTTGCTGCATGTTTCACATAGGATCTGAGACAACCCACCTGATGGGTTTCCTTAGATGACTGCTTAAAATAGATATTCACCCCTCTAAACAAGTGAACAAATAAACTGCCAGTTTTCCTACTCTTCTCCTGTATAAGACTAAAACAATTCAATTTGTTGAGGTAGGCTAGTAGCTTTTAATGGTGAATATCTGGGACATCTAAACTCTTTTTCTGCTACTTAAACGTATATTGAAAATAAGTAATTTAAAAGTAAATGTATAAGATAAAAATCAGGTCTATTTTTGTGGAGTAAAATTGTACATGGTGATCTTTTTCTAAAAACTCATTTGTGATTTTGAGGTATGTATCAACTATATGAAGATAAAAGTCCAGCAAAAAGTTAGGGTTGCATTGTTTAAATGCTTACGTACTAAAGTGATAGAAGATAAAGTACTAGATGACGTAGGAACTCCTGAGTGCCGCCAGCAATAGAGCTCATTTTTAGGAAAGGCTTTTCATTCTTTGGCACTGTGCAAGAATTTTTTGTTTCGCTTGCTTTTCCCTTGTCTTGTTGGCTATTTGAATGTATAGGCGAGAGGTATGTCAGTCTGTTTTGATACATACTTCAAAAGTGGGTCCTGTTTCTGCAGAAGTTCACTAGTGTCAGACTGGCCTGATGCAGGGGCTTTAAGGATCTGGTGTGGCTCCAGATGGTGCCTCCTGAGGTAAGTTGGAGTTTTCTTTACCCTGGGCTTGGGTTACTCTTCATGGTGGCACTGGATAGCGCGGCTAGCCCTGCCCAGAAAGATCTACGTATTTACAGTGTCCCAGAAAACCTGGTCTTTATACGTTGTTCTTGGGACTGACATGAGGTTTAAGAAGATCTGTGTAAGTTAAGTGTGTATTTGATTTGCTGTGGTCAGTTGTTTGCTGGCATGTAAATGCAGCTAGGGATGTGCCGGCTCTTGGTTTGGAGGTGCTGTCTGATGGCCTGCATGACATGGAATTAAAGTGATTGGGAAGGCTTTTCTAGTATAGGAATGAAAGTGAGAAATGACTAAACAGTTCTCTATTGGTATACAAAACATTTGAAGAGTTCATTGTTCTCAGGTTCTTTCCTATTTCCCTTATAACCTCCTACTTTTATGTTTGTCTTCTTTTTATCTATTACCAACCTAGAAGAATATTGTCTAGAAAACTGGGATGTCTCACAACCAGTTTAGTACTTCTTACTGTAAAATATAAGTGTTGCAATTTGTTATTTTTTTAACACTAATATGGAATCTGCTTATTGCCATTGATGCTGTGGATGTTGCAAAAGAAGTCATTGACCCCCTTCCTTTTCCTGCCACTATAGAGAAAATAGACAGATATTCACCCCTCACTTAGAATAAGTGGCCTATAATACTTCAAAAAGACAATGAAGTCCTGTATTCTAATGACACACCACTAATGTTCTACTGCAGTTTAGTAAATGTACACAAAAATGTATCAGTGATATTTTTTAACAATTCCAGAATGATACAAGGAGTGAAATAATTAAAAGCCCCATTCATGTCTCAGAATTGTCTTACCTTATGCTATAGAACCCCCCTGAATAGAGTTACATACCTAAATTTGTTTTTAAAAAAAGGAGGGGTTGGCCCCACAATTGCCATGTGGAGCGCTCATACATAATTTTGGTAATTGGATAAAGAGTAAACTGTTCTATTTTCACCGGACGTACTCCAGAACTCTGGCCCTGATCGCTCCCAGATCAACACTGCAGGGGGTAGTGCAGATCCCACAAGCTAAGGGCCCAGTCCTCCGGGGGCCATTACTTCCAGTGCCAGCCGCACTCTGACTTGGCTACAGATTTGGGGTTTCCTGCGTCTCCTGTGGATTGGTAATTTGTAGAACACTCAGAGAACTCAGGGAGCCGCTATGCATGTGATTACAGCTGTATTACAAAGGATACAATTTAGGAGTTCACTACACACTTTGTTGTAGTTGTTGCTGTTTAAGTAAAAATTTTTAAAAAGTAAAGTATAACTTAAAAGTGTACAAGTCATAAGTATAACTTGGTTCATTTTAACTTGGTTCATTTTCACAAAATGAATAACCTGTGTTTTATATGATGAGGATTACAGTTCAAGGTGCTGGCAAGGAGCAGGAAAGGCCACATTTTAAACAAATCAAAATTTTTATGGTCTTCAGAGATTAATCAGACAGGTGGAAGCTATGCAGACACAAAAAGGGAGATGTGAAAAAAATGTGACATGCCGAAATAATGTAGGGGGCTCTGGAGACCCTGCAAGCTAAATATGTACTTGGACCAGGAGTCGAACCCACAACCCTTTGGTGCAGAGGACAGCGCTCCAGCCAACTGAGCCACCGGGCCAGGGCAGTAGACAAGTATTCTTAAAGCTCATCGATGGAAACACAAGTTTCCATTTTTCATTTTTTAATTACAATAAACCCGGAACCTGAATCAGGTTTCTCCCCAAAATCAAAACATTGAATGGTGTACCATTCAATTTGAAAAGACAGGTAAATATTAAAAAATAAAACAAAATTTTGGATCTACTTGGGAAAGGGGGATAAGTGGTACACAGGCAGTAGCGTAGCAGACCATGTTCACAGTAGTTAGATCTTGAGCTGTGTGCCTGGGATTCTGTCTCAGTCCTGCCTCCCAATTGCTGTATGACCTTAGGTAAATCACCTATCCTCTCTGTGCCTCGGTTTCCTCGTCCTAGGGTAATCGATCCTTCTTTATAAAGTTGTTGGAGGGTTTAAATGAGAATGTGTGCATGTGTGTAGTTTTCTGAGTGGTTCCTGGCAAATAATATAGTACTGTATAACTGTTAGCCACTACATTTCTGTTCTTTTTCTTTTTTTCTTCTGGCCACTACTATTAATATCCAACAAATACTGAGTGTTTCTGTCAGTCACTGTGCTGAGGATGGGAAGTTCTTGCACTCGAGGAATTCAGTTTAATGAAGCTGAGGGCTCTATTTCATCTTCTCTATTTTTATCCCGGTTCTTCTATTCTGTATCTCGTGTCTTATTTCCAAAACAATAAATGCAGGGTTCATAGTTCAATCTCAGTATTTAATTATTCTTCCCAGCTTCATTGAGATATGATTGATACATACCACTGTATTAGTTTAAGGTATGTAAAATGATGATTGGATGTATGTATGTATTGTGAAATGATTACTACAGTAAGTTTAGTTAAACTGAACTTGGAACTTTGTCCTTGTGTGGAGTACTGTTAGGATGTATAAGATAAGTGCTAGGGATATAATTTATAATTTATTTATGATCACTATGGTTAGCAGTACTGTATTATATATTTAAAAGTTGCTAAGAGAGTGGATCAGTCTTTAATTTTTCTTGATATTTAAAGAGAAGGTTAGAAAACTGACCTGCTGCATAAAATAGAATATTTTAAATTCTATTTCATAGATGTTTGTTTACTACTGATGGGTGTGAGCAAGTTAGATGTTCTATACCGGAGACTTCTCCTCACAAAACTTTTTATCAGAGGATGGGGAAGGCCAGAGGACCTTAAAAGGTAAGTGTTTTGTTTTGTTTTTTTTCTTTTCCCTGAATGCCTGTTCTGACTTTGTTTTAGTAAACTTTTAAACTTTTATTTCGGCCACGGCCAGGTATCTCAGTTAAAGTGTTGTCCCAATATGTCAAGGTTGGAAGTTTGATCTCCAGTCAGAGCACATACAAGAATTAATCAATGAATGCACAAACAAGTACAACAAATCAGAGTTTTTCTCTTTTTTTTCTCTCCCTCTCTCTCTCTTCCTCTTTTACTCTCCCTTCTTCTTCTCTCTCTCTCAAATCAATTTTTAAAAAGAACAAAAATAAATAAAATTTTTTTCACTTTTAAAGTTCTTCAGGAAATATATATGAAAATTAAACATTAAACAATATAAAAATGAAATTATTCCCTTTTCTCTCTTTAATTATTTCTCGTATTTTAACCCATATAAATCGAACTATTATAAAAGTAATTCAGTTGTAAAAAAAAAAATAAAGAGCTCTTAGAAACACAAACTAGATTTTTAACTTTAATAATTTTTTAAATGATTTTATTTATTTATTTTTAGAGAGAGGGGAGGGAGGGAGAAAGAGGAGGGAAACATCAGTGTGAGGTTGCCTCTTGGGTGCCCCCTACTGGGGACCTGGCCTACACCCCAGGCATGTGCCCTGACTGGGAATCAAACCTGCAACCCTTTGGTTCACAGGCCGGCACCCAATCCATGGAGTCACGCCAGCCAGGGCCTTAACTTTAATAATTTTTAGGTTGATTAGAGTTTCCAGGGACTGAGCATTCTTGGGTAAACTGAATTTGTAATGACTATAAAGTTGGGATATACTGTAGCTCATGGGAATATCTGGACTTAAGAAAATAAATTTTTAAATTCTGTTCCTTTAATTTTGAGTCTTATATATGTTAATTACTTTCTGAACAATGATATTTCTCTTATTTTTATGAGGTAAAATGTCCAGCTTTCACAAATTAAGAGCCTAATTTTTTCTTTGATGATTAAAACTAAATTTTAACATGTTTTATAAACTGGACTTGCTAATTTTTACTCACTATTCATCAGTCTCAACCTATGGCTGTACTGAATTTTTTCCTTTTTCCCCTTACCATAACAGACTCTTTGAATTCAGAAAGATAATTGGAAATCGAGAAAAATGTCAGAATCTGGTTTCAAGTGATTATCCAGTATACATCGATAAGGTATGCAAATAAAATTAAAATGCAATTATAGAAATTCTGGTTTAACATACATATGTGGCGAGAATAAATTGAATGTTAAAGAGTATAATAACAACATTAAAACATGAGTGCAATATAGATTTACATTTAATATTTTAAAATGCTGTATATTTTCTAACAGGACGCTTATAATAGCTATATTCATTTATATTTGAGAGCATGTACTTGCCTAAATATAAGAAAAACATTTAGGGCTGAATCTTTTTGAGCCTCATTTTTTATCTTCTTTTTTAAAAAATTTTATTGATTATGCTGTTACAGTTGTCCCATTTCTCCTCCTTCATTCCCCTCCACTCCTGCACACCCCCTCCCACCCACATTCCCCCCCTTTAGTTCATGTCCATGTGTCATAAGTTCTTTAGCTTCTACTTTTCCCACACTATTCTTGCCCTCCCCCTATTTTTCTACCCACTGTCTATGCTACTTGTTCTCTGTACCTTTTCCCCCTCTCCCCTCCTTCCACTCTCCTGTTGCTAACCCTCCATGTGATCTCCATTTCTGTGTTTCTGCTCCTGTTCTATTGTTTGCTTAGTTTGTTTTTGTTTTTTGTTTTAGGTGTGGTTGTTAATATCTGGGAGTTTGCTGTCTTTTTACTGTCCTATTTTTTTATCTTCTTTTTCTTAGATAAGTCCCTTTAACATTTCATATAATAAGGGCTTGGTGATGATGAACTCCTTGAACTTGACCTTATGTGGAAGCACTTTATCTGCCCTTCCATTCTAAATGAAAGCTTTGCTGGATAGAGCAATCTTGGATATAGGTCCTTGCCTTTCATGAATTGGAATACTTCTTTCCAGCCCTTTCTTGCCTGTAAAGTCTCTTTTGAGAAATCAGCTGACAATCTTATGGGCACTCCTTTGTAGGTAACTGCCTCCTTTTCTCTTGCTGCTTTTAAGATTCTCTCCTTATCTTTCATCTTGGCTAATGTAATTATGATGTGCCTTGGTGTGTTCCTCCTTGGGTCCAACTTGTTCGGGACTCTCTGAGCTTCCTGGACTTCCTGGAAGTCTATTTCCTTCTCCAGATTGGGGAAGTTCTTTATTATTTGTTCAAATAACTTTTCCACTTGTTGCTCTTCCTCTTCCCCTTCTGGTATCCCTATAATTCAGATGTTGGAACGTTTGAAGATGTTGTGGAGGTTCCTAAGCCTCTCCTCATTTTTTTGAATTCTTGTTTCTTTGTTCTTTTCTGACTGGATGTTTCTTCCTTCTAGTCCATTGATTTGAGTCCCAGTTTTCTTCCCATCACTATTGGTTCCCTGTACATTTTCCTTTATTTCATTTAGTGTAGCCTTCATTTTTTCATGTACTTTGCAACCAAATTCAACCAATTCTGTGAGTATCCTGATCACCAGGGCTTTGAACTGTTCATCTGATAAGTTGGCTATCTCTTTGTTGCTTAGTTGTATTTGCTCTGGAGCTTTGATCTGTTCTTTCATTTGGGCCATTTTTGGGTTTTGTTTTGTCTTTTTTTTGGTCTGGTCTCGGCTGTTACATAGTGAGGGACGGAGCCTTAGGTGTTCACCAAGGCGGGGCAGCCCAGTGGCTGGGTTGTGATGCTGTATGTGGGGGCGGGGTCTGAGAGGGAACAATGCTGCTTGCTCTGTTCTTTCTCGGATTCCAGTCCCTTCTGCTGCTTCCCCCAAGCAAATTGGGCCCTTCTGGTGCTGATTTCCGTTTGGGTGGGCTTGTGTACATTCTAGGACCCTATGGGTCTCTCCAGTGAACTCTCCTGTGAGGCTGGGAGTCTCTCCTGGCACCTCAACCCCTACAAGTATTTTCAATTGGTGTTTAGGTTTTATTTCCTGGCACTGGGGCCCTGGGTTGTGAGATCTTTCTCGCTTCCTGTTTTCACCTGGATTATCTGCGGCGAATGTGGGACCACCTGGGCAGCCAGCCACCTTGCGAGACCTCAGTGGGTCTGCCGGTTGCCACCTGGTGCCTGGGGCCCGCTAGCCGCTGCCTGCGTGCCTGGGTCCGCCAACCTCCACTTTTTCCTGCTACAACGCCACTCCTCTTACCGGTGTGGATGAATGGTTGTCGGACTTCTGTGCAGTTCAATTTTCTATCAGTTCTGGTTGTTTTCTTGTTTCTAAATCTTTGTTGTCATTAATTTTGATTGTGCGAGGAGGCACAGTGTGTTCACCTACACCTCCATCTTGGCGGAAAGTCTCATTTTTTATCTTTAAGTTTATAAGGATTAAAGTAAATTATTCAACATTTCACAAGAAGTGGAAGTAACACAGGGAAGTACTCTAGTTGGAGAATTACCACATAAGAAGGTATTAGCAAAATCAACTGTTAACTAACATCAAGAAATGCCATGGGGTATAGTTAATTGCTTTGAGAATGGTAGAAAGAAAAATGCTGTAAAATTAGAGAAGATGAGAAAATATACAGCAGGCGTTTGAATAATGTCATTTTGTTATAATGTTGTGAGACTGTAGGAACTTAACTCTTGTTTATATCAATTTGCCTGTGGTAAAATCAGTTTTCTTATGTATTGTTTTGCTTAAAGTCACAGAACCTATCCATGGCATTGAGTGAGGGCCTACTGTATTTGAAATAGTTTGCTTTTAAGCAACCACATGCTTCTCTGTAAAATCTTTCTAGGTTTTATGTACTTGGATAATTTTGGGGAAGTGTCACAAATGGGCAGGCTTCATATCCCTCACTGCCCTCAACCGAAGCAGCTCTACTTTCATCTTTTATATACTGAATATGTTTAGAAGATTTCAGTTTTTGTGTCTGGCTTATTTCACTTAGCAAAGTTTCATGATTCACCGAAGCGTGTACCAGTATATAATTCTCTTTTATGGCTGAATCATATGGCTATACGGCATTTTACTTACCCGTTTATCAGCTGATGGACATTTGAGTTGTATCTGCTTTTTTTGACTATTATGAATAATAATGTACGAACATTCTTGTACAAATGTTTTTGTGGATATATGCTTTTAATTCTTTGGACATATATTGAGGCATGAAGTTGTTGGTTGATATGGTAACTCTGTTTAACCTTTTAGTGAATGGCAGCTGTTTTTCCAAAGTGCACCACTTTACATTCCTGCTAGCAGTGTTGAATGGTTCCAATTTCTCCACATTCTTATTAATTTTGTACTTCTCCTGTCCATCCTAATGTGTGTAAAGTGTATTTTTTGTGTGTAATTTTGTTATGTTTTTCCCTACTGATCAATGCTGAGCATTTTATGTGCTTATTGGCCATTGTGTATCTTTTGGGGGGGAAATACTTATGAAATACCTGGCCTGTTTTTAATTGGGCTATTTATCTTTTTACCATTGAGTTGTAGCTTGCTTACTTTTTAAATCTATATTATATATGGCTCTAAAATTACTTTGTTTTCTTACCAAGTTCCCAATTATCTCAACACAATTTGAGATAATTGGGAATTTGGTAAAATCCCGATTTAAGGAAGACCTTAAAAGTTTCCCTTTACATTAGTTTGTACTGTGTCCTTTAATAAATAATTTGTTTTTCCAAAATACATAAGAAGAAAATTTTAAAACTATACTTGTAGGCACAATGATAACAAAAAGGTAAAGATTTCTTGGATTATATTTTCATATTACACACATCTTAGATCTTCTTACCATTTTCAAAAATGCAGTACAATCCCAATTAAAACATTGAATTTACCTTTGGACCTTAGGTCCATAAACACTCCTAAAATTATTTTGGATGAGCCATGAGAGTACAATCATATCAGGAATACCTGGGAAAGAAGAGTAATGACTAAAAACTGGTTCAGTCATAAATCAATGGGTGTTATAAAGGTGCAGAATGATCAGCACAGTGTGATTTTGGTTCAGAAATAAAGGCTAGTAAGAGCTTACAAAGGATTGAAAATGGTATGTCAAAATTTATGAAATTTACTTGAGAGTAAATTAGCATTTTATGTCACTTGCAAAACATGTGGATTATTTAATAAATGAGATTGTCACAAAGGATACATACTAGGCCTTGGAAAAGTTTTTAATTGAATGGAAATTTTTTGTAGAAAAACATCTATCTGCCCTGGCTGGTATGGCTCAGTGGATTGAGTGCTGGTCTGTGAACCAAAAGGTCCCTGGTTCAGTTCCCAGTCAGGGCACATGCCTGGGTTGTGGGGCCAGGTCCCTCCCTGGTTGAGGGCTTGCGAGAGGTAACCAATCAATGTATCTCTCACACATCAATGTTTCTCTCCCTCTTTTTCTCCCTCCCTTCCTCTCTTTTTAAAAATAAATAAACAAAATCTTAAAAGAAAGTAAGAAAAACATGTCTACTGTAGACAAAGATACCTGAGCTTCCATGTACACATCGTGGCTTTGCTGTTCTTTTAGATTGAAGAGCAGTCGGACTGTAAGATCCTGGATGGACACTTTGTCTCCCCTATGGCCCACTATGTGCCTAACATCATGCCAGCGGAATCTGTTATTGCAAGGTAAGAGTTTTTATTCAGAGTTAAAGTACTAATTTGTTTACATCCATTTAAATTATAAAAATATCAATGCCATGTTATCTGAAATTACTTAGTATTAATTACAACAATTATTTAGCATTATTCCCATTAAACACGGGGAGGAGGGAGATTGAAATTGTAGAGCTTTGATAAGAAGTATTTAAAAATAACTTAAGACAAATGAAAATGAAAATACAACATACCAAAGCTTGTGGAATGCAGCAAAAGCAGCTCTAAGACCAACATAGGGATAAACACCCAAATTAAGAGAAAAGAAAGATCTCAAATAAACAACCTAAGTTTACACCCCAAGAAAATAGAAAAAGAAGAACAAACTAAGTTAAAAGTTAGTAGAAGAGAGGAAATACCATAGATCACAGCAGGAATAAATGAAATAAAGACTATAAATATAATATAAAAGATCAGTGAAACTAAGAGCTGTTTTTTTGAAAAGATAAACAAAGACAAACTTTCAGCTAGACTTGTCAAGAGAAAAAGACAAATACCATATGATCTCATTTACATGTGGAGTCTTAAAAAAAATGACTGCAAACTCATAGATAGAACAGACTGGTGGTTAACAGAGGTGGGGTATGGGGAGGTTGGCAGAATGGGTGAAGGTGGTCAAAATGTACAAACTTTCAGGTATAAAGTCTTAGGGGTGTAATACACAGCATGGTGGCTATAGTTAATAATTCTGCATTGTATTTTTTAACATTGCTAAGAAAGTAATTTTTAGCCCTGGCTGGTGTAGCTCAGTGGATTGAGCATGAGCTGTGAACCAAAGGGTCACCAGTTCAATTCCCAGCCAGAGCATATGTGTGGGTTGTGGGCCAGGTCCCTAGTGGGGGCCATGTGAGAGGCAACCACACATTGATGTTTCTCACCCTCTCCTTCTCCCTCCCTTACCCTCTCTCTAAAAATAAATAAATAAAATCTTTTTTAAAAAAGTAATTTTTAAAAGCTCTCAAGAAAAAGGAGAACTAGAAAAAATTTTATAACTATGTGTGTTGATAAATGTTAACTAGACTTAGGATCGTATTACAATATACACATATATTGAATCATTATATTATATTCCTGAAACTAATAAAGCTTTAAATGTCAATTATGTCTTAAAAACAAAACAACAAAGATTTTTAAAGCTGGAAATGGGAAGCCATCAAGATCTACATACAAAGGGGAACCCCACAAAAGCCCTGAATTTATTTATAAAAACATTATGTATTTATTCTTATATGTTTGAACTTCAGTCACCTTCAAAGTACTCTCCCATTTGATGCAATACACCTATGGAGATGTTTTTCTCCACTGCTCAAAACAGTTTTTGAACTTGTCAATTTTGATGCCTTTTAGTGCTTCTGCCATTTCTGGTTTCACCTCTTCAGCACCGGCAAAACATTTCCTTTCAGGACTTTTTTTATCTGGGGAAACAAAGATAGTCACTTGGGGTGAGATTGTGTGAATAGGGAGGGTGGGGCATGGGTGTCATGCCATTTGGTTCAAAAACTGCTGAACACTCAGTGTGGTGCGGGCAGGTGTGCTCATAAATCACCCACCATGAAATGGGCATTAGTGTTGAAAGTCTTCAAAAAAATTCACTGAAGCCAAATGCAGCCTCTCACCACAATGCCAGCTGGTCCACTGATACAGATGGGTACCCAGAACACTCACCTGTCAGGGGAAGCCTGGATTACAAGGGGCCCACCCTCCAGAAGGCAAGTCTGGGGTTTTGGGGGTGTCCCCCCCTGTACTTCCTGGGTGCCTCATTGTACCTTATCTCTGCTTTATGACCCCATGTCCATGTCATTTTTCTGTGGCTAGGCTATGTTTCTTTGTTTCTCATGCAACTAACAAGAAAATAGTTACCACAACCCCACAGAGCTCTAATTAGAGTCTTTCTTAACCCTAAATTACCAAAAGAACAAATCATATTGCCCTGCTTTGGCCTAAACTTGACCCATCCATTTGTGGTCAAGGGGCTCATGTGGCCTGTACCCTTCCATCATGTGACTAAGCACAGGCCATGTGAGAAGACAATATAATTTGAGCAAACTTGCCAATGAGCATGTACTAGATGTATGGTCAGTTATTACTATAATAAAAAATTCCTATTAAGGCTATTCTCCAATAATGAAGTCTCTAAATCCATTCCTACAGGATAAAAGGAAAGTACAAATAACTGCAGAGATATTCCACTTTATGTGGAAAACATTTTTTAATGTTTTCATTTCCCCCAAATCTTCAAAATATCAAGAAATGGCATAGTGCTAAGAGTGCAAAATGAAGGAGAGCTGTTAATATTGTTAGTTTTCAGTATGAGATTGAAAATTAAGAGTTTGTTCCCATGGCCACAAAACTGAAATAATTATTGAAACCATCCTAAATGTAATTGTCCATGTTCTAGTCAACAGTTTATTGACAATAGATCACTAGTGACATTGTCCCTTGCCCAAGCAAAGTAAGCTCAGAATTGTAGTTCTTGTAGTCTGAGATGCAACAACCTAACAATTATGTTTTCTGAAAATAAGTCGTATACACTAATGTCTCTTCCGTAAGAGAATTTCACTATGCATTTATGAAGTTGTGGTATTGAATAAGAAATCATGACAGTAAGTTCTGTGTTTTTTTATCATTGAATACATAAAGCAAATTTATAATATCTTTGTAGCTTTTAGGCAAACATTAGTTTAATCAGTCAATTACAATTTTAATATAAAAAATCTGAAGATCTTTTCTCCCAAATAATTTAATTATGAAATGTTTAAGAATTGAAAGTTTGTATTACAAGCCTTTTAAAGATAATTCACTAATGTGTTTTATTTTAAATAGGTTCCAATTTATTGTGCCTAAAGAATGGAACAGCAAATACAGACCCGTGTGCATTCATCTTGCTGGAACAGGGGATCATGTAAGCCTTGGTTGCAACATCCAGTCCACCTTGTCAGCGCCCTCTCCTTAGCAGGTGTGGCTGCCAGAGCCTCTGAGTGTGCCATCTTTTCTTTCCTCAGTATTACTGGAGGCGACGGACCCTGATGGCTCGTCCCATGATTAAAGAGGCCCGAATGGCTTCTTTGTTGTTAGAAAACCCTTATTATATCCTTTTGCGATACGTAGAAGTCTTTCATCTTATTTATTTATAGATTTAGTCATCGAAAGGAATGACAGATAGTAGCCAACTTTCTCCATCAATTGAATTTAGTCATCAGTTCAGAAAATACTTAAGAATGAAGTGAAAAATTATTTCATGCCTTTTAAAAAGCAAAGTAAGGATGAAGCTTCTATTGTATTATATAATAAAGGTAAATTGTACTTCTGTTTCCTGTGAGACCTACACTGCATTTTAATATTAGTAAGTCAAATGTTTGCTGTTAAGAAAACCCTCATGTTCTAAATGCTTTACGGTTAAGTATCAGCGGAGGTTTAGAACAGTTCTTAACTTAATTTTCAAGATGACGTCAGTCTGTGCCCAGAAGAAGAAATAAAACTGATGCACAGATAATAAAAAAATGCTCAATGTTGCTGGTAATAAGAGAAATGTGAAGTTAAAGCAACAATTAACAAAGATTTAAAAGCAAATCAAAGCAGTAGTTCCGAGGATTTTGTGAAATGAGCACTCTTATTACTGATGACTGTGAATATCAGCCCAAGCCTTTTTTTATGGAAAGCATTCTTAACATATTGCATCAAAAGCCTTAAAAAATTTCATATCCATTGACAGTGATTTTCATTCTGGGAAATTTATTCTAAGGATAAAATACTAAGAAAAGAGAAAAATGATAGAAAAGCTATCTATATAGCTTTATTTCTAATAGTAAAATATTAGAAATAGCTTGAATGTCCAATAGTAGCAACATGGTTGAGAAAACATAATATTGCAGTACTGTGCAATTTGATGTATTATGTTTATTGCTCTACTGCTTACTACCTGTATAATCTTGAACTTGTTACTTAACCTTTTAGTACATCTTTTTTTTGTTGGTAATGGGAATAAACTCTTAGATTTTTCTGGGCATTAAATAGTTAATACTGTCTGGAACATTGCCTGGTAAATACTGTGTTGAGTAAATTTTAACAGTTATTAAAAAGTTAACATCAGTGTATTTATGCATACGTATGCAAAAAAACTAAAAATAGAAAATCTATTTTAAAAAAAGACTGCCAAAGAAAAAATACTGGAAGGAAATATACTGAGGTATTAATATAATTGTCTGTAAATAAAGTAGTTTTTTTCCCCTGATACGCCTTTCTGTATTTTCTAGGTTTTCTTTTTTTAAAATTTTTATGAGTTTATTTGAGCCAAACTGATGACATGTGCTTGGGAGCAAGATCTTAAATGCTTTCTTCTAGGTTTTCTATCATAAACATATGAATAAGAAAAATTAACAAACTTAAGTTGAAACTTAAAACTAAATACTAGTTGTGAATGTACTAAAAACAATGAATTGTACATTTCAAATAGGTAAAATGTGTGGTATGTGGTACTGCCTCAGTAAAACTCTAAAAAAGAGAACAATCATTGATTTGAGAAACCTGAGAACTTCTGACCAGCATATTTGGGGTAACTAGAAAATAGTTATTTCAGTATTAACTTCTCTTTAACTTTAATTATTTTAAGTTAATGTTTTCTGGTACACAGAGTATATTTAATTATTTTAAAACTTTCTCTTTGACCCACATTCTCAAATGGCTGCAGGAAACCCAAGGACCAAATGTAAGTATATGTCACCTTCATTTTTGCAGTCTTTATACTGAATTTTCAGCAGTGTTAAAATTTTTAGTAGTCCTTGGTTAACCATTTCTCAGTTTAATCACCAGATGTTATTGGGGGGAGTTCTGTTATAAAACTATAGTAGAAATGATAAGTAAATTTTTGCTTTAAGCTTTTTGTATTTTAAATGACTGCCAGGTGTGGAGGGTTTGGAGCAGTTAGAAAGGCACGGAGGAGACAACGGTGATGGAGGGAGACTTGACCTGGGTGGTGAGCACGCAGTGCAGTGCCCAGGGGGTGTGTGGTGGGATTGTGCGCCTAAACTGGTATATTTTGTTCACCAGTGTCACCCCAATAAATTCACTAAAGAGGAAAAAGTAAATTAACATAAAAGTAAAGTACATTTACTTTGTGAAATTAAACACTGTTCTTTTTATTCTTACAGTGCATAGTATAGGTAATCTGAAGATAAACTTTCTCTTTCTGGTCTTTTAAAATGATGAATGTTGAAGGCAGTTTTTTATTTATTTATTTATTTTTATAATCTATATTATGTTTAATTTTGGTTCATTCCAGAAATATATGACCCCAAACACTGGGAAGACAGCAAAAAAAGACAATGTCCTTACTTTACTAGAACTTATATTGTAGTATGGGAGATCAAAATATATAGGACAATTTTAGATACTTATTAATGCCATGAAGAAGATAAAGAATAATAGAACCTGGGTGCAGGACTGAGAACTGTTGGACATGAGGACATGATGTAATGAGAAGGAGCCGTCTGGGCAGAGACCTGGAGGAAGGTCAGCCTCAGGGAAAGAAGAGGAGGCGAAAGGCCCTGTGTAAGCTCGGGGTGGGAGAGCAGTGCAAGATGAGATCCGAAGGTTGGCTAGGGCCCGACGGGGAGGAGCCGTGTTAGAGTTTTACTATAAGTGCAGTGCGGAATCTTTCGAGTATTTTAAGCACTAGAATGATCTTATTTATGTTTTTAAAGTCTTATTTTTGCTTACTGGGACAAGAGTAGCAGCAGAGAAATCAAATAGGAAGTTATTATTACAATATGCTAGAAAAAAAGCGACTTTAAGGTGGTGGAAGTGGAGATGCAAAAAAATTCTGATGGATTTGAGATATATAATTAGAAGTTGAAATGATAAGACTTGTGGATAAACTGGATGTTGTAGGTAGCAAATCAGAAATTCTGACTTAGACATATCTGTGATGTCTGTTGGGCCTGCAAGTGGAGAAGTCAAGTAGGGACTTGGAAAGTGGTGGAAAGGTAGGTTTAGAAGTCACACGTCCGTGTGGTCATAAAAATGGTCATGAAAGTGGGGTGTGGTGGAGGCAAACCTATATCCTATGGTTAGATTCAGAATGAATTTTGTGAGAACTTGTGAAAAATTAAGTCCAGGCTAAATAGTTCAAGAATTCTTACTCTTAAACCGGACTAGTTGTGTCAATTTCACCCTGTCTGTAGGTGTTTTAAAACCAAAGAGTTTATTGTGTTGTACTGAAAGGCAGAAAATTGTTTAATAGAAACATTCACCCTGGCTGGTGGAGCTCAGCGGGTTGAGTTGAACGCCAGCCAGCCTGCAAACGGAGAGGTTGCTTGCTGGTTTGATCCCTAGTCAGGGCCTGGGCTGCGGGTCATGTCCCCGGTTCAGGGGCATGAGAGAGGCAACCGATTGTTTTTCTCCCTCTCTCCATTCCTTCTCCTCTCTCTAAAAATGAATAAATAAAATCTTTAAAACTTTTTTTTTTTTTTTAAAGAAACATTCATGGCTTTGGCTTCATATATACATAGGTTGGAATTTTAACTTGCCACCTAACTAATTATATCACCTTGGCCTAAGTATCAATCACCTCATTTATAAAGTGGGAAAACCATGTAATTTCTCCAGTGCAGAATTGCGAGAATTATGTTTATAAAGTACCCTGTCATATATTATGTACCCAGGAAATACAATAATTCCTCAATGCATTTGATTTTTCTCAAATAATTTGTAAGAAATGGCTTGCAATTTAAATAATAATAAACAGTTCTCTTTTTAAATATCTTAACTCTATTTTCATCAAAAGTGGTTATATAATTTGAGACTGGGTTTATAGTTATAGACAACCATTGTCCCAGAACCTCACATCAGTATCTTCTGTAGAAAAGAGCGAACTGAGGTGGGCCTGAGAAGTAGAAAATTGGAATGAGGATAGGAAACAAATAAAAGGATAAATGAGTTCTTTTCTGATGAAGCATGAATCAATCTTTTCGACATAGAAGACCATAGTTTCCATAACAAGAAGTCCTGCTTTATGGACAGGATAGTGGGCATAAGCTTCTGGGGGCCAGAATTCTGTTTTTAGCAACTTGGCATTCCTGTGTCACCCAGGTCTTTGCATGGAACTATTCTACTTAGGTATATAATGAATAACTATTGATAAAATGAGTTTTTGCACACTTTGACATAAAATGACACTTTGTGCACTTTCACCCACTGGCCAATTATGTACTTCATATGAATTAAGTTTTTTTTTACTAATAATCTTGGAGAGAAAGAAAGGGACAGGGGTGAGGGGTTTGGGGGTTGAGACTGAGAGAGAGAAACATCAATTTGTTGTTCCACTCATTTATGCATTCATTGGTTTCTTCTTGTGTGTGCCCTGACCGGGGATAGAACCTGCATCCTTGGCATGTCAGGATGATGCACTAACTGCACTACTCGGCCAGGGCTATATGAATTGATTTGAAAAATAGATTCTGACCTGGTCATTTTAGTAGTATAATAATGATGTTTTTTATCTCTATGTACGAGTGGTTCTGGAATCTAAAAAAATGTATTTAAGTATTTCTTATAAGGAAATGTATTTTCGTATAAAATCATTTCCTAAGAACAAAAAAATTCAGTTAAATTGGTCTTTTTAAAAATTAATCAAAACATGTATTTTTATAAAAATTTATTTTTCCAGTATTATAAGTTGTATATTTTGCAGAAATAAGCAACATAAGATTTTGGTAATACATAAAACTAGTATTAGGTTAAATTCTTTTACATTGCTTTTTTTTAATGTTATACTTTAAGTTCTATTGTAATAAGTTTTTTCTAAGGGGGGACAACTATAAATTTGTTTTTCCTTATTTGTATGTCAGTCATGGAAATTTAAGTAAAAATTGGCAGCATAGAAATATTATTTTTCACCCTGGCTGGTGTGGTTCAGTGGTTGAGTGCTGGTCTGCGAATCAAAGGATCACCAGTTCAATTCCCAGTCTAGGGCACATGCCTTGGTTGCAGGCCAGGTCCCCAGTAGGGGGTGTGCAAGAGGCAACCACACACTGCTGTTTCTCTCCCTGTCTTTATCCCTCCCTTCCCCTCCATCTAAAAATAAATAAAATATTTTTTTAAAGAAAAATATTCTTTTCCCATTCAACATTTTAAGTTTTTAAGTGCCATTGAATAAATTAACTATTCTTTTTTTCTGAACTTCATGATAGTTAAATAGATGAAATTCAATAAAGATTGCATGCTATGGAGCATATATACCATATTTAAGAATACGTTTTAGGTGAGCTCTGGCCGGGTAGCTCAGTTGGTTAGTGCTTCCTCCCAATACGCCAAGGTTGCGGGCTTGATGTTTCGCTCTCTCTCTCCTCTCTCTCTCTCTCTCTCTCTCTAGAAATCAATAACTAAATTAAAAAAAATAAGTTTTGGTGATTATTATGTAGAAATATATTAGCAGTACTTTTTTTAAAAAGATTGTATTTTTTTTTTTTTAAAGGGGAAGGGACGAAGAAAGAGAGGGAGAGAATCATTGATGTGTAGTTGTCTCTGCCACACCCCCAACTAAGTGCCTGGCCCACAACCCAGGCATGTGCCCTGACTAGGAATCAAACCAGCGACCCTTGGGTTTGCAGGCCAACACTCAGTCCACTGAGCCACACCAGCCAGGGCAGCAGCACTTTAATTATATCAACTCAGTCCATTATTTTACTTAGCTATTTGGTCCTTTAAAAAAAACAAAAACAAAAAAACGTGAATTCTGGCTGCCTGTTTTAAATTTGCAGGTATTAAAATGTAAATACATAAAATAAATAATTTTCTTTTTTGTTTTGTGAGGCTAGAAGGTCCAGCTTAAAAAACGTGTCTGACCTATTTGTGATGGGAGGAGCTCTTGTTTTAGAATCTGCAGCTCTCCTGCACTGGCTAGAGAGAGAGGGCTATGGACCTCTAGGAATGACCGGAATATCCATGGGAGGACATGTAAGCCTTTCCTTTCAACTGGTATTTACTTGTGGTTGTGTTATGAGATCTTGGGAATCTAATTATTTTCAAAATTCTTGTTTGTATAGAATTAATTTTAGTTTTGGTGAAAGCAGAAACAGATTAAACTTCCATTCCAATTAGAAAGTAATGATTTTTTTTTATGATTTATGTAGATACTGATTGTGCTTATCCCACAGTTACATCTCAGGTATTGAATTTAATACTTTATTGAAAGTAGATTATAAAACTTAATTCAAGTTTAAGATATAATTGTCTTATGTTGGTAAAAAATAGATAATTTGGAAAATACTTTTCATTCATCTCTTATCTCTACTCTATCCCCAGTACCACAAACCTATTTTACCTTTATCTTCTAGAGTGTACTAAAATGGCCTTCTACTTGGTTTCCCTCTCTGTATTCTTTTCTCTTAATCTTTTTCTTAACAGTTTTTCTCCACACCCTAGTCATCTTAGTCTGATCTCAGCTTTGTTCTGCTTAAAGCCTGCCAAAGGCTTGCTGTTGCACTGGCTGTAACCGTGCCAGGTGCTGGCATCCTTCTAGTGCCCCTCCACGCCCTTTCACCTACTTGAGTAACAGCTTGCTCTCTGGTTCCAATTTATAGCTTACTTCCTATGAGAAGCTGTCCCTGACTCCCAGCCTTATTCCACGCTATACTTCATCTCCCATTAGTACTTATTTCACTGTATTTATTCAGCAGTCTATTTGCTCCACAAAGCAATCAATTCATTGAGGACCAGGAATATGCCCTGGTTCATTATCTGGACGTGTTAGTCACTCCATGCATTAAAAATATGTGGTCTGTCCAGAAGGTACCTGGCCACATAATATGAAAAATAGAGACATTTATTAAAGAATATACGACACACAAGAAACATTGTAAATAGGACAGTGATGCTTCAGCACCCTTCAAAGTAGGTACCTTGGGACCTCAACACAGTTCTCCCAATTGCCATCAGCTGCCCCATCATATTTTCCTGAATCTCAGCAACTGTCTGAAATCTCTTCCCTTTCAAAGGTGATTTTAGTTTTGGGAAAAGCCAGAAGTCTCAGGGTACCAAATTTGGGCTGTGGGGGGCTGAGTCACCTGAGTGATTTGATGCTTTGCCAAAAAAACTGCACGGGACGTGATACATAAGTGGGCACGTTGTCATGATGAAGCTCCTCAGAAGAGTTTCTATGGAAGAATGTCCAAGCTTGATGCAAAATTTGATGCTCTACATTTGTTACTCTGCTCTCTCAGTCATTTTGAATGCAGCAGCCACACAGTGCACATGCTCACTCAATGCTGTCCACTGCCTCCACTGACTAGTACAGCAAAGTCATCATTGTTCACGCATGTGCATTCCAGTCCACTCTGCTTGGTTGCCAGGTTACATTGATGTCACACAAACTGTTTTCATTATATTAACAATGGTTGGACTCTCTCTGGATAGACCTTCTATGTATTATTTGCTGTAAGTCAGTTGAATTATAAAATTAAGTTCAAAAACTTACTCAAATTCAAAGCAGTTGCCAAAGAGTGAATCTGGTAAAATTAGCCTCAAGAACTTACTCAAATTCAGAACCACCACCACCAGACAGTGAAGGTGAAGGGTGGTAAAAGATTTATTTTCCTACCTAGTAGTGTTTCCATTGTTACGATGCAGGTTGGGACCTTCTGATTTCACCTGGACTACTGCCTCTTAACTAGTTTTCCCACCCAAATCTCATCCTCTTTAGTCAGTCCTATAAACTACTATTGCTTTAGCTTCCTTGAATCACTTCTGTGACAATGCCACTCCTTTCTTCAGGCTTCTGTATTAATTCCCCATTATCTTTAAAACCAAGGGACTTCCAATCTGACCCTGATTGATCTTTCCAGCACGGCCTATCTCCCTGACCCCACTGGCCACATGGGCATTATTGGCCAGCCAAGCTTAAGTACAGGGTTGTGCAAAAGAAGGTTTACTCATGAGTATGTTAAACACAGTTTATTCTTGTATTATTATTTATTATTGTGTTAGTTTCCATACAAACAACTGTAAACCTACCTTTGCCCAACCATGTTCCCCTACCAGACATACTCTGTGCTTTCTCCCCATCTGGCCTTTGATCGTGCTGCCTATTTAAATGGAAAACAAGACCCCATCTTTCATTTTCTCCAAAGGACGGCCATTTCATAAAGCCTCCTGTGATTCTTTTAGCCAAAAATAACATACATATTTATTCCCCTCTCTAAACATGCATACCACATTATTTTGTATCAGTTATATATTCTTCTTTGTAGCTTACCAACTTCTTGGCATCTTTCAGTCAACTCCAGGGGTCTGAGATTTTGTAGTTGGATTTTGCTGTTCCTGAGAGTCACTTAGGTAATGAGTGTGCTTAGCCTGATGCTCAGCATCTACATCTCCACATGTTACTTTATGTTTACCCTGTAGAAAGTAGCTATGAAAGTAGCTCTCTAAGTAATCTTGAGATTACTTAGAATTTTCTGATATATTTTATTGCTTTGAAAGGGGGAAGTTATATGTTGTTGGATTTATGACTTTGAAAGTTTGAAAAGGTTTCTAGACATTCTCATAGTGCTTAAAGACTTTGTGTTCATGTCTTATCTCACCAAGTACTTACTACGCAAAGTGCTTGTTAATATTTTTTATTTTAATATACAGAAGGTTTAAACAGAAGCTCTCTAACTGACTGCATTAACATATTACAGATGGCTTCCTTAGCGGTATCCAGCTGGCCTAAGCCCATGCCATTGATTCCGTGTCTGTCTTGGTCCACAGCATCTGGCGTCTTCACTACGGTATTTAATTACAATTAATATTTTTTAATTTTTTTTAATTTACTGATTGCGTGTGTGTACGTGTGTGTACATATATAGAGAGTGTACATAATCAACACAGAAATGTTGATTTGTTGTCCCCTTTATTCATTTATTGACTTGTTCATTCTTGTATGTGCCCTGACTGGGGATCAAACCTGAAACCTTGCCATGTTGAGGAAACGCTGTAACCAACTGAGCTACCTGGTAAGGGCACAGTTAATATTTAGATAGCTATATATGCTTACACAGAATTGTTTTGGGGGCTCCCAAAACCACTCCCAGGTTTGGTGATTCATTGGAAGGAATCACAGGACTCAGCATGTGATTGTAATCATGACTAAGACTCCTTAGAAGGCAAATGGGTACTATACAAAGTCGGCAAAGGAAACGCACCTAGGGCGAAGTCCAGAGGACACCAGGAGCAAGTGTTCAGTGGAGTTCTGCAGGACAGGTTTGATTCCTACAGCTGTGAGTTGTTGACAGTATATGCAAAGTGTTGTCCACTAGTGTAGCTCGCTTGAGCCCACAAGTCTAGGGTTTTTATCAGGGGTCAGTCATGTACCCTCTGCCTAGCATGTTCCAGAATTCTAGAAGGAAAGCAGCTGCTCAGCAGAAACTACGTCGTTTGCACAAGCAGTTTAAGCTCAGAGACCCACTTTATCATGTAGGGAGTTTCACATGAGGGGAAAGAACTGTTTACCAGTCATGTTCCCAGACTCATATCAAGGGCCAACCTTATAAGTAGGCCTTTCTCAGGACAGGAAACCTCAAGCCTGATGTGTTAACTCTTTTCTACACAGTAATAATAAATTTTTTGGACAAGACGGTGAATGGTATGATTCGATCTTAATTTAGTTTGTTATTTCAGGGTGTTCTGAGCAAGTCAATTAATTGGAGGGAGCTGGAAAAGCAGTATTATACACAGACAGTTTATGAGGAAGAAATTATTCACATGCTTGAATATTGTGGAGTAAGTATTTTTAATTTCTGCATAATGTCAGGGGAAAGGTTGATTGTTTAATGATTCCATTGTTTAAAAAGAATTGCAAATTTTTTAAAAACCAGTACTATTTTTTACTTTTAAAAATGTGTTATTTTAAAATAAAATACAGATATAAAAATAAAATAAAGAAAATACAGGAAATCATGCACAACAATTGTATGGCTTACTACCTTTATTCAATAGCAAACACATTTGTCATATGTCGAGAGTAGAACTTTATCACCCAACCCAGGAACCACTTCCATGTCCTGATCAAAAGGCCTTCCTCCCCCTGCTATTAGTTATCATTATCCTGATTTTCACAGTATTTACTTCCTTCTTTCTTTAAAATAATTGATTGTCCAAATGTACACCTCCAGACACTATAGTTATTTTATGTTATCATTTTATTTTTGTGGTGATGGTGTGATTGATGGAGCTAAAAGAATTAGATGCAGACAAAGGGGAAAGGGATGATCATTACATTTCTTTTATTTGATGTTTCTTGTGAGTGTCTATTATTATTATTATTATTATTATTATTATTATTTACTCCAATACAGTTATCCCAGTTTTTCCCCCTTTGCCCTCCTCAACCCAGCCCACCCTGCCCCCACAGTCAATGTCCATGGGTCATTCATACTTGTTCTTTAAACCCCTCCCCTTCCCACCATTCCCCCTCCTCCCCTCCCCTCCGGCAGCTGTCAGTCTGTTCTGTTTCCATATCTCTGACTCTGTTTGGCTTGTTAGTTTATTTTGTTCATTAGATTCATTTTATAAGTGAGATAATACGGTATTTGTCTTTCAGTCTGTAAGTTCCCTTCCATCCCTGTCTTTCCCTTAAAATTTTTCTGTTGAAGAACTTGGGCTCTTTATCTGTAGAGTTTCTCACAGATTTTTTTCTGATTATTCTCACGGTACAGTTTAGCATCTCCCTCCATGCTCTATATTGCCTGCAAATTGGCAACCAGGTCCAGAGGCTTGATTAAACTCAGTTTTTACTTCCTTGGAAAGAGTCAGGGAAGCAGGTAGTATCTTATCTGTGGAGTAAGCCTCCATTGATGCTTTAATGCGTATGTCAGTTAATTTGTTGAGGGTTGCAAAACACTGGTATCCTAATTGCCATTGGTTTGTTTGAGTACTTTTATAAAAAGGTACTTCTCTCATCTATTATGTGGTTACCTATTAGTTCAGTTCATATAGGAAAGGCAGAGTAAATGCTTGATTCTATCCCTTAATTGGCCCATTTTCAGGAATTGGTTCCCTATTACTCTCCTAAGGTGACCAATTCTTTTCATGAATTTTAAAATGTTGCATTATTACTTGAAAGTTACGGAGAATCTCAGAAAATCTCAGAAAAAGTGTCTTTCTACTATCAATGAGGAATTTTATTTATAATTACATCACTGTTATAAAGTAGATCTACCTTGCATAACCTCAAAGGGTAGTTAATTACTTGCCTACAGAACTCTTACAAAACAGCTGTACCTGCTACTTAGTTCCTTGTGATCCACACATATAATCAGAAAGAGACCTATATTTGAGAGCTTATGAGAAAACTTTTAACATGCATTTTTATAAGAGAGGTTCATAAATTTTGGTCATGTGAAATGGCAATGTATCCTTTCTTATAAATTTTTTTGAGATTTTCTTTCATCCTTTCCTCTTTCTTTCTTTCTCTTTCTTTCTTTCTTTCTTTTAGGAGGGAGGAAGAGAACAAGGGAGACATTGATGTGCACGAGAAACATGGATCAGTGGCTCTCACATCCCCCCAAATGGGGCACCTGGCCCACAACCCAGGCATGGGCCCTGGTCGGGAATTGAACCAGCATCCGTTCACTTGGCATGCTGATGCTCAATCCACAGGGCTACTCCAGCCAGGGCTACAGTGTATTCTTAACCAGCACTTCTTTCTCTGTGCCTCTGATTTGATGGTTGTACATAAGAGTTTTTGTTTGTTGAACTAGTTCAGAGTAGTGAATATTCAAGAAATGTCAAGATGGCTTCCTTCTTTTTTTGTTTTAAAAATTGCATTTTCCTTATTAAAAAGAGTTAAATATGTTGGGTACTACTCTGAGTAATTCTAGGATACTTTGATCTTACATCTCCTCTTTTATGTTTCTGTGGTCTAGATGGCTTTAGTGACTTGTTCTGTTAACCAGATTGTTGAGGGTTTTTTTTTTCTTTCCCTCAACCAATTTTTCATTCTTTAATTTTTAAAATAGGATTTATGTCCATGTAGTTCATGTATCACAAAGTATAAAAAGATATATAGCAAAATAGATATTATCCTTGTTCCCAGTTTGCCTAGGTCCTATCTCCTTCAACAGATAACCCACCATATTATTTAATACTTGAGGGAATGTTTTCAAACCAGTAGAAACAGGAATCTTTTCCTCTTCCCATTATTTATGGACTATGCACAAATGTTTCCTTTTTCATCCTTACTGCTGCGTAATGGTCTGTTACAGGAATGGATGTCCCATGATTTACTGACCATGGTATCCTGTTAGTGGGTATTTCATGTTGTTCCTCATCTTTCACTATTAAAAACCAATACTGTCCCTGGCTGGTGTAGCTCAGTAGATTGGGCACCGGCCTGCAAACTAAGAGTTCACTGGTTTGATTCCCAGTCAGGGCACATGCCTGGGTGTCAGCCCACGTCCCCAGCTGGCATGTGAGAAGCAACTGATTGACATCTCTTGCACCGATGTTTCTCTCCCTTTCTCCTTCCCTTCCCCTCTGTCTAAAAATAAAATAAATAAAATCTTTTAAAAACCTGACATTGCAATGAGTAACTTTGTACATACATTATTTCACAAATGTAAATTCCTAGAAATGTTGTCACTAAGTTGAAGGGCATATGCATCCAATGTGTTTAGATTTTATCTAAGCCTAGTTGTATCAGTTTATGCTGCCAACACATATCTTTTCCCCACAAATTCACAAATCCAGTGTGTTATTAAACTTAGAGTATTTCTTACTGATAGAGAATATTGGTATAGTCTTTGTTGTATTACTTAATTTTTAGTGAAATTGCATATAAGTTTAAGAGCTATTTCTGTTTTATTTTCTGTAACTTTATATGTTTGCTTATTTTTTCTATTGTGATTTTGGGTTTTCTCTTCACTCTAGCATGAACCAAAACCATTAGCTCTTTGTCATATAGTGCAAATATATTTTCCCACACTATCAATTTTGTCTTTTGACTTTGCTTTTAGTATTTAACAAAATCTATTTTTATGTAAATTATGTTGTATTATAAGCCCTTAAATTTAGTTCACACTTTTGAGAGTCTAACAGACGATATTTATTCCCTGATCGTTTTTAATTCTCCCTAGCTCAACCTGAGGTAGGGATCCGGAATGGCTGTTGTATTACTGCCAGGATATACTCATAAGGAAGTTCCAGCAGGTCAGGGATGTACAAATTTTGGCAATAAAAACATGAGACAGACTAAATTATACCCTTTACATTACTGTTCAATAGGAAATATTTAGCAATAAAATATAGATGTCTTAGTCCTAAGTTAAATTTTGACATTTCTTCTCTCTAAATTGTGATAAAGTGCATACAACATAAAATGTCCCATTTTAACCATTTTTAAGTGTGCAGTTCAGTGTTATTAGTTACATGTATTCACACTGTTGTGCGACCATCACCTCTCCAGCACCACCCTCCGGTTGCAGAACTTTTCATTGTCCTAAACTGAAATCTGAACCTGTTAAACAGTAACTCTCCATTCATTCCCTCCACCTCCCTGCCCTGGCATCCACCACTTACTTTCTGTCTTTAGGAATTTGACTACCCTGGGTTCCTCATAAAAGTAGAATCGTACAGTATTTGTCCTTTTGTGCCTGCTTTATCCATTTAGCTTAATGTCTTCAAAGTTCATCCATGTTTTAGCATGTGTCAGAATTTCGTTAATAATCGATTGTATATATACATTTTGTTTTTCCATTTATTCCTTAATGAATACTTTGATTTCTCTTTAATAAGGTTGTTAAATAAAATTGTATTTTATATTAAATAGTTTTCTTTTTTTTTTCATATATTCAGACCGATTCTTTCAAAATGGGACAAGAGTTCATGAAACGTTTCCCTAGCACTGCAGACAAGCTCACTAATCTCAACCTGGTTTCTAGAACTTTAGATTTAGACGTGACAGACAGAGTTGTGTCCTCACAACCTGCTGAGTGCCATAAATCTAGTCAAACATCTTTTAGTGCCACATCAGATGGACTCTTGTTGCAAGACACCTCTAGGATGGAGTGCTTCAATCAAACACTTTCAGCCAACAAAAGTTGTTTTACAAGTTGTAATCCTCAGTCATACCACCTACTCAGTAAAGAACAAAGAAGAAAGAATCTTCAGAAAGAATCTTTACTCTTTATGAAAGGAGTCATGGATGAATGTACTCATGTAGCAAATTTCTCAGGTATGAATTTTTACATAACATTGAGACTATTGGATGATGTATAAACTTGTGAAATATTTTAAGGATGTTTTATAACTTCATTTCATATTTTCCAGAGTATATTTATTGTTGGCTCCAGAATGTGTTTTCCCAAATAAACTGGTTATTTAAATGTATCATATTTATCAATGAAAATCTAAGATCATTTTTTAATTTTTATTATTTTTTAAAGATTTTATTTATTTTTTGAGAGGGAAAGGGCGAAAGAGGGAAAGAAACCTCAGTATATGGTTGCCTCTCACATACCCCTCACTGGGGACCTGGCCCACAACCCAGGCCTGTACCCTAGACTGGGAATCAAATCAGTGACCTTTGGTTCGCAGGCTGGCACTCAATCCACTGAGCCACACCAGCCAGGGCTAAGACCATTTTTAAAAATATTTTTTTAAATTTATTGTTAGAGAGAGGGGGAAGCGGGGGGAAAAAAAGCAAAAGAAACATTGATACACCAGAGAACATCGATCGGCTGCCTGTCATAAGCCCCCAGCCCAGGGCCTGGCCTGCAGCCCGGGCATGTGCCCCAACGAGAATCAGACCGGCTCCCTTTCGGTCCATGGGGCAACATCCAGCCCACTGAGTCACACTGGACCATCTTACTCATTCATTAAAAACACTGGGTTTTGTACCTTCCTTAGAATGTTTATCTCACTGTATTAGAGGTGAGTATTATATATTATGGTATACTATAGTGGATTTTTAACTTAAAAAGTCCTGGTTTGACAAATGTTTCAGATGCATTGTATGATGCATTTATTTCTAATACAATTAATAGTACTTGAGATTTTTTAAGAGTATATATGTTGCATTTTTAAAAATCTTGTACCTAGTTCCAGTTGACCCAAGCCTCATTATAGTGGTTCAAGCCAAGGAAGATGCCTATATTCCACGAACGGGAGTTCGAAGTCTACAAGAAATTTGGCCTGGTTGTGAAATCCGATATCTGGAAGGGGGTCATATTAGTGCTTATCTTTTTAAACAAGGACTCTTCAGGTAAGATGATTGGTCTAAACAGGTGTCTATTTACTGTTTATTTTTTTTAGACTAAACGAATACAAAAAATTGGGTGTTTTTATTACATGTTTTAGTCCTCTTATTTCCCTCCCTGCTTCCCACAGTTCTCATGTGGTACTCTTTCTCGTCCTCTTCCAGAGAACCAGGGAGTCCACATAGGATTGTCATGCTTTGTTAACATGGTTTTGCCCTCCTCAGATGTCAAGGGCCAGGCATTTCAGGGAATGGGGAGGAGCACCAGGGTTTGTAAAGTTTGCTTTGGTTCATCTGGAGTTTTTCACTCCACACTGATGTTTTTCCATCAGAATGGCCTGAGCCTCTGTGGAATAATCTAGCAATGGTTTTCAGTAGCAAGTAAATATTGGACTTTAAAATGAGAAGAGAAATATTGCTTTTAATGTTAATAACTTTTGTGACTCCAGTATTTGATAGAACTTATAAAAACTTTTATGCTATAACTTGTTTGGTATCCTGTGTTATTTCTACTTTTATTCAAATTTGATGGTAAAAGGTATCACTGGAATATATTTATCATTATGGTTAAATAAATTATTTCACATAAAGTGCTTAGGTCAGTGCCCTGTGTATAATAAGCATTCCAAAATTTCCAGCTGGATAGCTATACAATAGAAAAGTTGAGTGTGCATTATATGTTTGACATTTTTAATTCTTCGTAGTCTAAGAAATAATTCTTTGTATGTTGTTACTTAATTAGTTCAACCTATTGATGTCACCTTTTTTGAGGTACAGGCTAATTCTTTAAGTCTTTAATGTCCTGAAGCATGTAATAAACCTTTCATTTTCTTGTATGATCTTTAAAGAATATTTATTCAGAATTGAGTCCCTGTTAGTTGGTAAGTGGGCAGACTACCTACCTACCCAGTGTGACTTTCTGGCATAGCAAAACTAAAACAAACAAAAATTGTGAATACTAAGGGTTGCTAGGGTTGCTCAGGTATAGTCTAAAGCTCTGTTGTATTTGTGGATCAGAGAACCCACATGCTTGCTTTAGTAAATCAGTATCAAATTTCTTTTTCTCTTTCATGCATTTAAGGTCAGAGGAATTAGGAAGAATAGATAGAACCATAACTGTAAAAACTCAAAAGTGCTCATTTAAAGGCTTCATTTGAGAAAGAGATAAATGTTAGCTGTTACTATGTTCCAAGTACTAGAGCAATTGCTTCATATGTTATTCACCCCTTTACACAGAAATATAGGGGCAAAAAAAAGGAAGTAACTTGCTCAGGTGGAGTTATTAGCTATTTGGCCTCCCTAAACCCCACCAGTCACTTCAAAATCTAACAAAGTGTAGATGACACTGGAATAGAATTCTTAAAAATTCATTCTTTTCAATCACCAGGTGTAACAAGACACTCCTGTATGAGCCTCTTATATTTTGTGTTAATTGATAATACAAGTGAATAATAGACTATTCAAATGATTAAAAAGGCATATGTATACCTTTCTTGACCCTCCTTATACCATGTATACAAGGCTGGGGTGCCACCTTAGATATCAGGAAGTAAAAGAAATTCATTCTAGCAGAGCAAGTATCCAGGACTAACTCGGGGGGTGGGGGGGAACTGTGCAGTGTACAGACATCTCAGGGCCCTCACTCACTCTCACCTGCAGTCAGTCAGTGCTCTGATACCTGCCCTAAAGCAAAACCTCTTTATGTGTTTACACCAACATTCAGATGTTCGGCTTTACTTTGTTTCCCTTCTCATCATGTGTTACATTTTACAAGGGACACATTTCTCAGACAAACACATACAAGTGTGATGGAAAACTGTGTTCCCAACATACTGGAAGTCAGTCTATTAGCAGGCTGCCAGTTTTTAAAATAATCTTAGTATCAGATGTGGGGAAAGAGTCAAACAAGTAGGATACAGAATTAATATGATCTGTTATTATTTAAACTGGATGACAGTACAGACATATGCATTTAAAACAAAAAACAAGCCTGTAGGCAATATATGGTAACACTACAGTAGATACCTTAGAGTGATGAGATTATGACTTTTTCCCTTTCTGTAGTTTGGATTTTCTGAACGTTCTACAATGAAAATGTAGACTCTCACAATATGAAAAAAATAAGTTTTAAAAATAGTATTTTTTAAATCTGACCGAGGTCAATTTGACTATTCCTTTCCAATTAAATATTAAAACACCTAGTACAATTAATATAGGAAACTAAGGCTTTTGGTTTTAAGTTCAGTTGCTAGGAACATTTTTTTTTAATAAATAAAAAGTATGTAATAATCTATGATGAAATAGATATAATACTATATTCTGAAAAGTTATGTAGCCAGTTAATACTCAAAGGTGACAAAATGAAAGAAACCAGTCCCTTTTTCTTTTATGACTTTATGTATTATTCACATATGTAGACATATGTATTATATTAATCTGAAGGCATGCATCATCAGAGGAAATGCATTTGAGGTTCTGCAGCAGTGGTGAAGGTACAGGGATCTAAACATCCACCCTCAGGTACCTGCCTCTCTCACAGCTGTTTGGAAAAGCGATCAGGTTGCAAGCCAAAGGTAATTTTGGAAATAGCTTACATTCCCCTTTTTTGCTAATTGTAGTTTTTCATTTTTTATTTTTAGACAGGCCATCTATGATGCATTTGCACGCTTTCTCCATAAATATGCTAACTAACCGGACTGCTGTTTGTAACCAGTGTGGCCATCACGTTTCTTACAGAAGGAGACTCATGCTTTGCTGATGTGAGGAAGGGGCAGGCAGTGCTGTCTATCTAATTGCTGTCACTTTAGTCTGGCATTCAGTGTTACAGGTCAGTCAGCTATAATCTTCAAATGCATTCGAATGACTTTAAACCACTATTTGGATAAAATGATGAAATATTTTGTTATGTTTGTGGGAATCCCGTATACTCAGTATATAGTCTGTTGTTACTACTTTTGAAAACTTTTAATTATGAATAATTTATTAATTTAAAATAAACTTATTCATAGAAACTGTATTGACTTTTACAGAACTGCTAGATAAAAGTTTGTAATACATCAGTTTTTATTGTATACACTTACATATTTTTATTGCTGATTTGTTTTGAGAAATATGTTTATTTCTTTTATGTATCCATAGTGAATTTATAATCTTATTTTCACCTTTAATTTTCTGCTGTGGAAATACTTACAATATGTGAAATCACTGCTAACTTTGAATTCTAAGAAAAATACTGAATGTTTTGTACGTAAGTACTTCCAATAATTAAAATGCAGGTGAGGATGCAAACATGATGCATAAGACTTTAAAACTGCCCAATGCTAGGTTAGAAAAAAAAATGCCAAGTGTATTTCCCCTACTAAACAACTTTCATTTCATGAAAAGTGGAAATACTTATTGCATTAATGAGTAGATACTAGTCTTAACATTTCTTTCACGTGTATCTACTCTGGGTTTGCAAAACATCTAACTTCACTTTAGGCCAAGTACATAACAACATTGACTTTTTAATTTCAAAAATTAATGGTCCAAATGAAATCGTCAATCTGTCCCAAATAAACTTTATTTTACAGAAAATATCTAACTTCTTTAAAATTGGAAGATTAACATGGCTAAATTTGGTGCTTTCTTTTAATGAGAAGCTTCTTAAGCAGAGAGCTAAAATGGTCTTAAAAAGTAGAAAATATTTTTGGGTATTGTGTCAAGGCACAGAATAAATGTATTTGAGTTTTATTTATTTGAGACCTGTGTTATCTATAGATTATATTTAAGTTAAATATGTATTCCTACTCTAGTAAGGATATTTGAATTATAATGTGCCTTTGTAAGCTTTCTTTTCTTTTTTTTT